>CM033647.1:21504143-21701711 GCA_019512145.1 Engystomops pustulosus
GGAGGGGGAGGGGATAAGCTGTGACATCATCTATTGTCAGTAGTGATGTAATGATGGGTCAGTGTTATCTATATAGAGGTCATTGTACAGGGAGGAGGAGGGGATAAGCTGTGACATCATCTATTGTCAGTAGTGATGTAATGATGGGTCAGTGTTATCTATATAGAGGTCATTGTACAGGGAGGGAGGGGATAAGCTATGACATCATCTATTGTCAGTAGTGATGTAATGATGGGTCAGTGTTATCTATATAGAGGTCATTGTACAGGAGGGGGAGGAGATAAGCTGTGACATCATCTATTGTCAGTAGTGATGTAGTGATGGGTCAGTGTTATCTATATAGAGGTCTTGTACAGGGAGGAGATGAGATAATCTAGACTCATCTATGTCGTATGATGGTAATGAATGGGTCTGTTATCTACTATGATAGAGTTCATTGTACAGGGAGGGGAGAGATAAGCTGTGACACATCTCTATTGTCAGTGGTTGAGGTAATGATGGGTCAGTGTTATCATATAGAGGTCATTGACAGGGAGAGGAGGAGAATATGCTGTGACATCATCTATTGTCAGTAGTGATGTAATGATGGTCAGTGTTTATCTATATAGAGGTCATTGTACAGGGAGGGGGAGGATAAGCTGTGACATCATCTATTGTCATATGGATGTAATGATGGGTCAGTGTTAGCTATATAGGGTCATTGTACAGGGAGGAGGAGATAAGCTGTGACATCATCTTTGTCAGTAGTGATGTAATGATGGGTCAGTGTTATCTATATAGAGGTTCATTTTACCGAGGGGGAGGAGATAAGCTGTGACATCATATATTCAGGTGATGTATGATGGGTCGTGTTATCTATATAGAGAGTCATGTTCAGGGATGGGGGAGGAGATAAGCTGACATCATCTATTGTTAGTGGGATGTATGATGGGTCGTGTTATCTATATAGAGATCATTGTACAGGGAGGGGGAGGAGATAAGCTGTGACATCATCTATTGTCAGTAGTTTGTATATGGGTCCAGTGTTATTCTATATAGAGGTCATTGTACAGGAAGGGGAGTATATAGCTGGGACATCATCTAGTTGTCAGTAGTGGATTGTAATGATGGGTCAGTGTTATCTATATAGAGGTCATTGTACAGGGAGGGGAGAGATCTGTGACATCATCTATAGTCAGTGGTGATCAGTGATGATTGGGTCATGTGTTCTCATATTATGAGATCATTGTACAGGGAGGGGGGAGATAAGCTGTGACAATCATCATTGTCCAGGTGATGTATGATTGGGTCAGTGCTACTATATATAGAGTCATTGTACAGGGAGGGGGAGGGAGATAAGCTGTGACATCATCTATTGTCAGTAGTGATGTAATGATGGGTCAGTGTTATCTATATAGAGGTCATTGTACAGGAAGGGGGAGGAGAGAAGCTTTGACACATCTATTGTCAGTGTGATGTAATGATGGTCAGTGTTACTATATCGAGGTCATTGTACAGGGAGGGGAGGAGATAAGCTGTTACCATCATCTATTGTCGTGTGATGTAATGTTGGGTCAGTGTTATCTATATAGAGGTCAATTGTACAGGGAGGGGAGGAGATAAGCTGTGACATCACTATTGTCAGTAGTGATGTAATGATAGGTCAGCTGAGCTTTCCAGCACTTGTAAACATATAAGGGCACGGCTGCCAAACAGACTGCTGCGCTGAACACCGGAGTAATTGAGGAGGTATTGCAGGTTTATTTTTTTTTAAAAGCCCTCTTCAACCTGTCCTCCTATTTTTATAACACTTGAAAAATCCTGTTATACTCTCAGTGCCACATTCAAACCTCTAAAGTCCCCAAAAGGTCTATTTTTGACCTTTGAGAGATTGGAATAAAAAATGTAAAAATAAAGTAAAAAAACAAAACATAAAAAACATACACAAACATGGGACATTTACTTACCCGGTCCATTCGCGATCCGCGGCGTGTTTCTCTTTTGCCGCTTGATTCCGGTCCGATGGGGATTTATATTAAGGTAGTTCCTCGCCGACCGACCTGCACTTAAGAGCATCGTACGCACGGGAATACACTGAGCCGGGCTGAGTTGAAGGTACGTGCATTGTTCGCACCAACTTTTTTTTTTAAATGCGCGGTTTTTCCTAATCCGTCGGGTTTCTTTCGAACCACGCCCCCTATTTCCGTCACTTGCATGCCGCGCAGATGCACCAAAAACGTCCGCGTGCGCCAAAATCCCCGGGCAATTCAGGGGAAATCGGCGCAAATCGGAAATATTCGGGTAACACTCGGAGATAGGAACGCAACGGGCCCTTATTAAATTGACCCCCAATGTGTTCACACCTTCAGGTCACTACCATCACCCCCTCAACAACACTCAGTTACCCTAAAACCAAATATTGACACTATTCGGTTCCGTCCGCTGAGACAAGACAAGTTGATGCGTCTTCCAACTCGCACGTGCCGCTGGTCGGATGCCTCCTTCCTTTTTTGAAACGCTTTACGGAAAAACACATCCTATAAGTGTAAACTTGTTTTCACCATCAACGCATGTGGCTTTCCCAAAGTGATTCAACAAAACGCATTAAAAACCAACCAACAGTGTTAAACCTGCACGTAAACGCGATTGGAAGTGGCCTCGCTGTTCCGTCGGTTGCTCAGCTTTCGGGCCAGACGCGACCAATGGGTCTTCTCGAGGGAAACTTTGGATACGTCTGAAAAAAAAGCAAACTTTTTTTTACAATTTATCAGTTTTTTAAAGCCTAAAATTTTAAAATTATAGCAAGTTAAATTAACTTAACTGAACTTCTGGAAAACTTACAATCCTTAGTTCGACCGCTACCTCCTCAGAAAAAGTTCCGCAAATGAAAAGCTAAAAAAGCATTAAATATCGGCCGCCCATGACTGGGTTATCTTTGTAGCACCTTGGTATATTTGTGTACTCATATTACAGTTGTATAATTTCAATTGATCTATAAGAAGTTGCAGTCACGTCCTCCCCTTAGGGTTTTTCCATGACGTCTCTCTGACCCGCCCTGTTCCCCGCCCGCCGCATCTTTTAAAACTTTTTCCTACGTTTGTGGTCCGGTACTATATGATCTCAGGTGACTCGGACTGGCGCAGCGCCCGGAGCAAGACCATGAGCGGGTCCACAGCGGAGATGAGGAGACGGTACGTATGCACCGGACACTACTACATCCTGCCAAGGGCTGTGCGGGACTTGCAGTTCTCCCTCTAAATATTTCGATGGTTTGTCCTTTACTGTGACAGCACAGTACTATACCCCTATCCTGGATATATGGTCACAGCAAGTACTACGACTCCTATCCTGTATTATATGGGCACAGCACAGTACTACTACTCCTATCCTTTATATATGGGCACAGCACAGTACGACTACGCCTATATCTATCCTGTATATATGGGCACAGCACGTACTACTACTCCTATCCTGTATATATGGGCCACCGCAAGTACTACTACTCCCTATCCTGTATATATGGACACAGCCAGTACTACTAACCCCTATCCTTAATATATGGACAACAGCACAGTACTACTACTCCTATCCTGTATAATGGCCACAAGCAACGTACGACTACTCCTATCCGGTTATATGGACACAGCACAGTACTAACTTTCTCGCCTCATCCGGTATATATGGGACAAGCACTACTACTAACTCCTATCCTGTATGAAGGAGCACAGCACGTACTACTACTCCTTCCTGTATATATGAGCACCAGCACAGTAAATACTACTCTATCCTGTATATCTGTACCCCGCACAGTACTGCTACCCTATCCTGTAATATGGCACAGCACAGTACTACTCCTTCCTATTCCCTGTATATATGGGCACAGCACAGTACTACTACACTCCCTCCTGTATATATGGGCCAGCACAGTACACTACTACTACTCTATCCGTATATCTGGCACAGCACATACTACTACTTACTACTCCTCCTATCCTGTATATATGGGCACAGCACAGTACTACTACTACTACTTCCTCCTATCCTGTATATATGGACACACAACAGCACAGTATACTACTCTATCCTGTATATATGGACACAGCACAGTACTACTACCCCTCTCCTGTAATATGTACACACAAGTACTACTCTACCCCTATCCTGTATATATGGACACACTCGCACAGTAAACTACTAGCCCTAATCCGTCTATATGGAACAAGCACAGTACTACTACTCCTATCCTGTATAATGGGGCACGGCACAGTACTACTACTCCTATCCTGTATGTATGGCACAGCAAGTACTACTACTCCTATCCTGTTATATGGGCACAGCACGTACGACTACTCCTATCCTGTATATATTGGCCATAGCACATACTACTACTACTACTTATCCTTAATTGACCAGCACATACCTAACTCCTCCTATCCTGTATATATGGCACAGCCACAGTACTTACTACCCCTATCCTTTCTTATGGAACGGCTGTTAACAAACAAGACCTTTGTACTTACCTTTTCTCCTGGTTATCCTTGCGCCACCATCCTTTTGGTGCGTTCCCATTTTGTTTACAGACGACCTATATGGATTGGAGTGAAAAACAAAAAGTTTGGGAATTCCTGTAATTATTCTCATTCCAAAACTAGCGTGGTCTCCCGTGGGGATTCTATCATATCATTACACTGGGGATCATTTACTAAGGGCCGATTCGCGGTTCCCGACGTGTTACCCGAATATTTTTCCGATTTCGACGGCCGATTTCCCCTGTATTGCCCCGGGATTTGGCGCACGCGATCGGATTGTGGCGCCTCGTTTCGGCGCGGGCATGCACACAACGGGGGGTGTGGCCAACCAAAAACCCGAAGGATCGGAAAAACCGCCGCATTTAAAAAAAAAAAAACGTTGCGGGACTGCACTTACCTTCACAACCAGGTATATGCTCGTGCCTCCGGCGGACCTCTGGAACTCAGCGCAGCAGCGACTCTGGTGAACCATCGATTACCTGCCTTTAGTGAATTGCCGGAGACCCGACTCCACCGCACAGAACGCGTACCGCTGGAATCGCAAATGACCGGGTAGTAATCTGCGCCCACTGTGTTAATGTGTTATAATTAATTCCTAGGATTTATTGTTTGCTAGGCTCTGCTGGAATTCCCGTCTCTTTTTCACTCCCCTTTTTGTGATCGCTTCAAAACACCAGCAGCGTTCTCAGGGGCCACGATTGGTAAATTCTTACAGCTGCCACTTCGGACGTGGCACCTACAAACAGATTACACGAAGGTTTCCCTCTTTTAAAATTGAACCAGAATTGTGCTTCTAGGTGCAAGTTGAGAAGATGTCGCTGAAGAGCGTAGAGAAGGAGGAGGAGCTTGATGCACTACGGCAAGAATAGGGTTAAATGGACCGTCGCTAGGACATGAAGACATTGGGGCACATTTAGTGAGGGCTTTTTGCCAGGTTTGCGGTCGGACTTTGCACATTGTTTTGTGTATCTGCTTTAAGACAGTGTCCGGCCGCTCTTGTGTCACACGTACCCTTTTGTGGCGCAGGTTGTACTATGCACATGTGAACACCAAAGTCGCTGCTCAAGTCGGACCGAGCGCCAATTTTAAAACAAGCAAATGTGTCCACACTCGCCCTATATTACCGGTTCACCAGAAAAAGTTGGGAACTCTGTGGGGGCCAGTGCAGTCGCGATACTCTATATTGTTTCTGGCGCACGTTCTTATGGAATGTGGCGCACCAAGCATTATACACTGGCAGAGCAGTTTTGATGATGTTTCCGTCTTCTAAGTAATGGGGCAGTATTACTCCCGTCTGTCGCATTCTCCGTGCGCTGTCCGACAAGGATTCGGGTCCAGCGTGATACACTAAGGTTCGTGCTTCGGAGTTCCTGCAGGGTGTCGCTTCTGCGTTCTGCGCACGAGTCCGCCGGAGTTCACCCTCTTCTCCCGGTGCATGTGAGTGCTGACTTGCGACACATTTCCCTTTTTAAAATTTTTTACATTTTTTTAAAGTCACAGAAAACCTAGCCGATGGCGCCACAATCGATCGCCGCGCCAAAACACCCAACCGGGCTATTCAGGAAAAATATAAACAAATATTCGTCGAAACCTGACGAAAGTCGCTCAATCGGACCTTATAAATAGCCCCAATGGGCGATTTTCCCTGTATGCCCCGGGATTTTGTCGCACACAATCGGATTGTGGCGCACCATCGGATTTGTGGCGCATCGGCGCCGGCAATGCACGCGTGGAAATCGGGGGGGGGGGGGGGCTTGGCCTAAATAAAATCCGACGGATTAAAAAACCCGCCGACTTTAAAAACAAAGTGTCGGCAAGATTCGCTCTACCCTTCACTCGGTCCGGCTTGGTGAAGATCAGTGCATTTCGGTGGACTTCAGCGCAGGCCAGCGCCACCTGGTGCCGCCGGAGGACCTCCTTAGTGAATCCCGGCCGCTCGAATTCCACTGCAGAGAATCCCGCCTCGCTGGATCGGAATGATCGGGTAAGTAATCTTCCCCAAGTGTCCAAAGATTCTAAAAATGCGATCAAGAGATTCACAATGATTCCAGGGAGTGGTAGAGTTGTTCCCGGATGGATGATGTATTTTTCATCCCCTAAAAGGAGGAGATAAGCTGTGACATCATCTATTGTCAGTAGTGATGTAATGATGGGTCAGTGTTATCTATATAGAGGTCATTGTACAGGGAGGGGGAGGAGATAAGCTGTGACATCATCTATTGTCAGTAGTGATGTAATGATGGGTCAGTGTTATCTATATAGAGGTCATTTTACAGGGAGGAGGAGGAGATAAGCTGTGACATCATCTATTGTCAGTAGTGATGTAATGAAATGGATCAGTGTTATCTATATAGAGGTCATTGTACAGGAGGGGGGAGGGATAAGCTGTGAATTAATCTATGTCAGTAGTGATGTAATGATGGGTCAGTGTTATCTATTAGAGGTCATTGTACAGGGAGGGGAGGAGATAAGCTGTGACATTCATTGTTGTCAGTAGTGATGTATGATAGGTCAGGTGTATTTATATAGAGGTCAATGTACGGGAGGGGAGGAGAAGTTGTGACATCATCTATTGTCAGTAGTGATGTAATGATGGGGTCAGTGTTATCTTATAGAGGACATGTACCGGGAGGGAGGGAGATAAGCTGTGACATCATCTATTGTCAGTAGTGATGTAAGGAGGGTCAGTGTATCTATATAGAGGTCATTGTACAGGGAGGGATAGATAAGCTGTGACATCATCTTTGTCAGTTAGTGATGTGTAATGATGGGTCAGTGTGATATATATAGGTCCTTGTACAGGGAGGAGGAGGAGATAAGCTGTGACATCATCTATTGTCAAGTGAGTTGTAATGAGGGTCAGTGTTATCTAATAGAGGTCAGTGTACAGGGAGGGGGAGGAGATAAGCTGTGACATCTTCATTGTCAGTAGTGATGTAATGATGGGTCAGTGTTTATCTATATGAGGTCATGTACAGGGAGGGGGAGGAGATAAGCTGTGACACCATCTGTTGTCAGTAGTGATGTAAGATGGGTCCGTGTTATTATATAGAGGTCATTGTACGGGAGGGGGAGGAGATAAGCTGTGACATCATCTATTGTCAGTAGTGAGTAATGATGGGTCAGTGTTATCTATATGAGGTCATTGTACAGGGAGGGGGAGGGATAAGCTGTGACATCATCTATTGTCAGTAGTGATGTAATGAGGGTCAGTGTTATCTATATAGAGGTCATGTACGGGAGGGGGGAGGAGATAAGCTGTGAATCATCTATTGTCGTAGTGAGTAATGATGGTCAGTGTTATATATATAGGGTCATTGTACAGGAGGGGGAGGAGATAAGCTGTGACATATCTATTGTCAGTAGTGATGTAATGATGGGTCAGTGTTATCTATATAGAGGTCATTTGACAGGGAGGGGGAGGAGATAAGTTGTGACATCAATGTTGTCAGTAGTGATGTAATGATGGTCAGTGGTATCTTATATAGAGGTCATTGTACCGGAGGGGAGGAGATAAGCTGTGACATCATCTATTGTCAGTAGTGATGTAATGATGGGTCAGTGTTATCTATATAGGAGGTCATTGTACAGGGAGGGGGAGGAGATAAGCTGTGACATCTTCTATTGTCAGTAGTGATGTAATGATGGGTCAGTGTTCTCTATATAGAGGTCATTGTACAGGGAGGGGGAGGAGATAAGCTGTGACATCATCTATTGTCAGTAGTGATGTAATGATGGGTCAGTGTTATACCAGAGAGTCAATTCTTTGCAGTAGGTCAGTTTAGTTGGAAAATGCACGACGGATACCCAAAGGTATTTGTGAGTTGCAGTAGTAGATTATAGTATAGACGGTTTGTTGGTAGCACGGGGCCAAGTCTTTTGGAGGCCCATGGCCTCCCAAAGCACCAACATACTCAGAAGGACCTTCACCAATGAAATCCTCATACATCACAATACATGTTCACAGAAGCCATTTTAGTCCTCCACAAGGTCCTAAACTACAGACTTAAAGCAGTTAGAAGGAGGAACAATACTCCATACCCCAAGAAGTGGTGACTATATTACTATATGTAAGAAGGACTGCAGACTTATAGGGGGTTAATATTCATCCAGCCCAAGGCCCATGGCAGTCTTACTCCACACCTGGTGGGCTGACCCATGAGAAATAGACCATCAAGTGATTGGTCTCCAAGGTCCAGTCAAGATGGCATCTTGTTCTGTAGAATTTTAAGTGTAGAGTAAGATGCAGTCAGATCATGGTGTTGGATCCCTAAACATTATTGCCACAATTCAAGACTTACTCATCCAAAATTGTGTAACCGTGTAGATGACTCTATATTATAATGCATTAAAGGTCCATGAATGATTTATAGACCGGCAGTGTACATGGTCATATTATTTCCTATAAGAAAACTCTGACAAACATCTGCTTTGCTTCAGGTGTCACCTCATAATACAAATGAAGCCAGCCCGCCCAGTCAATTATCACCAGCAGAAACCACACAGCAAGTTGTCACCAGATAAAACGCAGCTTGTTTTGCCCTAACTATGCAGTTAATGTAAAGCAGAAGGCACCGGAGCTGCCGAGGAAATCTACTCCAAGCTGATGCAGATACAATGTCCCTGGCAGTTACGATGGGCATATGTTACCATGTCATTTTATGTGTCAGACTGCCTGTTCATGCGGTGTGCTAAATGCCCCATATCCATTTCAGCTCTATGTCTGGTATGCAGAAAAGTTTATTAAAGAGAAAAATAATATATGACTTCATCATGCTACACCTACAGGGGAGTATTGTGTCCGCTGTGCACACTGATCAGCCAAAAAAGCGAAAACCTAATATTGTGGACTGCAGGGTACCAAAAAGCATAAGGACCAGTGTGCTCTGACATCTTTCTCTTACAAAATAAGGATTTTTAAAAAAAGCATGAAAATGAACTACAATACTGAAAAATAAAACAATAAAAATATTATCTTATTCTTTCCCCTGGTCATACCAGTACTGCTGTCTGTCTACTCAGGGGTGGAATTAACCTCTCTGCTGCGCTGAGGGAGCTATAGATTGGCGTCCTCTCCACCAATCCAATTTTTGGGTGAAGAAACAGTGGGGCTCATTTATAAGGGTCGCGGACTGCGATTCTGTCGGGTTCCCGAATATTTCCTTTTTGTGCCGCATTGCACACGCGATCAAATTGTGGCGCATCGGTGCCGGCTTGCATGCGACAGAAATCGGGGGGTGTGCCGTCGGACAACCCGACTGATTTCGACAAACCGCGGAATTTAAAAACGAAATTGTGTCACAAGATCAAGTATCACATACACCGAAGAAGAAGGTGAACTCTGGCGGACCTCAGCGCGGAAGCAACACATGAAGGAAAATGGACGCACGACCTTAGTGGAATCACGGCAGACCCGAATCCTCGACGCACAACGCACGCCGGGATCGCGACACGAACGGGCACATAAATCTGCCCCATTGGGGGACAATTTTTGCACCTTATGTGTTTTTTCACCTTATTTGTTGTTGTTGGTCAAATACAAGATTTTTTTTTGCACCTTATACATGCAAATTAAAAAAGCACAATTTTGTTGCGCAAATCATACCATGCTTTTCCCAAGCATAGTCTGGACTGACGTATTATTGCGCAATTATTTCCACCCATAAGGCGCAAATCGATGTAATGTGGTGCAAACAGCTGGGAAGCAGGAGAAAACAAAGGAAACTATACATGGCGAACCCTAGAGCGCACTGGAAAAAGTCACAAAAAATTTGCGCAAATACCCTAATGTGCAAATGTCACTAAAATACAAACAAAAAAGGCCCATCAGTCTAGGATAAGCAAGACCAGAACCAGCTGTGGTGAAAAGTAGCTTTCTGGGGGATCGGACCAGTCAGGCCAGCCATCTCTCTCAGTGAGTGCCCAATACACTATTGTTCATTTACTTATAATGATTCCTGTTTTTGGAAAGTACTGCCATAACCGGATACAACCCTGAAGATGGCCATTTGATGATGCCCACACCAAGTCATCCAACCGTCACAATCTGGCCCTCATTTAGAGATATGTAGTGCTGTATACCCGTGGGTAGATTATCAGAAGCGTCTGAGGTAAAACTCTTCTAGTTACCTATGGAAAACCAATCAGAGCTCAGCTTTCATTTCCCACACAGTGTATAAAATTAAAGCGGAGCTCTGATTGGTTTCATGGGCAACTAAAAAGTTTACTCAGAAACTTCTGATAAATCTCCCCAATTGTACCTGCTTCTAAAATATCAACTTTAAGTAAGGATGCCCTGCTGCATATATACCTACTACCTACTTGTGCTACTGTAGAAAGATAGTCCCTGGTGAGATTTACTTATTCCCCTCTCGAGGGATTGTTGTTAAAAGGGTGCAGGGTTAAGATTGATCAGACTAGTAATATCCTAATCTAAAAAAACATGTTAACATGTTCTCAAGAACGTCTGTTGTAGCATTACAGCTTCCCTCAACAAAATGTGTGTTCATGTATTACACTGTGCTAGGATGAGAGTCCAAATGGCGGCAGTAGGTGAGCAGGTTTCATGCTGAGAGGTCGGAAGGTTATTTTATTTTCATAGAGTAATTATATTAAGAATTTTATTAAAAATTCCATAGACAATGAACAGCCGACAACACCATTCCCTTGTAGTATGTCTTGTCAGGTGAAGAACCAGGTGAAAATCACACAATCAGAAGTGCATAGGATTAGTCCCGTGGCTACGGGTCTTTATTCCACTTGAACATACGACGATCCAGCACAAATCTTCATAAAAAGTAAATTCTTTATTTTAAAAACTCATGGCTAGACAAAAATCAACCAAGGCGTTTGAGGTTGTCCCCTTAGTCATGGTGAACCCATGGTAGAGCCATGTGGGGGACGGACACCCTCGAAACACGTTTGCAATTTTTGTAGCCATGATGTTTGTGCTGGATTGTCGTATGTTCAGGGGAATTATGCCTTGATGCCTTTGAATCCTGGTGTGAGCATTGGTTGTCCCTGACTTACTGTGCCTGTCCGCTCCACCATCAAGCAGCTGCCATGTACAGTAAGTTTTCCTCTCCACTGGAGGGTCTCTCAGGTTACTGATAGTGGTTACACCCTTTTCAGGGTGGTATTATCTACTTTAGGGCATTCACACGGCAGTGATGGAGATCAGTCTCCGTGACGCCTTTGATGGCTGGTCATAGTGCAGTGAGCACATTGAGGCTTATTACTAAGATCCTGCGGCCGCATTTCTGTTGGATTTTCCGACGTTTTGGGGATCGTGCCCGGGATTGTGTCGCACGCGATCAGATTTTGGTTGCATCGGCGCCGGCTTTCACAAATCGGGGGGGGGCCTTCGGACAATCTGAAGATTCGGACAACGCGCGGGATTTAACATTTCAAATTGTGTCGCAAGACATGCGCTACAATACATCAGGAAGAAGAAGGTGAACTCCGGGGACCTCAGCCGGGAAGTGACACATGCATGATCTTGGTGAATTGCGCCGGAATTCATCCTCGTCGGACCAGACCGGATCAGGGAATGCGACAGGACCGCGTAAGTAAATGTACCCGTTGTCTCACCGCCACAGTGACGTGTTACGTCGCCAGCCCTGCGGTTCTCTACAACCAGTGAGAACACGTTTGTCTGCATGTACCCTTAGAGCAGGAACTGAGCCTGCAGGGACGTCACAGGGTTAGGTCATCACCACTAACCAGTCTACATTTTGGTTGTGGTTGAGTTGTTACTGGTCCGGTTCTTACAGGTTCTGACAGGGAATAGTGATGTATAGTTCTTTTCATAGTTTACTACTTCCCCAAATAAAAAGTCTTTAAAAAGAGTATTCACTTATGACAAGGAATATTCAGGATATTATAAATCAATCAATGACAATAATAATTGTATAGCAATCTCATAGAGTGTAAGCTCTTGTGAGTAGGGCCCTCACATTTTAGTGTTCATATGATGTTATTACTCTAAATAGTCATATTTATTTGTATATGACCCTGTAATCGTAAAGCGCTACAGAATATGTTGGCGTTATATAAATAATATTTATTATATTATTATTATACAGAGAGGGATCATGGGCATGAGAGCCATACGTGTGTCTATGTTCTAGTAAGAGTAAATAAATAATACTAATAATAGCAATAATAGTAAAACTATAAATAATAGCAATTATAAATATTATAATAATAATTATATCATATATAATAATAGCAATAATAATAAAAATACAAATATAGCAATAACAGTAATAATTTTTTTTATTAATTATGTATCATTATATTTTATTAAATTATAAAAATCTAATAATTGTACAACATTAAAATGGATAGTAGTTCAATACTAATACTATAATACATAATACAAAAAATCGCAATGATTAGGGCAGCACGGTGGCTGAGAGAGTAGCACTTCGGCCTTGCGGTGCTAGAGTCCTGGGTTCGAGTCCCACCCAGGTCAACATCTGCAAAGAGTTGTATGTTCTCTCTATGTTTGCGTGGGTTTCCTCCCACCTCAAAACATACTGGTAGGTTGATTAGATTGTGAGCCCATTGGGGACAGGGACTGATTGTCATGCTTTGGGCAGCGCGTTGTAATCGTAGTGCTATATAAATAAAGAATAATTATAATGATAATAATAGTAGTTGTTCCAGCTCTATAGCATTGATTGAAAACACAGTGCAGCTCTAAACACATCTAAAATCATGCCTTATATATTGTAGGGAGATTGAGGGCAATGGGAAATAATTCAGGTCTTTTAGATGAAATTGTGCCTAAAGTTTGAGTACTTAGATATTTTTCCATGGTACTGCTGTATATGATCTATGTGTAATGTGTCCAATGTGTAAGACTACATACATGAATAATGCATACTTATGTATTAGTAACCCTTGTCATTTGTCATCTTGTGGCACGGGGTATAAATCTAAGGAAGACAAGAGCGGATAACTTGGCTGATTCTTCAAGGTTGTATCGCGGTAAGACAGTGATGCCCTAACATGCTGCTATACAATCCCACTAATGACCATCCCAGAGAGGAAACTCATCCAGTGGTAATTGCTGCTTTGTATAAATGCTAATTATTTATATGAAACTGTATTGAAAAGGTATTTGGCAAACGTGGCTCCATCCTGTCTTAATTCCCTCCCTGCTGTCTGTTCAGCACTATCACAGAAGGCAAGACATGAAAAGACATGACACAGTATTCACTTGTCTGTCACCCAGAAATGATATGTGTCAAATCAAAAATTCCTTCTAATGAAAGAAACCAGATAGGCCCGCCATGAGACCACGTTGTGCATCGCCAACATACAAAGTTATACAGCAGACGTGGATTCTAAATACTGAATATAGAAGCAAAACTTTCCATAGGAGAAGATTATAATCATAATAATCTTATTTATACAGACGTCCCCGGGTTATGTACAAGATAGGATGCGTAGGTTGTTCTTAAGTTGAATTTGTATGTAAGTCTAAACGTATACTTATAATTGTAGTTCCCAGTGACAATTGGAGTTTCAACATTTTTTTGCTGTAATGGGACCAAGGTTATCCTTAAAGCTTAATACAGACACTTTTAAGTGATTATTGCAGTCTGGTACTATAGTAAAGCATTCACAGAGCTTCACCAGAGGTCAAAATGGGCAGAGGGGTCCGTCTTTAACTAGGGGTCGCCTGTAAGTCGGGTGTCCTTAAGTAGGGGACCGCCTGTATAGCGCACACAGATTCTGCAGCGCTGCACAGAGTTTGCCAAATCACTCTGAGATGATTCCAGCTTTATGACATGGCGCAATCCAGCTGGAAAGTAGCCATCAGAGTTGGGTACATTGTGGTCATAAAGGGATGGGACATGGTCAGCAACAATACTCAGGTAGGCTGTGGCGTTGTACCAAGGAGCCCAAAGAGTGCCAAGAAAATATTCCCACACCATGACACACCAGACCTGAACCGTTGATACAAGGCAGGATGGATCCATGCTTTCATGTTGTGACGCCAAATTCTGACCCTACCATCCGAATGTCGCAGCAGAAATCGAGACTCATCAGACCAGGCAAACGTTTTTCCAATTTCTACTGTCCAATTTCGATGAGTTTGTGCAAATTGTAGCCTCAGTTTCCGTTCTTAGCTGAAAGGAGTGGCACCCGGGTGGTTCTGCTGCTGTAGCCCATCGCCTCACAGTTCGACGTTACTGGCATTCCGCAGATGCTCCTCTGCCTACCTTGTTGTAAAGGGTGGCGATTGAGTCACTATTGCCTTTCTATCAGCTCGAATCCGTCTGCCCATTCTCCTCTGACCTTGGCATAAAACGCATTTCCGCCACAGAACTGCCGCTCACTGGATGTTTTTTCTTTTTCGGACCATTCTCGTAAACCCTAGAGATGGTGTGCGTGAAAATCCCAGTAGATCAGCAGTTTCGAAATACTCAGACCAGCCCCTCTGGCACCAAAAACCATGCCACGTTCAAAGGCACTCAAATCACCTTTCTTCCCCATACTGATGCTCGGTTTGAACTGCAGGAGATTGTCTTGACCATGTCTACGTGCCTAAATGCAATGAGTTGCCGCCATGTGATTGGTGATTAGAAATTAAGTGTTAACGAGCAGTTGGGCAAGGTGTACCTAATAAAGTTGCCGGTGAGTGTATATGTATTATTCTACTGCAGATGAAAGAAAAATACAAGATTTTATTTTAGTTTTTGGGACAAGTTCTTAATTAAGGGGTTTTCCCTCGAAGACAAGTTAGGTCCTATTCACTGGATAGGGCTAATTTGCTGATCAGTGGGGGGGTCTCAGTGCTGAGACCCTCGCAGATCGCTGGAGAACAAGGGGTCCGACTGACCCCTCATCGCTCCATGAGTGTAAAGGAGCAGATGGCCGCGCATGACTATTTTGCTCCATTAATCTTTATGGAGGTTACTGTAGATCACCGAGCGTGGCGCTTGCAATTTCCTCAGCTCCATAGAGATTATGGAGTTAAAAAGGTCATGCGCGGTCATTGCTCCATTAGTCTGAGGAGGGTGAGGGGTCAGTCGGATAGGAGCTAACTTGTCCGTAGACAGGGCCTAATTATCTTCATGGACAACCCCTTAAAGTTTGTTTGGGGCCCTTTTCCACCTATCATATATCTGTATCCTAACCCCTTTAAAAATTTCAGACAGTCCCGGGCTTAAGGACACCCTTTGTAAAAAAGGTCAAAATAATTTTGCTGGGAGTTACAGCAGTTACCGACTTACATACAAATTCAACTCAAAGGGGACCTGGCACCACATTTGTACATATACAGCCAGTAACAGGTTCCCACAGAGCCCTATAACTAACTGACAACCTTCTTTCAGATAAAAAATTGTTCTTAAATCCCCATATATCAATTATTGTTGTGTAACATGGCCCCTGTCGCTGGCACTCCTATCTACTCCTCCATGTCCCATTCCTCTTCTCAGCTGTCATGAGACAAGAGTGACATCATCACAGGTCTCTTTGGATCTACTTCTTCCCCATCCCCATGGAGGGGGTTTTGATTCATGTGATCAGATACATACATGAGTGTAGACCTTGCAAATGTAACAGGACCTTTGATGAAAAAAAATTTCTTCAATAGGATATTATTTAAAAATGTAGTTGTGGAAGATAAATTTTAAATGTAGCCATGTTGCCCCTTGAAACAAGATTGCTGTGCTTGGTTTCGACCATGCTGCTGCTGAAGTGATTCCACAAATAGACAAATTGTTTTTACATATGAAATGTCTGGAAGTTACTGCAGTTCCCACAGCATCCTGTGGTAAGAACGCTGAATCAAGGTGGGTGGGCATCTAAATAGCGCACATCTGGCCACCGCTGCCAGAAATCGAGGGTGGTTGTATCATTGACATCTATATTGTTCTAAGAGACAACATGGGCTCATTATGAAAAAATATCTCCACAGAGGACATTTCTTTTAAATCGGATGCAATTAAAGGAATGTTTGAAGATGTTAGATTAATTTTTTTAAAAAGTAATCAACAAAACCGTTCACCAGGGATCCAAAGCTTTTTTCATTGTTCTTCTGATTTTTGTTATTTTAATATGATAAACAGTGGCTATATCTGCATCTGCCCTAGCATTGAGGCATAATGCTAGTTATATATAGAATGTGATGGCTGTAACCGGAACATGACCATGTATCCACATCTTCTCTATCTCTGGAGAGCCTAAATGTTGATTATTCTTCCAAAATATGTGGTCTAGACATGAAAACTGCACTTGAGATACTCATGACAAGTTCTATTATGGGATCTCTTTGAGTAAACATGCGCACCGAATGGGTCAGCACATGGAAACCAAATCTATGAATGTGGTCCAATCCCACTAACATACACAGTGCAGTGGATGCATCTGACACTTGGGCGGCAGATAGATATTTCCATGTCTAGTAGAGGGCTGGAGCAGTCTTATGGTTTGGACCACATAGAAATTCACATCAGGTCATGCAGTTGAGCATCTCCGCTCTAGTCTGCTCATTTATGTGAAGTAGTTATTGGCTTGAGAATTTCCGGCTATACATATTGGAGAATATTACCAAATCCTTCTCATTTTAACTGTGTCATTAAAATTTACACCATAATAATTGAGCCAAAATTTGTCTAGAGCAGCTGACCACTTTTTTACATAAATTGCGTGTGGACAATCCTGAATGTCCATCAGTGATTGAGCATGTTGTTAATTTTTGTGCTGTGTGCGAGATCTCCTTGATTCATGTTTACATGTTGCGCACTGATGAATGGGGAGAAGCTGTAGCAGCAGAAGTTGTGACTTATTATGCCCCTTATTTTTACCCTCTGTCTACATATAAAGAGCATTGATAGAAAGTAAGCCATGTATATAGAAGAGGACAGCATGGTGATACAGGGAAAGGCTGAAGCTCACAGAAGGCAAAGACACTGGTACTATACATGCAGAGAACTGTCTAATGGAAAGAGATTTATTGAAAATTGTCCAACTCATGTCATGCCTCTTTCTTACTAAGCCAAATTTTTCCAGGCTTTTCAAGAAAACAAAAATAGGTGAACTGCAGTAAAGGCAAAAAAAATGTTTCAAATAAAAAATTTGACCCAAAAGGGCATCAATTAAGAAGAACTTGTCCCGCAAAAACACCACCGACCATGTGAGGTTAATATCATGGCGACATGAAGTTATGGCTCTGAAAGATCTGGTTAAAACAAAATAAATCATCACATATCAAAAAACAATAGTAGTTTGTGACCTTAAAGGGTTTCACTAAGTTGATTGTAATCCACAGAATACGGGATAACAATCTATCACTGAGGCCCAACTGCTGACAGCCGTATTAATTTACGGGGATCGGACCCCCAACAATCTGGAGAATGGGGGTCCAGCCAGGAAATACTCCAGCCGTGAGCTCACTGATTTTGATGCCTCAATGAATAGTGATCACTCGTGATCAGGGGAGATCAGCTCTCATGATGTAATGGTCCGAGCAGTTGGACCCTCACTGATAAGATTGCTATAATCCTGTGGAAGGGAATATATCAGCAATTTTCCTTTATTACCTTATTAAAACTGGATAGCAACAATATATCATATAGTTCGAATATGATTTTAATTTATTATTGTAGATTTTGACCATTAGGGGGGAGTAAGCTGTCACATTATACTGTTGTCAGTAGTGATGTAATGGGGTCAGTGTTATCTATATAGAGGTCATTGTACGGGAGGGGAAGGGAGATAAGCTGTGACATCATCTATTATCAGTAGAGGATGTATGATGGGTCAGTGTTATCTATATAGAGGTCATGTACAGAGGGAGGGGAGGGATAAGCTGTGACATCATATTTGTCAGTAGTGATGTAATTATGGGTCAGTGATCTATATAGAGGTCATTGCACAGGGAGGGGGAGGAGATAGCTGTGATATCATCTATGGTCAGTAGTGATTGTAATGAAGGGTCAGTGTTATCTATATACAGGTCATGTACAGGGAGGGGGAGGAGATAAGCTGTGACATCATCTATGTCAGTAGTGATGTAATAATGGGTCCGTGTTATGTATATAGAGGTCATTGTACAGGGAGGGGGAGGAGGAGATAAGCTGTGACATCATATTGTCAGTAGTGATGTAATGATGGGTCAGTGTTATCTTATAGAGGTCATTGTACAGGGAAGGGGAGGGGATAAAGCTATGACAATCATCTATGTCAGTAGTGATTGTAATGATGGGTCAGTGTATCTATATAGAGGTCACTGTACAGGGAGGGGGAGGAGGAGATAAGCTGTGACATCATCTATTGTCAGTAGTGATGTAATGATGGGTCATGTTTATCATATAGAGGTCATTGTACAGGGAGGGGGGGATAAGCTGTGACATCATCTATTGTCAGTAGTGATGTAATGATGGGTCAGTGTTATCTATATAGAAGGTCTTGTAATGGGAGGGGGAGGAGATAGTTGTGACATCATCTGTTGTCAGTAGTGATGTAATGATGGGTCAGGTGTCTCATATAGAGGTCAGTGTACAGAGGAGAGGGAGGAGATAGATGTGACATCATCTATTGTCAGTAGTGATGTAATGATGGGTCAGGTTATCTATATAGAGGACATTGTACGGGAGGGGAGGAGAAAGCTTGACATAATCTATTTCAGTAGTGATGTAATGATGTCAGTGTATCTATTAAGAGGTCATTGTACTGGAGGAGGGGGAGGAGATAAGTGTGACATAATCTGTTGTCAGTAGTGATGTTATGGGTCAGTGTTCTCTATATAGAGGTCAGTGTACAGGGAGGAGGAAGAGATAAGATGTGACATCATCTATTGTCAGTAGTGATGTAATGATGGGTCAGTGTTATCTATATAGAGGACATTGTACCGGGAGGGGAGGAGATAAGCTGTGACATAATCTATTGTAAGTAGTGATGTAATGATGGGTCAGTGTTATCTATATAGAGGTCATTGTACAGGGAGGGGGAGGGGATAAGCGTGTGCACATCATTATTGTCAGTAGTGATGTAATGATGGGTCAGTGTTATCTATAGAGGTCACTGTACAGGGAGGGGGAGGAGGAGATAAGCTGTGACATCATCTATTGTCAGTAGTGATGTAATGATGGATCAGTGTTATCTATATAGAGGTCATTGTACAGGGAGGGGGAGGGGATAAGCTGTGACATTAATCTATGTCAGTAGTGATGTAATGATGGGTCAGTGTTATCTATTAGAGGTCATTGTACAGGGAGGGGAGGAGATAAGTGTGACATCATCTGTTGTCAGCTAGTGATGTATGATAGGTCAGGTGTATATTTATATAGAGGTCATGTACCGGGAGGGGAGGAGAAGTTGTGAATCATCTATTGTCAGTAGTGATGTAATGATGGGTCAGTGTTATCTTATAGAGGACATTGTACCGGGAGGGAGGAGATAGCTGTGACATCATCTATTGTCAGTAGTGATGTAATGATGGGTCAGTGTATCTATATAGAGGCATTGTACAGGGAGGGATTAGATAAGCTGTGACATCATCTGTTGTCAGTAGGATGTGAATGATGGGTCAGTGTATATATATAGGCCATTTTACAGGGAGGAGGAGGAGATAAGCTGTGACATCATCTATTGTCCAGGTGATGTAATGATGGGTCAGTGTTATCTATATAGAGGTCATTGTACAGGGAGGGGGAGGAGATAAGCTGTGACATCTTATTGTCAGTAGTGATGTAATGATGGGTCAGTGTTATCTATATGGGGTCATTGTACAGGGAGGGGGAGGAGAAAGCTGTGACACATCTGTTGTCAGTAGTGATGTAAGATGGGTCCGTGTTATTATATAGAGGTCATTGTACAGGGAGGGGGAGGAGATAAGCTGTGACATCATCTATTGTCAGTAGTGATGTAATGATGGGTCAGGTTATCTATATAGAGGTCATTGTACAGGGAGGGGGAGTGGATAGCTGTGACATCATCTATTGTCAGTAGTGATTGTGTAATGAGGGGTCAGTGTTATCTATATAGAGGTCACTGTACGGGAGGGGAGGAGGAGATAAGCTGTGAATCATCTATTGTCAGTAGTGAGTAATGATGGATCAGTGTTATATATATAGGGTCATTGTACAGGGAGGGGGAGGGGATAAGCTGTGACTAATCTATTGTCAGTAGTGATGTAATGATGGGTCAGTGTTATCTATTATAGAGGTCATTTACAGGGAGGGGGAGGAGATAAGTGTGACATCATATGTTGTCAGTAGTG
This sequence comes from Engystomops pustulosus, assembly GCA_019512145.1. NCBI lineage: Eukaryota > Metazoa > Chordata > Amphibia > Anura > Leptodactylidae > Engystomops > Engystomops pustulosus. The sequence continues at coordinate 21,524,895 of CM033647.1, forward strand.
ATGTATGATAGGTCAGTGTATTTATATAGAGGTCATTGTACGGGAGGGGAGGAGATAAGTTGTGACATCATCTATGCAGTAGTGATGTAAATGATGGGTCAGTGTTATCTATATAGAGGAATTGTTACCGGGAGGGGAGGAGATAAGCTGTGACATAATCTATTGTCAGTAGTGATGCCAATGATGGGTCAGTGTTATCTATATAGAGGTCATGTACAGGGAGGGGATTAGATAAGCTGTGAAATATCTAGTTGGTCAGTAGTGAGTGTAATGATGGGTCTGTGTTATCTATCTATAGGCCATTTTACAGAGGCGGAGGAGAATAAGCTGTGACATCATCTATTGTCAGTAGTGATGTAATGATGGGTCCGTGTTATCTATATAGAGGTCATTGTACAGGGAGGGGGAGGAGATAAGCTGTGACATCATCTATTGTCAGTAGTGATGTAATGATGGGTCAGTGTTATCTATATAGAGGTCATTGTACAGGGAGGGGGAGGAGATAAGCTGTGACATCATCTATTGTCAGTAGTGATGTAAGGATGGTTCAGGTGTATTTATATAGAGGTCATTGTACGGGAGGGGAGGAGAAAGTTGTGACATCATCTATTGTCAGTAGTGATTTAATGATGGGTCAGTGTTATCTATATAGAGGACATTGTACCGGGAGGGAGAGGATAAGCTGTGGACATCATCTATTGTCAGTAGTGATGTAATGATGGGTCAGTGTTATCTATATAGAGGTCATTGTACAGGGAGGGGATTAGATAAGCTGTGACATCATCTGTGTCAGTTAGTGATTATGATGGGTCAGTGTTTCATATATTAGGCCATTTTACAGGGAGGAGGAGGAGATAAGCTGTGAAATCATCTATTGTCAGTAGTGTGTAATGAGGGTCAGTGTTATCTATATAGAGGTCATTGTACAGGAGGGGGAGGAGATAAGCTGTGACATCTTCTATTGTCATAGTGATGAATGATGGGTCAGTGTTATCTATATGGAGGTCATGTACAGGGAGGGGGAGGAGATAAGCTGTGACATCATCTGTTGTCAGTAGTGATGTAATGATGGGTCCGTTGTTATCTATATAGAGGTCATTGTACAGGAGGGAGGAGATTAAGCTTGTTACATCATCTATTGTCATAGTGATGTAATGATGGGTCAGTGTTACTATCTATAAGAGTGCAGTATGTACAGGGAGGGGAGGGTATAGCTGTGACATCATCTATTGTCAGTAGTGATGTAATGATGGGTCAGTGTTATCTATATAGAGGTCACTGTACAGGAGGGGAGGAGGAGATAAGCTGTACATCATCTATTGTCAGTAGTGATGTAATGATGGATCAGTGTTACTATATAGAGGTCATTGTACAGGGAGGGGGAGGGGATAAGCTGTGACATATCTATTGTCAGTAGTGATGTAATGATGGGTCAGTGTTTCTATATAGAGGTCATTGTACAGGGAGGGGGAGGAGCATAAGTTGTGACATCATCTGTGTCAGTAGTGATGTATGATAGGTCAGTGTTATTTATATAGAGGTCATTGTAAACGGGAGGGGAGGAGATATATTGTGACATCATCTATTGTCAGTAGTGATGTAATGATGGGATCAGTGTTATCTATATAGAGGAACTTGTACCGGGAGGGAGGAGATAAGCTGTGACATCACTATTGTCAGTAGTGATGCATGATGGGTCAGTGTATTCTATATAGAGGTCATTGTACAGGGAGGGGATTAGATAAGCTGTGAAACTCATGCTGTGTCAGTAGTGATGTAATGAGTGGGTCAGTGTTATCTATATAGGCCATTTTACAGGGAGGAGGAGGAGATAAGCTGTGACATCATCTATTGTCAGTAGTGATGTAAGATGGGTCAGTGTTATCTATATAGAGGTCTTGTACAGGGAGGGGGAGGAGATAAGCTGTGAATCTTCTATTGTCGTAGTGATGTAATGATGGGTCAGTGTTATCTATATGGAGGTCATTGTACAGGGAGGGGGAGGAGAGTAAGCTGTGGACACATCATCTGTTGTCAGTAGTGATGTAATGATGGGTCGGTGTTATCTATATAGAGGTCATTGTACAGGGAAGGGAGGAGATAAGCTGTGACATCATCTATTGTCAGTAGTGATGTCATGATGAACTTATATATAGTTTAGTATTATTTGTTAAAGAAACATAGTGGTATGGAAATAAAAAACTTACATAAGTTCCTAAAAGTACATAAAAGCATAGTTTAACTTTCTGCTGACACATGCCCTTTAAGGATGCTTAAGTTGCTAAAAGGAGGAATCTATACAGGAAAAAATAATGTATATTATAATACAATTATAACGTTTTTAATTCAGAGTAAATATTTTATTAATTTATCTATCTATTTCCTATTTCTCACTGTTAACGTAATTTTTGACTTGCCATTTGCCCGCTCACTAGTGTTAACTATGTGTTCACAAATCTGGTTTAGTGCTCCATAATGTTGATCATTAGTACAATTACTGTGTGTAAAGTGCATCCTAACCACCAGCGCCCAACACCACGTGTTGTGTAAAGTCATTAGCCGGGGTCCTGTTTACAACGCGTTTCATTAGAAAGGTAATTGAATCAGTAGTTTCCTTGTGACTGAAAGTGTCAGCAGGCTCCTGCAGTTACATTGTCACTCACTACTTTTAAGGTAATGTCCCCCGTGTGTCAATTATCCCCTAACCACAGAACCCTCTGCAGGCCTCCGTCATTTATCTCATTGTGCTGCCGTGCATTGTTAGAGATGACAATCGGAAGCGCGCGTTTTGTACGTAATGTGTAATTAGAGGTGAATATGTTTGCCTTTGCCTTATCTTTGTAAAGCAGCTTATCAGTGCTGTCACGCATCGAGACATCAGCGGCAGATGAATGGTAACACAAGATCACTGTGTCACAAAGACGCCATCAGTTTGGCCATTTACTTATTTGCTGCAAGACTTAAATGGCCGCGATAGTGACAGCGTTCAGCTCGGCGGTCGCACACTTCACTCTTCTTACATTAAAGGGACTGAGATACTTTAAAGATGCTCCACGTCTTCACCAGACCCATCAGACATTGTCCTCCTTCACTGTTTTGTCTTGTCCAAATCGAATTTTCACAACTTTTGATGTAAACATTACACACAGGTGATTGAAACGCGTCTCTTCTAGAACAAGATTCCGGAATCGTAAGATTGTATCATCAATGTATTAGACCCAACAACAACTATTTTCTGTTCTACTTGGCAATGAGTTTTAGATAAAAGGGAACCTGTCACATTATTCATGCAGTCTCATAGGCCAGCAGCGCGTTCTAGAGCAAATCCTCACATAGCCTCAGTGACATAAGAAGTATTGTCTGATGGAATGGAAGGCAAAGAGACATGGGGCAGCGGCAGCACGGAGACATGGGGCATCGGCACGGAGACATGGGGCAGCAGCAGCACGGAGACATGGGGCAGCGGCAGCACGGAGACATGGGGCAGCGGCAGCATGGAGACATGGGGCAGCGGCAGCACGGAGACATGGGGCATCGGCACGGAGACATGGGGCAGCGGCAGCATGGAGACATGGGGCAGCGGCACGGAGACATGGGGCAGCGGCAGCATGGAGACATGGGGCATCGGCACGGAGACATGGGGCAGCGGCAGCACGGAGACATGGGGCAGCGGCACGGAGACATGGGGGAGCGTCACGGAGACATCGGGGTGCGGCACGGAGACATCGGGGAGCAGCACGGAGACATCGGGGAGACTTCAGTGGAAGAAGAGCAGCGGATCCCGGGACAGCGTATCTCCCGACAAGTAAGCAGATGTGCTGAACATCTGCAATCTATTCTTCACTGTGTTTTTCACTTAAATGATCCTGTGTTCACTGTTTTTATTCTATTCTTCACTGTTCTTCACATCTGCTAACTTGTCGGGAGATAATATACGCGTGGAACAGTGAAGAATAGATTGCAGATGTTTGCATACATCTGATCACTTATCAGAAGACATTCTTTTTCAATTAATTAACACATTTTATTCCCGAACCATGGTCCCTTTGAAAAATGCTCGAGTCTCCCATTGACTTCAATGGGGCTCGTTATTCGAGACGAGCACTCGAGCATCTGGAAAAGTTCGTCTCGAATAACGAGCACTCGAGCATTTTAGTGCTCGCTCATCTCTATTAATAATGTATCCTTGAGATGTTGATGAAGGGTGTGGTCATACCCATTTTTACAAGTCTAAGGGGGCCAATAAGGTTTGTTGTCCTCATACTAGGAGGCCATTACTATAAACAATGTAATATAGTTGGGGGCTTGCAGATTGTACATAGTGTCCTATCTGCAGGCAGCATGTTATATAGCAGGAGGAGCTGAGCAGATTGTACATAGTGTCCTATCAGTAGGAAGCATGTTATGAAGCAGGAGGAGATGAGCAGATTGTACAAAGTGTCCTACCTGCAGGCAGCATGGTATAGAGCATGAAGAGCTCAGCAGAGATATCTCTATGTATACTCACTCTTACAACCACAGGGAGTGCCAACTGATCCTTAAGGCATTGAAGAAGCTGAGTTGTAATAAATGTAGTTTAATAAGTTGTTCCTCACAAAACTAGACATCGATCCGCTTAGCAACTACAGTTCTCTAATATGGTCTCCATAGACAGCATTCATTTTCAATGGGACAGATAGAGAGAAGAAAACCCAGAAAATACTCAAAATAAAACATTTAGAAAAGTGTCATACTTATACGGTATTGCTACAATGTTACCATTGATGGTGCATTAGCGTAAAACCATTGCACTCATAGCTGGGGGGATATGGGTGCATCACATGGAGACCACCATTACAATCTTATTCCGTGCCATCCGTCCAGGAGAAGAAGAGTGGCCATAAGGAAACAGGGAAGCATGAGCGGCACTTGGAAAGTTGCCCTAATAACTGCTGGAGGATACTAATGAATGGCTTGCAGTACTAGGAAGCTTCCATTGCTCGCTTATCAAGCTTCTCCTCCATGCCAAGTTGATAATTAATGAAGCACAGACCCCCGATGCCTGATGGCATGAACACTTAATTACTCTTGTAAATGAAGATTTGATTCAGAATGACTGGATCTAGTGTGCGGCCTGACAAAAAGAGGCTTATGGACAATCAGCCCTCCGCCAGTTTCCACACTCTCACATTAAAGGGATATGCGCCGCCTGTACGGCCTCTCAGTTCAGCTATTGTAGTGTATGTAATAAGCCTGAAGGGCAATATGATGGAAAATGCAGCCAGTGCCTTCACATGAGCGCAGGGATCCGTGTACTAGAGCGCCATCACATGATCATACCTTATATGGTAACACCCACTTGTCAATCTATTGAGAATTATTCCATGAGAATAACAGCAAAATGTGCCACAGAGTTGTCCTAGCACTAAAAATATATAACTTAAGTCATTTTTAAAGAAGACGTGTGACAAAACCTGACAGGTCTTCCTAAATCCTATACTGGGGATGGTGGTACCACTCGGGTCCGTACTGGTATGGGGTGGTTCCTATTGATGTCACATACGTGTATAATTCATGTTCTGCTCTTTACTTTTTACCATCTTCCTGCGCTGTGATATCATTGCTTTTATGCTTTTATTGTGATATTACATATTATTTATGCCTGTATTTCACTTCATTATTTTGTTTTTTTCCATATGCTGTGAGGTCACAATGTACATGATGACTTTTTGTGCATTACTTCTGTTTTATCAACAGTAATGAATGTGTACAGTGACATCACTGTGTGTATTATCCATGTAATGTGACATCACTGTGTGTATTATCCCTGTACTGTGATATCACTGTGTGTATTATCCCTGTACTGTGACACCACTGTGTGTATTATGTCTGTACTGTAACATCACTGTGTGTGTTATCTGTGTACTGTGACATCACTGTGTGTATTATCCATGTACAGTGACATCACTGTGAGTATTATCCCTGTACTGTGACATTATTGTGTGTATTATCCCTGTACTGTGACATCACTGTGTGTATTATCTCTGTACTGTGAGAGTCTCCCATTGACTTCAATGGGGCTCGTTATTCGAGACGAGCACTCGAGCATCGGGAAAAGTTCGTCTCGAATAACGAGTACCCGAGCATTTTAGTGCTCGCTCATCTCTAGTTTTTATTCATACTGGATCTCTGTCGTTTTTGGTGCAGGAATTGTCTAATCTTCACTCCTTACTATCTATACAAACTCCTAACTATACAAACTGCCTCTATTCCCCTTCATGTCACTGCAGAATCAGAACGGAAGCCAAAATATTGCTCCTGGTGATGTGATCACAAGATAAGAGTTGTCTGTATTATTATTCTGAATAGTCATCCGGAGTTCAAATCCACACCATGAGGAACGGACCTAGTACCCAGTTGCTAGTCAGGTATAGTATGTATATGCACAAAAGAAAGGGTCATTTAAAAACACTAGGAACGCAAAACTGTCCAAGTACAGAGGGCCAAATGAATCAACAGGTTGGAGTACCCCCCATGTATTGTCGCACAAGGTGACTTCATCAGGGGAAAGATCACATACCCTTCCATGTGTTTGTTTATATTTTAGACCTCCTTGGGAAAAAAAATCACTTTGAAACTATGCAAATGAGGTTAAGGTTCTATGGGGGGTGTCAGCAGAGTGCCTCAAGCCTCCAGCTCCACATTTGTCTGGATCCGAGAGTGATGTAGCTGAGAGGTGAAGGATGAGAGAAGGTGCTGGGCGTTGGAAGTTTAGTAGTTATTGCTGTGGAGCTAGAACCTTCCGGTGCTCTGCTAATGCCCCTGAAGCACTTCAGCCTCATTTGCATATTTCCAAAATGACATTTTTACATGGAACAGATATAAAAACAAAGGTACAGGTGGGTTCTTTGGGTATCTTCTACATTACATAGCAGTTCAATCAGGAAGGTAGATTGTGTTGATGGATTCCTTCTAAAGAAGATCTAATACTATGTCCTGCCATTACCCTTGTGAAAGGGGTATGTCCATTAGACACCTCCAGTTGGTAACACCCACTTGTCAACTTATGTAGACTTTTCTAGTAGGAATAACAGTGGACAAGTACAAAAAAGTTCTACTCAAGACATTTTCCAGACTAGCGGATGTTTTTGATACTGATGATCCATGCTCATCCGCAGAAATCTCCATCTACTGAATAGTGGCCAATCTGCTCTCTATAACCTGCCATCGCTGCCCCTTCTGCTTCTGGCTCCTTCCCCTGTATAGTTTCCTTTTCTGGAGACTACATTAAGCAGTCTGGGGGTCTAGATGTTGGACCACCACCAATCTAATACTAATCATTTATAGTGAGGTGATCAGTCTGTAGCCCAAACAATGTCCAATATAAAAAAGGAAAAACATAAAATCAATAACTAAATTTGCACAGACATGGAAAAATAAAGAAGAGCAGTCAATACAACCCTTACATAGGTAAATTATTTATTTCCTTAAACCAGTATCCTCTGGAAATGTGTTAAAACTGGAGCACCCCTTTAATGTATTTACTCGTTGGAATCCAGTCTAGAAGCTCGATGTGTAAATTGAAACCTAGGAACCAAGCTGCTTCTATGCCGCAATATCTAAAGAAGATACCAAATATCTCAATGTCGTTATTGTGTAACATTGCCGATGTATCTGATGGAAAGCCTCAACGGAAGATAATGACGTGAAATCCTTGCGAGTAGATCGGGGCTGGAGATAATGGTGTCCGGTGCAAATTAACAAACCCAGTGGTGAACGTGGTTTCATTTCAGCAGGAGCCCTTGTGTAAATTAGCATTTGTTCCTAATCAGATCGCTGTCCCTACTCCTACAGTTGTATCGGGCTCCTAATGCCGTTTGCTTTCAGGTGAAAATTTATTCTCCTGGGGACACTTGTACAATCCCTGCCCCTGACAGAGAGGAATCTTTCTCTTAATCAGCTCCTCGGCCTAAACTTTCTCTGATTCTTACACTTTCCTGCTGTGAGTGCCGTTGTGAGTTGTTGGAAATGATTACTCATTTGTAAGCTTCCTTTATAGCATTTCCTCACATGTAGAGGTGCCCACGGAGATGACCGAGGCTTTGATTTTATAATTATACCTGTCAGTGGAAAGGATGTCCATACAGTTAGTGTGAGGTATGGCACCGTGCCACTTAACCCCTTCAAATTCAGCTCTTGACAATTTACAATTAGAGCCGCAGTTGTAATCTCGGTCGTAATTGCCGCCTGGGTAGGAAAATTAGGCAGCGTGTAAATATTTTGTAATATTACTTGACGACAGAAGCAGCAGAAGAGCATTCAATGTGGTCTTCTTCTTACCATTACTACTTTATTATTATAATTCCTTCTCATGTTGCTAACAAAATAAGTATTTTTGGGGCCCCAAGCAATGGTATTTCGGGGGCTTCCCAGATTAATTTACGGATTGACTACCGTGGGCTCTGGGTTGTATGAATATTATAGACCCTACAAGTCTGGAATGACTACTTACATGTGTTACTAGAAGCAGCTTCGTTGAGAATGGAGGAAGCTTCCCTTCTGCCTTCTTTCATTCTTCGGTTTGAGGACCTTTGGGGGCCCTTAAAAGGTCATGAAATGGCTTTTGTGTACATTGAGAGCAGGAAAAAATGTACAAGGATTTTTTGGGTGAAGGTTCTTCTCAGTATAAAATTTGGTGGGAGGTATGGGTGGATATGCACCCCTCATACGGCTCGGGCCCCGGGCTATTGCCCAAACTGCCTATTTTATAATCCACTACTGATATCTGGGCCACAAGAAATTGCATGGGTAGAAAATGGCCCTACTTTTTTGCATTATACCTTCTGCATTATAAGTTGGCACAACCCAAATACACATACCCCAAAAACATAACAAAAGGAAAAGGAGCAAAGGTCACAACAATCTGGTAACTGGTACAGTACATATGCTCACATTACGCCATTTCAGGTTTACAATATTGACCAAAAATTTTGGCTTGAAGTTGTTTGGACAAAGCCACATTCGATAAGGGGTTCAGGAAATAATTTCTGCAATGTGAGTGGCACCAGACCACTTTGACCAATGGATATTTTAGATTTTGAAAAAAAAAGTTTCTAAAAGAATTATATAAAAATATAAACTTTAAAAAAATTTTTTTTATTGAAGTAAACCTACCTGCAATGCATCAACTATAGAGACATGGGGGTCGATGTATTAAGATCTGTGATGGTCTGAATAAACAGTAACCTCTGCAAGCTAACCGCAAAAAATAAAATTGCAGTTTCAGTGGGGTGCAACATAAATTGTGGGTCAGTTAACCCCATTCACTTCTGGGGGAGAGCTAATTTGAATACTTTACCCTACGTAGTGATGATTTTAAAACTCTATGGGGAACATTTATCAGGGCTTCTATGCCAGAAAACTGGTGTAGAAACCCTAAAACAGTGTTGGCAAACCTTTTAGGGACCGAGTGCCCAAACTACAACCAAACCCACTTATTTAAATGCAAAGTGCCAACATGGCAATTTAAGAAGTGACATGTTGCTACCTGTTTTGCAACGGCTTTTAATTGTATTGGCATCCTGAGGACTCCAATACAATTAAGAGAAAGAGGAGAAATTCTGACTATTATTGTAGCTTCCAGAGTCCCCTGAACAGGAAGAATTGCGGAGGCCCAGAGCAGGAGCTCCAATAATAACGCAGCCTTGTCTGCACCTCCATGTTCCTCCTGTAGTCCCAGGCAGCTAAGGATGTGTAGCTTTAAAATAGCACTGATCACAGCACATCCTGGGTGGCCAAGGACTGCAGGAGGTGGTTTTGAGTCCTGTCTGGAAACTCTGTTCTGGGGTGATGGCCTGGGTGCCCACAAGGAGTGCTCCGAGTGCCACCTCTGGCACCAGTGCCATAGGTTCGCCACCACTGCCCTAAAACAATCGTATTTGGTAGTGAACTGCCAAGAATTAGCAACTTTAGGCAAGGGGATGTGGAGTAACGTGAAGGAGGGTGTGGTCGGCAGGAAAGTAGAACGCCCCACGCCTGCACATTTGCTGTAGCCTGCAAACTTTCATGGTAGGAGTTGGCTTAGAAACATATAGGCTTGATGTATCCCGAGGTTCTGGAGAGGTACAGATTTCATCATATATACATTAAGTGGGGTAAATGTCCCCCTACACCTTAAATTGATGCACTCAATGAAAAGACAGTACCTGCACACACCTTAAATATATTTAAAATATGAAATGTAGTAAGGAATGACTAAGTAATGGTGCCGTCTGGAATTGGAATATGGGAAAACTTGAGGAACATAATAATTTTACAGAATAAAAATATTATAAACAAAATATACTCTGCTATTCAAAACAATAATTTTTACCATCTTCCCAATTAGAGATGAGCGAACATGCTCGTCCGAGCTTGATGCTCGGTCGAGCATTAGGGTACTCGAAACTGCTCGTTACTCGGACGAATACTTCGCCCGCTCGAGAAAATGGCAGCTCCCGCCGTTTTGCTTTTTGGCGGCCAGAAACAGAGCCAATCACAAGCCAGGAGACTCTGCACTCCACCCAGCATGACGTGGTACCCTTACACGTCGATAGCAGTGGTTGGCTGGCCAGATCAGGTGACCCTGGGATAGACTAGCCGCTGGCCGCGCTGCTCGGATCATTCTGTCTCTGGATGCCGCTAGGGAGAGAGCTGCTGCTGGTCAGGGAAAGCGTTAGGGTGTTCTATTAGCTTACTGTTAGGCAGGAGTGATTCTCAAAGAACCCAACAGCCCTTCTTAGGGCTACAATAACGTTCTACTTTTTTTATTTTAATTTGCATCTTTTACCATTTTGTGAGGAATTAGCAGGGGGACTTGCTACCGTTGTGTTTAGCTCTTAGTGGCACACATATCCATAGCAAAGACCGAAGTGGGAAAATTCAGTAGGGGTTGGATTTCTATTAGGCAATAACTCGGTGTCATCTCATCTGGCATAGTAGTGTGCTTCCTTTGATACTTGGCTAGAAAATAGCCATAGGAGAATACAAACAGCTTCTTGAAGCCTACAGTAGCGTTCTATATATTTGATTTCTGGTTGATCTGCTGGTGGCTGTAGTTTCTGCAGTGCATGTACTTGCCAATTCTGAGCAATTTGTAGTGAGACTTGCGACCGCTGTGTTCTGCGCTTAGTGGCGCACATATCCATAGCAAAGGCCGAAGTGGCAAAATTCAGTAGGGGTTGGATTTCTATTAGGCAATAACTCGTGTCATCTCATCTGGCAATAGTAGTGTGCTTCCTTGATATTGCTAAAATAGCCATAGGAGAATAACAAACAGCTTCTTGACGCCTACATTAGCGTTCTATATATTTGATTTTCTGGTTGATCTGCTGTGGATTGTAGTTTCTTTCAGTGCATGTACTTGCCATTCTGAGCAATTTGTAATAGACTCCCCTCGACCGCTGTGTTCTGCTCTTAGTGCTGCCAATCCATAGCAAGCGAAGTGTCAAAATTCAGTAGGTTTGGATTTCTATTAGGCATAACTCAGTGCGTCTCATCTGGCATATGTGTGCTTCCGTTGATACTTGCAGCAAAATAGCCATAGGAGAATACAAACAGCTCTTGAAGCCTAAGTAGCGTTCTATCTATTTGATTTCTGTTTTGATCTGCTGGTGGCTGTAGTTTCTGCAGGCATGTACCTTGCCAATTCTGAGCATTTGTAGTGGACTTGCGACCGCTGTGTTCTGCTCTAGTGGCGCACATATCCATAGCAAAGGCCGAAGTGCAAATTCAGTAGGGGTTGGATTTCTATTAGCACTAACTCAGTTCATCTCATCTTGCATAGTAGTGTGCTTCTCTTTGATACTTGGCTAGAAAATAGCCATAGGAGAATACAACAGCTTCTTGAAGCCTAACAGTAGCGTTCTATATATTTGGATTTCTGGTTGACGCTGTGGCTGGTAGTTTCTGCAGTGCTGTACTTGCCAATTCTGAGCAATTTGTAGTGAGACTTGCGACCGCTGTTTCTTCTGCTTAGTGGCGCACACATATCCATAGCAAAGGCCGAAGTGGCAAAATTCAGTAGGGGTTGGATTTCTATGTAGGCAATAACTCGTGTCATCTCATCTTTGCATGTAGTGTGCTTCCTTGATACTGGCTAGAAAATAGCCATAGGAGAATACAAACAGCTTCTTGAAGCCTACAGTACGTTCTATATTTTGATTTCTGTGATCTGCTGGTGGCTGTAGTTTCTTCGCATGCATGTACTTGCCATTCTGAGCAATTTGTAGTGAGACTTGCGACCCCTGTTTCTGCGCTTAGTTGCGCACATATCCATAGCAAAGGCCAGAAGTGGCAAAATTCATAGGGGGTTGGATTTCTATTAGGCAACTAACGTAGTGTCATCTCATCTGGCATAGTAGTGTGCTTCCTTTGATACTTGGCTAGAATAGCCATAATGAGAATACAACAGCTTCTTGAAGCCTACAGTACGTTTCTATATCTTTGATTTGGTTGATCTCTGTGGCTGTAGTTTCTGCAGTGCATGTCTTCCAATTCTGAGCAATTTGTAAGTGAGACTTGCGACCGCTGTGTTCTGCGCTTAGTGCGCTCACATATCCTAGCAACAGGCCGAAGTGGCAAAATTCAGTGGGTTGGATTTCTATTAGGCAATAACTCAGTGTCATCTCATCTGGCTAGTAGTGTGCTTCCTTTGATACTTGGCTAGAAATAGCCATAGAGAATACCAACAGCTTCTTGAAGCCTACGTAGCGTTCTATATTTTGATTTCTGTTGATCTGCTGGTGGCTGTAGTTTCTGCAGTGCCATGTACTTGCCAATTCTGAGCAATTTGTAGTGAGACTTGCGACCGCTGTGTCTGCGCTTAGTGGCGCACATATCCATAGCAAAGGCCGAAGTCAAAATTCAGTAGGGTTTTGATTTCTATTAGGCAATAACTCAGTGTCATCTCATCTCTGGCAGTAGTAGTGTCTTCCTTTGATACTTGGCTAGAAAATAGCCATAGGAGAATACAAACAGCTTCTTTGAAGCCTACATTACGTTCTATATATTTGATTTCTGTTGATCTCTGGTGGCTGAGTTTCTGCGTGCATGTACTTGCCAATCCTGAGCAATTTGTAGTGAGACTTCGAAGACCGCTGTGTTTCTGCGCTTAGTGGCGCACATATCCATAGCAAAGGCCCGAGTGTCAAAATTCAGTAGGGTGTTGGATTTCTATTAGGCACATAACTCTGTGTCTCTCATCTGCATAGTAGTGTGCTTCCTTTGATACTTGGCTAGAAAATAGCCATAGGAGATACAAACAGCTTCTTGAAGCCTACACTAGCGTTCTATATATTTGATTTCTGGTTGATCTGCTGGTGCTGTAGTTTTCTGCAGTGCAGTACTTGCCAATTCTGAGCAATTTTGTAGTGAGAACTTGCGACCGCTGTGTCTGTCTGCGCTTAGTGCGCACATATCCATAGCAAAGCCTGAGTGGCAAAATTCAGCTAGGGTTGTGATTTCTATTAGGCAATAAACTCAGTGGTCATCTCATCTGCTTAGTAGTGTGCTTCCTTTGATACTTGGCTAGAAATAGCCATAGAGAATACAAACAGCTCGTTGAAGCCTACATAGCGTTCTATATATTGATTTCTGGTTGATCTGCTGGTGGCTGTAGTTCCTGCATTGCATGTACTTGCCAATTCTGAGCATATTGTAGTGAGACTTGCGACCGGTGTGTTCTGCGCTTGTGTCGCACATACCATAGCAAAGGCCGAAGTGGCAAATTCGTAGGGGTGGATTTCTATTAGGCAATAACTCAGTGTCATCTCATCTGCATAGTATGTGCCTTCCTTTGATACTTGGCTAGAAAATAGCCATAGGAGAATACAACAGCTTTCTTGAACCTACCGTACGTTCTCTATTTGGATTTCTGGTTGATCTCTGGTGCTGTAGTTTTCTGCAGTGCATGTACTTGCAATTCTGAGCATTTGTAGTGAGACTTTGCGACCGCTGTGGTTCTGCGCTTATGGCGCACCTATCATAGCAAGGCCTAAGTGGCAAAATTTCAGTAGGGTTGGATTTCTATTAGGCAATAACTCAGTGTCATCTCATCTGGCATAGTAGTGTGCTTCCTTTGATACTTGGCTAGAAATAGCCATAGGAGAATACAACAGCCTTCTTGAAGCCTACAGTAGCGGTTCTATATATTTGATTTCTGGTTGATCTGCTGGTGGCTGTAGTTTCTGCAGTGCATGTACTTGCCAATTCTGAGCAATTTGTAGTGAGACTTGCGACCGCTGTGTTCTGCGCTTCGTGGCGCACATATCCATGACAAAGGCCGAAGTGGCAAAATTCAGTAGGGGTTGGATTTCTATTAGGCAATACTCAGTGTCCTCTCACTGGCATAGTAGTGTGCTTCCTTTGATACTTGGCTAGAAATAGCCATAGGAGAATCAAACAGCTTCTTGAAGCCTACAGTAGCGTTCTATATATTGATTTCTGGTTGATCTGCTTGGTGTGGCTGTAGTTTCTGCAGGCATGTACTTGCCAATTCTGAGCAATTTGTAGTGAGACTTGCGACCGCTGTGTTCTGCGCTTAGTGGCCACATATCCATAGCAAAGGCGAAGTGGCAAATTCAGTAGGGGTTGGATTTCTATTAGGCAATAACTCAGTGTCATCTCATCTGGCATAGTAGGTGTGCTTCCTTTGATACTTGGCTAGAAAATAGCCATAGGAGAATACAACAGCTTCTTGAAGCCTACAGTAGCGTTCTATAATATTTGATTTCTGGTTGATCTGCTGGGGCGTAGTGTCTTCTGCAGTGCATGTACTTCCAATTCTGAGCAATGTGTAGTGAGACTTGCGACCGCTGTGTTCTGCCTTAGTGGCGCACATATCCATAGCAAAGGCCGAAGTGGCAAAATTCAGTAGGGTTGGATTTCTATTAGGCAATACTCAGTGTCATCTCATCTGGCATAGTAGTGGTGCTTCCTTTGATACTTGCTAGAAATAGCACATAGGAGAATACAAACCAGCTTCTTGAAGCCTACAGTAGCGTTCTATATATTGATTTCTGGTTGATCTGCTGGGCTGTAGTTTCTGCAGTGCTGTCACTTGCCAATTCTGAGCAATTTGTAGTGAGCCTTGCGACCGCTGTGTGCTGCGCTTAGTGCGGCACATATCCATAGCAAAGGCCGAATTGGCAAAATTCAGTAGGGGTTGTGATTTCTTATTAGGCAATAACTCAGTGTCATCTCATCTGGCATAGTAGTGTGCTTCCTTTGATCTTGGCTAGAAAATACCATAGGAGAAATACAAACGCTTCTTGAAGCCTACAGTAGCGTTCTATATATTTGATTTCTGGTTGATCTCTGGTGGCTGTAGTTTCTGCAGTGCATGTACTTGCCAATTCCTGAGCAATTGTAGTGGACTTGCGACCGCTGTGTGCTCTGCGCTTTAGTGCGCACATATCCATAGCAAAGGCCGAAGTGGCAAAATTCAGTAGGGGTTGGATTTCTATAGGCAATAACTCAGTGTCATCTCATCGGCATAGTAGTGTGCTCCTTGATACTTGGCTAGAAAATAGCCATAGAGAATACAAACACTTCTTGAAGCCTACAGTAGCGTTCATATATTTGATTTCTGGTTGATCTGCTGGTGCTGTATTTTCTGCGTGCGTGTACTTGCCAATTCTGAGCAATTTGTAGTGAGACTTGCGACCGCTGTGTTCTGCGCTTAGTGGCGCACATATCCATAGCAAAGGCCGAAGTGGCAAAATTCAGTAGGGGTTGGATTTCTATTAGGCATACCTCAGTGTCTCATCTCATCTGGCATAGTAGTGTGCTTCCTTTGATACTTGGCTAAAATAGCCATAGGAGAATACAACAGCTTCTTGAAGCCTACAGTAGCGTTCTTAGATTTTGATTTCTGGTTGATCTGCTGGTGGCTGTAGTTTCTGCAGTGCAGTACTTGCCAATTCTGAGCAATTTGTAGTGAGACTTGCGACCGCTGTGTTCTGCGCTTAGTGGCGCACATATCCATAGCAAAGGCCGAATGGCAAAATGTCAGTAGGGGTTGGATTTCTATTGGCAATAACTCAGTGTCATCTCATCTGGCATAGTAGTGTGCTTCCTTTGATACTTGGCTAGAAATAGCCATAGGAGAAACAAACAGCTTCTTGCAAGCCTACAGTAGCGTTCTATATTTTGATTGCTGGTTGATTGGCTGGGGGCTGTGTTTCTGCAGTGCATGTACTTGCCACATTCTGAGCAATTTGTAGTGAGACTTGCGACCGCTGTGTTTCTGCGCTGGGTGCGCACATATCCATAGCAAGGCCGAGTGGCAAAAGTCAGTAGGGGTTGGATTTCTATTAGGCAAATAACTCAGTTCATCTCATCTGGCATAGTAGTGTGCTTCCTTTGATACTTTGGCTAGAAAATAGCCATAGGAGAATACAAGCTTCTTGAAGCCGACAGTAGCGTTCTATTATTTGATTTCTGGTTGATCTGTCTGGTGCTGTAGTTTCTGCAGTGCATGTACTTGCCAATTCGATCAATTGTAGTGAGACTTGCGACCGCTGTGTTCTGTCGCCTTAGTGGCGCACATATCCTAGCAAAGGCCGAAGTGGGAAAATTCAGTAGGGGTTGGATTTCTATTATGCAATAACTCAGTGTCATCTCATCTGGCTAGTAGTGTGCTTCCTTTGATACTTGGCCTAGAAAATAGCCATAGCATAGGATAGGATTGATTTGGTTTTAAAAACTCAAAAAAAAACAAAACCACAAACAAAAAAAAAAACACAAAAACACAAAAAAAAAACAACAAGAAGTAAAATAAAACAAAAAAAAGTTTAACTCTCATTTTAAAATGTTTAACCCGAGGGCTAGGGGTAGTAGGACGAGGCGGGACGGTGGGCTGTCCAACTATGCAGGGCAGAGGCCGTGGTCCTGGGCGGGGTGAGACACACCTGCTGATGAGGAGCAGGGGAACGCCGGCAAGCTACCCTCCCTAGGTTCCTTCTGACAGTTACTGGACTCGTGGTAGATCACTGTTGATGCCAGAACAGTGCGAACAGTGATGTCGTGGATGGCTGACAAGGCTTCGGCATTGTCCACCACCAAGTCAGTCTTCCCGCTGTCCACCCAATGGCAACCGAAATCCCCATCCTCCAGCGCCTGCACTCAGCCTCCTCCCCCCAGTCTTGCTTCCCCCGCAGAAATTTGGCATTTGAAAAACCGGCATACTCTGAGGACTGTTTTTCTGGACCCGTCCACGTCACACACCACTTGTCCGTTGCTCTGATCATTTTTTCCTATGCCTCAGTTTTCCACCATCACAGTTTGTGGGTGATGATGACCTTCTTTACGTAGTGAAAAGTTGTGTAAAGAGGTGTCCGACTATTAGTAGACACTGTGTCAGACATGGGCAGTTTTGTCATGTGCAGGAAGTCCCGAGGGGGGGAGCAGACTGAGGGATCGGAAGGATGATGATGTACAGACCCCAGCGGTTGAGAGGCCGGGTGAACACAGTGCTTCTGAGACGGAGGAGAGTCCTCGACCTGAACAGGTTGGAAGAGGCAGTGGTGGGGCCAGACGGAGAGGCAGGGCCAGAGCTGGTGCATCAGCGCCACTGTCAACTAGTGAAGCTCCCGTGGTGAGGGCTCTTGCGGCGAGGGCTAGATCTTCAGAAGTGTGGAGGTTCTTTAAGGAAACACCGGATGACCGACGGACTGTGGTGTGCAACATTTGCCAAACCAGGCTCAGCAGGGGTTCCACCACTACTAGCTTAACTACCACCAGTATGCGCAGGCATATGAATGCTAAGCACCCCACTCAGTGGCAACAAGCCCGTTCACCTCCGGCCGTGCACACCACTGCTCCTTCCCCTGTGTCAGCTGCTAGTCAGCCCCCTGCCCAGGACCCTGCCACAAAAACCCCATCGTCGCCTCCACGATCCTCCACAGCATCCACCAGCGTTCAGCTCTCCATACCCCAGACGCTGGAGCGGAAACGCAAATATAGTGCAACCCACCCGCACGCCCAAGCCCTTAATGTGCACATCTCCAGATTGCTTAGCCTGGAGATGCTGCCCTATAGGCTAGTAGAGACCGAGGCCTTTCGCAACCTCATGGCGGCGGCCGCCCCTCGGTATTCGGTCCCCAGCCGCCACTACTTTTCCCGATGTGCCGTCCCAGCCCTGCACCAGCACGTGTCAGACAACATCACCCGTGCCCTGACCAACGCCGTTTCTGACAAGGTCCACCTGACCACGGACACGTGGACGAGTGCTGCCGGGCAGGGCCACTATATATCGCTGACGGCACATTGGGTTAACTTGGTGGAGGCTGGGACCGAGTCTGACCCTGGGGCTGCTCATATACTGCCGACGCCGAGGATTGCGGGGCCTACCTCGGTCCAGGTCTCAAAGGCCTACTATGCCTCCTCCTCCTCCCACCCCTCCTCCACCTCCTCCTCCGAACTACCATCCGTGGGCATGGCGCCATCAGTCGCTAGCTCTAGGCACAGCAGCAGTGCCGTCGCTAAGCGACAGCAGGCGGTGCTCAAACTGCTGAGCCTAGGCGACAAAAGGCACACCGCCCAAGAGCTATTACAGGGCATCACGGCGCAGACTGATCTGTGGCTGGCACCGCTGAACCTCAAGCCGGGAATGGTTGTGTGTGACAACGGCCGTAACCTGGTGGCGGCTCTGCAACTCGGCAGACTGACACATGTGCCATGCCTGGCCCATGTGTTAAATCTGATAGTGCAGCGTTTCCTCAAGACATACCCCAATCTGTCTGATTTGCTCACGAAGGTGCGCCGCATCTGTGCGCATTTCAGGAAGTCCAGCCCAGATGCTGCCACTCTCAGGGCAGCGCAGCGCCGCCTCCAACTGCCCGCTCACCGACTGTTGTGCGACGTGCCCACGAGGTGGAATTCAACACTGACCATGTTATCCAGAGTTTACCAGCAGCGCAGAGCGATTGTAGACTGCCAGATGTCAACTTCCACCAGAACTGGTAGTCAGGTCAGTCAGCTTCCTCAAGTCTACAATGAGGAGTGGACGTGGATGTCTGATATCTGTCAGGTGCTGAGTAACTTTGAGGAGTCAACACAGATGGTCAGTGGCGATGCCGCCATCATCAGCCTCACCATCCCGCTGCTTGGCCTGTTGAAAAACTCTCTGGTCAGCATGAAGTCGGAAGCTTTGCGCTCGTCACAAGAGACGGGGGAAGAATATTCCCTTGTTGATAGCCAAAGCACCCTGAGGTCTGTTTCTCAGCGCATATCGGAGGAGGTGGAGGTGGAGGAGGATGAGGAGGAAGAGGAGGAGAATGTTGGCGAGACACAAGAGGGGACCATTGTTGAGTCCTTCACTGTTCAGCGTGTATGGGCAGAAGAAGAGGAGTTGTAGAGGAGAAATGGACAGTCAGGTCCAGTGAGGGGAGTGAATTCTTACGCTTTGTACTCTGGCTCATATGGCACTTTCAATTTCATGCTAGGCTGCCTATCCGTGACCCTCGCGTCAAGAGAATTTAGTCCATCAAACGATTACTGGTGTTCCTACCTACTCCTGGGACCCACGGTACAAGCAAAATCTTTCCCACTCTCAATCCCTGGAGAGAAAGGAGTGTGAGAATGCATGAATACCACAGGCCCTGGTGCACAACGGAAACAGTAATTCCTTCTGACCGCGCTATCGTCAGAGTGCCGTATTCTTCGGGACAAGTTAGCGAGGGACGAGGAGGCGAGCAGGCAGCTTGTGCCAATCAACTTGAAAGGGTACGCTTTACAAGGCTTTGCCAGCTTATTACCCCCCAGCCAGACACTGCCACCTGTCCCCCAGTCCCGGCAGAGTAGGGCTGATGCTTTACCGAAAGATGGTGAGGAGTACGTGCTACCATACCACTTCCTAAATGCAATCACACCGCTCCCTACAACTACTGGTTTCAAGTCTGGACATGGGCACGAACTGTGGCTCTGATCACGCCTTGGAGGTTCTTGCCTGCCCTGCCGCTTAGCGTCTATGGTCCGAGCGGGTTTTCATCGCTGGTGGCATCATCACCGTAGCGTAGACACTCCTCGCACTGACCAAAGCGCTGACATTCTGAAGCTTCTTTAAAATGAATCAGGCTTGGATTTCTCAGAATTTCTCGATCTCCCACCAGTGAAGGAAGCTCAACCTGAATACTTGGATTCCACTCCTCCTCCTCCTTTCCTCATTTTTCCTTTTCCTCCTTCTACCCTCTTTGGACAGGTAAAGCATGGAAAATGGCTATTTTTTGACATGGCCCACGGGCTCCTTGCTATAGTATTCATGCATGTAATTTTCTGAGGGCCCCCTACCCCCCGTCCTCTGTTTGAACATTTTTTTGTGAGTGCCACTACAGGCACTCAATCTAGTTCCATTTTTCTGGAGGCCACCTACCCGCCTCTGTTTTAAAAACTTTTTGGCACTGCCACAACAGGCACTCAATCTATTTCCATTTTACTGCAGGGCCACCCCCCCCCCCCCCCGCCCCCCCCCCGCCCCCCCCCCCCCACCCCCCCCCCCCCCCCCCCCCCAACCCCCCCCCCCCCCCCCCCCCCCCCCCCCCCCCCCCCCCCCCTAACCCTGCCCTCTTGTTGAACAATTTTTGGGACTAAGGCTTCGCAGCGCTACTGCTGATTGGGCACCCGTTTCTAACACAGCTATTACTCTTCTTACAAGCCCGCCTAGGCGGTAAAAAAAAAAACGTATCTATTCCACTGGGGACGTGGAGGCCCCAGGGGCGAGTCGGCGCCTCGTCCGACGGGGACGGGGGGGGTCTCCTGGTTTTGAACATTTTTGGGACTCCGTGTCTTCTCTCGCCACATCAGCACTCTCAATCTTTTCCTTTTACTGCGGGCCACCTACCTGCTCCTCGGTTGTGAACATTTTTGGGACTGCCACATACAGGCACTCCCTCTATTCCATTTTAACTAACTGCATGGCCACCTACCTGCTTCCTCTGCCTCTGGTTTGAACAGATTTTTTTGGTGACTGCCGACATACAGGCACTCAATCTATCCATTTTACTTTAGCACCTAACCCTGTCCTCTTGTTTAGAACAACATTTTTGGACCTGCTCTCCAACCTGCCAGTCACGTGCAATCTAAATCCGCCTTTTCCACTTCACGTTCTAGTTCCCCGCTCCCGTTCTGGGCGCCTCTTTTTCCAACCGTATATGGTTGTTTTTACCTGAGGAGTTTCCACATACCAGTCACTATCGCAAATTAAATTGTCTCCAATAGCAGCCATCCAGCACTTTGTCTCCATTGCTACCGGCTAGGGGGGGTGAGCAGTGTGACCGGCGGGGGGGGGACCGTAGGGGGGGAAGGAGGAGGGGGGGTCCAAAAGTCGTCCATACGCTGCCAGGGCTCCATACAATCGGAGCCCTTTTATCAACTGATTGTGTGTCAGGCAGAAATTTGGGTTGTGTTTCATGGATTCCCATCAAAGTTGGTGTTTAACCTTTGGGTCGCCACCCTGCTGTGGTCATCCAAAAATATACTGGCAAACTTTACATAGGGATAATTATTTCAGCGCTTCTTGCGCATCTGTTTACATTCCCCTCACCCGGCATATCCTAAACTTATAAGAACGCTACTACACTTGATCTTATACAAAAGGTTCTTAGAAGTGCTGTTTGGGGAGTAGCCTAGAGACAGGGGCTTGGATTGGCGAAAGCTCGCCTGGCAGCGGAGCGCCAGCTCCATGCGCATCATGCGCTTCTTGCGCATCTGTTTACATTCCCCTCACCCGCCATATCCCAAACTTATAAGAACGCTACTACACTTAACTTGGTGCAGGCTGGGACCGAGTCTGACCCTGGGGCTGGTCATATACTGCCGACGCAGAGAATTGCGGGGCCTACCTCGGTCCAGGTCTCAAAGGCCTACTATACCTCCTCCCACCCCTCCTCCACCTCCTCCTCCTCCGAATTACCATCCGTGGGCATGGCGCCATCAGTCGGTAGCTCTAGGCACAGCAGCAGTGCCGTCGCTAAGCGACAGCAGGCGGTGCTGAAACTGCTGAGCCTAGGCGATAAAAGGCACACCGCCCAAGAGCTATTACAGGGCATTCCACATCAAAGTTGTTAACTTTGTCGCCACCCTGCTGTGTAATCCACAAAATATACTTGCAAACTTTTACCATTTAGGGATATTATTTCAGCGCTTCTTGCGCATCTGTTTACATTCCCCTCACCCGCCATATCCTAAACTTATAAGAACGCTACTACACTTGATCTTATACAAAAGGTTCTTAGAAGTGCTGTTTGGGGAGTAGCCTATAGACAGGGGCTTGGATTGGCGAAAGCTCGCCTGGCAGCGGAGCGCCAGCTCCATGCCAAGATCCAACTAACATAGTTTTAACTGCAGCACCTTTAATCTACTACTAGTTCACTGCCTCCATACATGGTCCCCTTATCAAACGAGCTGTGTCAGGCAGAATTTTGGGTTGTTTTCATGGCTTCCATGTTAACTTTGTCGCCACCCTGCTGTGTAATCCACAAAATATACTGGCAAACTTTTATCATGTACCGATATTATTTGAGCGCTTCTTGCTCACCTCCTTTGGTTCCTCTCTGCCACCCATTGGTTTGAAGCCTGAGTCCATTTAGGGTATGTCGCCATGACACTCTCTAGCCTGCTGCCGCTGCCTCTGCATGCCGTCCCCTATAGTGTCAGGGTCAATTATTGCATGTTTTAGATGCTATCTAGCTTCATTCTGTCACTCTGTCATGGCCATGCTGTTGCCCATAATTTTGGCATAATGGTGCGATTAGGCAGCCTCAGAGGCATCCATGCATGCTGCCCCTGCTGTTTCCTGTCCATTTCCGTGGTGTTTCCATTCTTTTCTGAGGTTCCCAGGTGTTTGGCCAAGCTTCCCTGTGCAGAGCCTTGGTCCCCTTGAAAAATGCTCGAGTCTCACATTGACTTCAATGGGGTTCGTTATTCGAGACGAGCACTCGAGCATCCTCACAAAACTAGACATCATCCACACAGCACTACAGTTCTCTAATATGGTCTCCATAGACAGCATTCATTTTCAATGGGACAGATAGAGAAGAAAACCAGAAAACACTCAAAATAAAACATTTAGAAAAGTGTCATACTTATGTGGTAATTCTACATTTTACCATGATGGTGCATTAGCGTAAAACCATTGCACCTCATAGTGGGGGGATATGGGTGCATCACATGGAGACCACCATTAAAATCTTATTCCTGCCATCCGTCCAGGAGAAGAAGAGTGGCCATAAGGAAACAGGGAAGCATGAGCGGCCACTTGGAAAGTTGCTCCTAATAACTGTGGATACTAATGAATGGCTTGCAGTACTAGGAAGCCTTCCATTGCTCGCTTATCAAGCTTCCTCCATGCCAAGTTGATAATTCAATGGAAGCACAGACCCACCTATCCTGATGGCATGAACACTTAATTACTCTGTAAGAAGATTTGTTCAGAATGACTGGATCTAGTGTGCGGCCTGACAAAAAGAGGCTTATGGCACAATCAGCCCTCCGCCAGTTTAACCACCTCTCACATAAAGGGATATGCGCCGCCTGTACGGCCCTCAGTTCAGCTATATGTAGTGTATGTAATAAGCCTGAAGGGCAACTATGATGGAAAATGCAGCCAGGGCCTCACATGTAGCAGCAGGGATCCGTGGCTAAAGCGCCATCACATGATCATACCTTATATGGTGAACACCCACTGTACAATCTATTGAGAATTATTCCATGAGAATAAACAGCAAAATGACAGAGGCCACACAGATTTGTCCTAGCACTAACAAAATATAAACTAAGTCATTTTTAAAGAAGACGTGGTGACAAACATGACAGGTTTTTCCTAAATCTATACTGGATGGTGGTACCACTACGGTCCGTACTGGTATGGGGTGGTTCCTATTGATGTCCCATACGTGTATAATTCATGCATCTTACCTTTTTACCATCTTCCTGCGCTGTGATATCATGCTTTTAAGCTTTTATTGTGATAATTCATATTATTTATGCCTGTATTTCACTTCATTATATGTGTTTTTTTTCCATATGCTGTGAGATCACAATGTACATGATGACTTTTTGTGCATTACTTCTGTTTTATGTCATCAACAGTAATGAATGTGTGCAATACCACTATACTGTGCCATCAGTGTCTACATTATCTATGACATCATTATCCTTTAAACTTGCACATCACTGTGTTGTTTATATTTGTACTAGACGATGACCGGTGAATCATAGGTGACTATCCAACACTGTGAACCATCATCTGTGGACATTAGCACTGCACATCGGGAAAAGTTCGTCTCGAATAACGAGTACCCCGAGCATTTTAGTGTTCGCTCATCTATATTATAGTAATTCATTTTATTCATGATACTTCACTATCAGGGATCATATAAGTTGTCATACCAAAGGTGTGATCTATGGTATAAAATGTACCTGCCAATAAAACCTAGTCGGGAAAACAAAACGAACTTTGGCATGCAGAATAAGAGAACACGTGCAGAACATAGTAAAAAACAAAAAGTGAGCAAACAGTAAAAGGACACCCGCTATTCAGACCTTGGCAGAAAAACATGCAGACATAGCAGTAGGATCAGGTTGCATTTGCAACAGAGGGTTAAACAGGACGGAGAGGGAAGACTCGTACAAAAATGGGGCAGATTTACCTTACTGCGTCCATTCGCGATCCAGCGGCCGTCTCTGCGGGATTCGGGTCTCGCTGAGTTTCCCGAACGCACTGGAATACACGAAGCCGGGCCTGACTGAAGTAAGTGCAAGCTCCGCGACACATTTTTTTTAAAAAAATGCAGCGTTTTTCCGAATCAGTTGGGTTTGTGTTCGGCAGCCCCCCGATTTCCGTCGCGTGCATGCCAGCGCATGCGCCACAAATCCACATCCGAAGCGCCAAAACCCGGGGCAATTCAGGGGAAATCTGCGCAAATTGGAAATATTAGGGTAAAACGTCGGAAAAACGCAAATGGCCCTTAGGTAATGACCCAATGTCTCAAGTAGAGAGCAAGGGGATTTACACTCTAGACACTTTAATCCCCAATGATCTAAACCAGGAGTTAGAATATTTGCATTTTATGAGACTACCAACAAAAAAATGTATAGCGCCCAATCTACTTAGGCTATATAAGTACGACAGGACAGGAGACGACATCCCTGACGACGGGAAGACAATTTTCTACGCATGCGTTGCAGGTTTTTTTATGGTGACAGAAGTAGCACAAAGTGCCGGGAAATCTCACTGAATAACGTTTGAAGAATTTACGCAAATTCAGGTATTGCAAGTTTTATACTCGGACACTGGATAATTCCCAAAAATTTTAAGGAGAGTGGTTAAATTTACAATTTACCTTATGTATTTTACTTTAGAGGGACGGTACATTTGTAACCTGCAGCAACCACACCCCCCAATTAGGAGACCAGCACCAGTGATACTTTGTTATTTTTTTATTTTGTACAGTCGTTATATACTAGAAAGAAGTTTACAAAACAGTTTACAATACACTTAAGGATCAATACAAAAATATACGAGAATCATCTGTTAAATATTCACCTTAAAGGAAACCTGTCAATAGAAATGACCACAATGTAACATAACCATGTTTTAAGGCAGCTTATCGCCTTCCAGATTATGTATTTTATGGCACAGTGTGGTGGCATATCAGTTCAGCACTGCAGTCAAGTTTCCCCATCTCCGAATAATACACTGTGTGTATTA
This sequence comes from Engystomops pustulosus, assembly GCA_019512145.1. Lineage (NCBI taxonomy): Eukaryota > Metazoa > Chordata > Amphibia > Anura > Leptodactylidae > Engystomops > Engystomops pustulosus. The sequence goes on from CM033647.1 coordinate 21,550,621, forward strand.
TCCCTGTACTGTGACATCACTGTGTGTATTATCCCTGTACTGTGACATCACTGTGTGTATTATGTCTGTACTGTAACATCACTGTGTGTATTATCCCTGTACTGTGACATCACTGTGTGTATTATTTGTGTACTGTAACATCACTGTGTGTGTTATCTGTGGACTGTGACATCACTGTGTATATTATCCCTGTACTGTGACATCACTGGGTGTATTATCTTTGTACTGTAACATCACTGTGTGTATTATCTGTGGACTGTGACATCACTGTGTGTATTATTCCTGTACTTTGACATCACTGTGGGTAACAACCATGTATTGTAACATCACTGTCAATAATATCTATGTACTGTGACATCACTGTGTGTATTATCTTTGGACTGTGACATCACTGTGTATATTATCCCTCACTGTGACATCACTGTGTATATTATCCCTGTACTGTGACATCACTGTGTGTATTATCCCTATACTGTGACATCACTGTGTATATTATCGCTGTACTGTAACATCACTTTGTGTATTATCCCTGTACTGTGACATCACTGTTTGTATTATCTCTGTACTGTAACATCACCGTGTGTATTTTCCCTGTACTGTGACATCACTGTGTGTATTATCCCTGTACAGTTACACCACTGTGTATATTATCCCTGTACTGTGACATCACTGTGTGTATTATCCCTGTACAGTTACAGCACTGTGTGTATTATCCCTGTACTGTGACACCACTGTGTGTATTATCACTGTACTGTGACATCACTGTGTGTATTACCCCTGTACTGTGACATCACTGTGTATTATCACTGTACTGTGACATCACTGTGCTGATTATACCTGTACTGTGACATCACTGTATATTATCACTGTACTGTGACATCACTGTGTGTATTATCCTTGTACTGTGACATCACTGTGTATATTATGCCTGTACTATGACATCACTGTGCTGATTATCCCTGTAACATCACTATGACATCAGGGTTGTTGAACTGTTGACTTATCATCACTTATCATATGTGTTTGGACAGCATCTTGCCTGTTAGTAGCAGGGTGAGTAGTTTCTGTCTCTCCTGTGTGGAGATGATGTGATCTGGTCCTACAAGAAAATCTGATGCCAGGGATGGGTGAAACATACATTTCCTTAGGCTCAGGTATAGAAAGTGTCTATACAGGTACGATTAAGCACATGCACTGTGCTTTTGCCCGAAACGCGTTACCTTTTTCTCTTTTTTTGTTTGTCTATTATAATGTCTCCTTTTTTGCCACTTTTTTCTTTTCATCTATAGAAAGTGTCACAGGAGACAAATTCACACTGCTGCTCAGCAACCCCCAACATCTCTATAGAGGAACTGGGAGGGGTGAGGCTGAACCCCACCATTTATCTTTTACACCTTCATAATGAGGAAAGGCCTTCAGAATTAGGGAGAGCTGTTGGAATCAACTATGCAAAAGTAGATGCAGACATGAAATTTGGAAGAGACTGCCTACCCAGTAGCATCATGTATGTAATATCGGTATAAAAGACCCAAAATATGCAGATTAGACCCAGAACTTGTGGCTGCTCTATATATAATATATACATAGACGCCTGACAAGTGCGTGTAATACAATACATCACTTTAAATGCTATGCATGACCTTCTTAGTGTCACTGCTCTTAAAACTCATAGAATGAAAAGAATGAATATCTACAGAAATGAAAGGAACAGATACAAGTGTCAAACAGACCAAACAAACCTTCGCTGGTGGTTCCTACATTTCCATCAGTTCTGTTAATATCAGACGAGGCAATTAATCCCGGGAAGTGTCAGGCGGGTTGTCAGCCATCGGTGGAGCTGCTGTAAGGAGATAAGACCCGGCTCTGGTGATGTTATAGAATATGGATATGTTCTGCTACAAAAATCAAAAACTACTTAGCTGCTTGTAAGAAGTAACATTCCAACTCCACAGACAGAATTCTAGAGGGGTCTCAGCGGGGCGCAGCATTCATACAGGGCTATGGGGAGAGGGGGAAGAATTATCTGACATGTCGTCTCCTTACAGACTAAGTGGATGTTCTTGACTTTTTCACTTCCAGGATTTAAAAGGACAGTACACAAATAATTCACACACATAGGGGCTTATTTACTAAGGGTCCGCGGCTGCATTTCCGTCGGGTTTTGCGACTTTTCGGGGATTGCACCGCCGGGACAGGGATTTAGAAGGGGATTGTGTCGCATGTGAACGGCTTTCATGAGACAGAAATCGGGGGGCGGGCCGTCAGATTATCCGACGGATTTGGACTGAGCGCGGGATTTAACAGTTAAATTGTGTCGCAAGCCATGCACTTACATGCACCAGGAAGAAGAAGGTGAACTCCACCGGAACTGAGCTAAGAAGCGACAGTTGCAGGAAATGGGGCACACAATCTTTGTGAATCACGGCACATTGCATGATCATCGGACAACGCACAGCGGAGATCGCGACAGGACCGGGTAAGTAAGTGTGCCCCATGGTATACAGCATCAAGTTTAGGAAAAGTCATCTCTGAGTGTGTGGCAAATACTGAGATGCTTCTTTACATTTAGATTGTGTCCCAATATACAAGTGGTTGTTACATCCCACCATGGGCAGAAGATGATGTCCAACATAATCCTATCATTTTCTATGGGATTGTTCCTAGCATCAGATTTGTCGGTTTTATCAACAGACATCACTTGTTTTTTTTTTGGCTGTGCTATAGAAGTTGGATTATGTATCAAGTGCACCAAAATGTCATTAGTTGTGACTGATATTTACCTAAACATTGCCTGAAAATGGCTACATGAATGGTGTATGAATAAATACTAATCACCACGGAGTGCTGCTTTCCTGTTGTCTTCTTTGGATTTACCTAAACATCTGGATAATGTGGAGAATGTTTCATTATTGAGACATTTTTGTCCCTTTTCTCTGAATGGCATATTCTAAATTGCTCTAAAACCTGCTTAATTGGACCCCAGTCCTTTAACATAATTTAAATTAATATATATAGTAATAATTTTAAAGATAAAATGGAAAAATAAAACAAATTTGTATAAGGATCATGTAGAGGTGTAGAGGTAAGTGTAAAATAAGTGCAAAATGAATCATTAGAACAGAACAATGATTTAAGGGGATACATACAATAATGCAAAGATCAGCAAATACAGTATTTATGAGGTGCGGTCAATATTGAAATCAAGGGTTGTCACTAGAGACGAGTGAATTTTTTCATTGGCTCATGGATTCCCTAGAACTCCGTAGATTCCTGTTATATTTCAGGCACCAAATCAAATTTAAAACTTTTCTGTGTTTCTCGGAATGAATCTTTCAAAATGGCGGCTACCTACTGCTGTCATTTATCCCAGAGCTTAGGGAGGGAAGCTGGGTAATTGAAATGAAAAAAAAAAGATATAATAAAAGGACAAGAAAGGAGCTTGCCATGAAAAATCTGTTTTAGGGAACTAGTGGGGTTATATACCAATTTCTAGGGCAACTGGAGAAACATTGGTTCCGAGTCAATAAATTCAGACCTGAACCAAATCTTTGGAAAAGTTACCTTCCACCAAATGAATCTTGGATGATTCTCTTCTCTAGTTGTCATCAGGGTGTGGGAGTCCAAGAAGAAAATATTGGAAGGAATACTGGTCAAAGCTAAGAGTCTGGGCTAGGAACAACATTACCCGATGGAGAGTGTAATGGGACACAGGTCAGGGCCATTGGTGAGCAGACTCGAATTGCACAGTAATAATAATAATTCTTTATTTATATAGCGCACACAGATTATGCAGCGCTGCACAGAACTTGCCAAATTGGTCCCTGTCCCCAATGGGGCTCACAATCTAAACAACCTAATAGTATGTTTTGGAGGACCCAGAGGAAACCCACGCAAACACAGAGAGAACATACAAACTCTTTGCAGATGTTGACCTGGATGGGATTTGAACCCAGGTCCCCAGCGCTGCAAGGCAGAAGTGCTACTCACTCAGCCACCATGCCACAGTTTGGGTTCGTACCAAACATTGTAGTAGTTTCTCCTGGACCAATTGTAATAGGAATTTCCAGTTCAAGAAATCAGGGAAAATGTGGATGAAGGCCAATTAGGCAGATCTGGAAACTGCGTAAGATGGATGAGAACGAAGGGTGGGATGAAGTCTTGGTGGGGAGCATCACTGAATCTGCTCAACATGAATAACACTGAGCACTTACTACAAGGTGGAAGTGTCAACTTTGATTCACAACCTAGTACATGGATTTGTTGTGGAAATTTCCATGCACATTCTGTAGAAATAATTCAATTCAGTTCCATGAATGGATTTTTAAGGTATAAATATTACAATGCTCCTTTTTTGGGGGACAAAATAATAGAATAATAAAATAATAAAGAATAAAAAGAAAACAGAAATCTGATGATTTCACTAAATACAACATGTCAAACATTAAAATGTATGGGCGATATAATATTATTCTGAGTGATGCCCCTCCCATACTAATCACATACTCGCCATTGAGTAGTATTCATATTTAGACATGAATAAAAAACGGTTTTATCTAAAGCCACACGGGAATCATTTCAGATATTTTCAGATGTAAATAGATTCAACACTTTTTCTATGTATAACCATGTAGGATACATAATAAATGAGAGCATAAATAGTAAGAGTTTATTACATGGAGGACGTGCACCCTCATAAATCACCTACATGCAGATGTGCCGGTGCACGGCCAGTCCTAAATATCAGCTTAATGAGTCAGCAACTTCATTTTGTAATACACACAGAATTATTAGAAACAAAGCCCCAGTAGTCGGCACCGTTCCATCACCCATCCTCGTATTAAATAATTTATTAATTCTATTAACAGAGTTATACAATTAGTAAATTCACTGTGTTTCTTGGTTTTTTTTGTGGGGGGGAGGGCATTGGCGGCACATTAAATTTTTAGCCCAATTTTATGCTTTTCACCATTATACTGCATTAAATACAAAGTAAAATAGAATTTCTGTTCTGATGTTCATTTAAATATACCTATAAATGTACATATAGTTCAATAATGAACATGTGCAGTAATTCAATAAAAATTATCATATCTGAAACAACATATTCAAGCCTTGTCGGGGGCAGCCACTTTAATATGTAATATGTGTGTAAGTGTGTAATATGTGTGTAAGTGTGGGGGAGCAGGATATTCGGTAATTTACCAATATACGTCTAGTAATAGTTCTGCTCCGCTTTCTTGATATGTAAAGTGAAGCCTCCGGTCTCTTACCTCATCAGCCAGAGATTCCTGACCATAACATGGCCGCAGAGGGGGGGTCATGTGATCTATATCTGCCCATGAGCAATTGCCCTGCAAGGATCTTATGAAAGCGTCCATGAATCAGGGTCCTGGCAGGGTGATTGCTCATGGACAGATACCTATTCAGGTATTGATGACTTAACCAATGGATATAAAAGGCAGGAATAGCAGTGCTCCAGTGCTCAAGACATCTGCCTCATTGATATACTGATTAAAATGGGAATTTTTCAGGAATGGTATAATGAACAGTAATAGTGAAGGCAATTTGGAAATATTTATACATAGGGGGTCATTTACTAAGGGCCCAAATCGCGTTTCTCCGTCGGGTTACCCGAATTTTACCGTTTTGCGGCAATTTTTCCTGAATTGCCCCTGGTTTTTGGGGCATGCGATTGGATTGTGGCGCATCGGCGCTGGCATGCACGCGACGGAAGGGGGGGGGGGGATCTTTGCCTCCTGTTAGAGATTCAGCCTTTCCATGTTCTCACCATGCTGCCCTCTGCATATATACACAACTTCCTGTTTCTCATTCAATCAGTCCCTCCTAATGCCCCCCCCCCCCCTGTATCTCTCTCTCAGGCCATCCTAATTGACAGACACAAGAAAAGGGGAGGGACCAGTCACAATCTCCTGCTGCAGATCCTCCTATTCATCAGAGTTAAGACAAAAACAAAGATCCTCGGAGAGTTTGCAGAGAGCAATATAGTAAGTATCAGCAATGCTGAATCACTTGACAATAAAGTCACATAGTTAAAACAGTGATTAACCCCTTTTACTTAAAACAATATTGTCTAGGGCACTTGTTTCCAGACATACACTTCCGGTTCTCTAGCAATTAGTAATTGTAGGAGTTGTTTCAAGTTTGTATCTATGCAAATGAGATTAGATGGGGCTATGTCATCTGGTGAATTTCTTTCTTTCTTCCTAAATCTTACTTTTATGGAAGGTGTCAATGATGTAATCAATGGTGCTATGTTGTAATTGGGCAACATAGAAAGTGAGACAACTGTGAGTCCTGGAATTTCGTAATAGGCACAGAAATGAATTTTACCGAATGGTGTCTGAAGCTTCAATTATTAATTATGCCAGTTACGACTTACATACAAATTCAACTTAAGAACAAACTTAAAGAACCTACCTCTACTGCCCTATATCAATTTCCTGGAGAATTGTGGCAAAAATGGTTCCGATTGATTTGATTTGGATCCGGATCTAATTAAAATTTCATTCGCTTCTATGAATCAATGATTTGTTCATCTCTACTGCCTAGGAACCAAATATAGGAATACATTAGCCTACTAATCGACTATCTGTTAGGGGACTAGTATTTTTTCCATATTTCCTTTTTTTTCCCAAAAGTACGGACAAAATTATTTTTTATTATTTTACTTTGGTCTAAATTTTTAGAAAAATATGTATATACAGGGTGTAACTAAAAGGTCGGGATTGCAGAATGTTTCCAGAATTTCTCCTGAACACACACATTGGATCAAAAAACTAAAAATATTGAAAAAATATTTTTCAAAAATCTATCCAATGACACCAAACTCAGCCTTCTACTCCCCATCCCCCCAAGAGAGGAATTGGGGGGGCAATTTTAAAATCTTAAATGGGAACCCCCATTTTTTAAATTGAGGATTACATATACTATTCGAGTCCCTGACAATGGTGCTGTAATTGCCAAAAAGCAAAATGGTTAAAACATTTTTCAAAAATGGAGATATCTGGAGAAAAAAACATCAGATTGAAAAAACAAATAAATATGTGTCAAATATTTCTTAAAAATCTATCCAATGATTCTAAAGTTGACCCTGTAATTTTACCCCCTGGTGGTGTGGTGGTGGGGAATTTAATTATTTATGTAGAAACTACATTCAGTGTAAGCCAGGAACAGGGACATCGACGTAGTACTTTTCTATTCTCTTTGGGGGCTGGTGTAATGTGAGTCCCCGCCTCTCACACAGAGATAAGAGATAATTAACTTAAGTCTCCGCCCCTCTGAATATGGCGATTTTTTTTTCTCGTTGCCCACAAAGTTTTCAAATGTCGAATTCTCTACATTAAGTGCTTGAGTTTTTTTTTTTTAAATGTTACATATGTAAATTTTTCAGATTTTAGATCTGATGGGAATTTATTAAAATATCCCCTTCTTCAATATTTTTTAACACATTCCGATTACAGTACAATCTGTCACCAAAATTGAAAAAAGGCCTCGTTCAGATAAATGGAATTGTTCCTGGGGAATCCAAATCTGATGAAAAAAGGGGGTTGCCATTTAAGATTTTTAAGTTGCCTTCACCCCACACCAAGGGGGTGAGGGAAAGGGGTTGAGTTTGATATCCTTGGATAGATTTATGAAAAATATTTGACACATATATTTTTAATTTTTCGATCCGATGCGCAGTTCACGAGATATTCCACCGTCCAAACCATTTTATTCCACCCTCTATATATAAAAACATAATACAGGCAGTCCCCGGGTTACGTAAAAGATAGGGTCCGGAGGTTTGTTCTTAAGTTGAATTTGTATGTAAGTCGAAACTGTATATTTTATAATTGTAGATCCAGACAAAAAAAATTTTGGCCCCAGTGACAATTGGAGTTTAAACATTTTTTGCTGTAATGGGACCAAGGATTATCAATGAAGCTTCATAACAGACATATTACAGCTGATCAGTGCAGTCTGGGACTATAGTAAAGTATTCAGAAAGCTTCATCAGAGGTCAGAGGGGTCTGTCTGTAACTATGGGTTGTCTGTAAGTCGGGTGTCCTTAAGTAGGGGACCGCCTGTACATAAAATATATATTCTTATTTTATTTATCTTTTTCATTTTTCAATATCTTTATACTTTTCATTTTATTTAACTTTTACTCCATTTCCAAAAACCAAACCACCAACATCTTGTGAGATTCTTGAGCGAATGACATTAAAAATGACAAAAAGTAATACAAAAAACAGTCCCATAGTGCGAAAAGTGTAAAAGTCACTCTTGCCACCTATGGGAATGACAATGTACTTTTTTTTTTTTTGTTCCAAAGAACCTTTAAGCCAGAAGTGCATCTTGGCCATTAAATGAAATCAACAGCCGCCTCGCTTGGAAGTACTATTATTATCATTATCATAAAAGGTGAGAGTGGCAAATCGTTTCTATTTAAGAAGCAAAAAAATTACCCCCCTTGTCTACTTCCCAGGTCAGAAAAGGTGGTTATTCTGTCACCAGTCATAGCTTCTAAAGGAGGGTGACAGGTATTTAGTTGTCAGTTCACATAAGCAGTATTCAGCATTGCATCAGCAGCGGAGCAGACTATTTTCTCCTCTCTTTGAAGATAATTAGACTTCCCTTTTGTTGCAAATAAGATGTAAAACAGCTTTAACTGCCGGTGAAAGTGATTAAAGTAACCTGTATGGAACCCCATTACTTAAGGCATATTTCTTTTAGATGCATAATTTCCCCATTTTAAGGAAAACATAATGCACGCATAAAAAATTCAAATTGTTGAGATGCTTCAAAGTAAAAATTAGAAGGCGATTAAAGGCATTCTGTGTAGCTTGTTAACACCGAGGAGTCTTTAAGTGTATTTTATCATCATAATGGGATAATGGCGCCTTAGCAAAAGTAAACAATTCGGTGACATAAGTTTTTATAAATACCATCTTTTTTGAAAACTTTTCCTTGTCGAGTTGAACATACAATAGGATAAAAGATAGCTGCCATACGGTATAAGATGTGTGATGTATGGGGGTCTTCGTCATAGACAGATACAACCCACAAGGCTTTCCATGACCCTATGGATGCATCACTATGTGATTGGCTTCATACTATGGTATAGAAGAAATATGTGGATAGTCTGGAGACGGCTGTGAGATGTATGTGAATTATAGTGATACAGAGCACTTGTATGGAATAAGGCTCGTCTACAAGTGATATGAACATAACACTTCAATGCTCTATGAAGTGGAGGTAAAGGTTGTGTTTTACTGACAGTCCAGGCAAAAGGTTAAGTGTTATTTTCCATTGAAACATATCTCACCTTTCAATAAACTGTGCAGAAATAGATTAGTGTGACTGCATAAAAAGTAACACTGTTTAGAGCCATATTTTGACTGGTGATTTTATATCATTTCCCTCTGTACATTTTCAGTTCTACCTGAGCTGCTGGGTGGAGACCTAGCTGCTGTGACTCACTGCTCCGCCTCCTTTCAATGTAACCTGACACCTTATTAGGATTAGGAGGGAGGATGGTAAAAGCCAAAGTAAATGGAGAAGAAAACATTTTCCTCTGATAATATATATTGTAAAGTTTCTTCTAGCATCTTGTACTATTCATTTATGTAAAGTTTGTTCAAATTTTACTGATCATTTAAAGAGGACCTGTCACACTTAAAAACAGCACTTGGAGCTGCTTACTGCCACGAGGTACACTAAAAACACCGGACCTCTTTGTGAGGGGACCGGGATTTGGACATAGGCCGGGGGAGACTGCCGAGGGTCATGCAGCAGTCACCACTGGCATATGGAGTGGACAGGGCGGTCCATGGAAGAGGCAGCACCTTGGACCACCCCCTCATGAATACGCTGGACCGCTCTCAAAGTGTACATCGTGGCAGGTTTACCATAACGCTAGCAGTAAAGCACCGCTGGGACTATTGTAGCATTAGGAGCTGCTTACTTTAGTAAGCAGCTCCTAGTGCCGTTTTTAAGGGTGACAGGTTCTCTTTAAGTATCATTCACAAACCTTAAACTGGTACCTCACACATAAAATTGATATGAGGAGTAATGATGAGTGGACTCATCAGTATTTGGATCCAGTGGGTTTGTGGCCTGTACCTGAATCCGAACACGTAATTAACAATATTTCACCTCCGTGGTAAAGCCCCTTTCCCATCACTAATGATTTCATACCTCCAAAACTAATATTCAGTCCAGCTAGTTATATGGATAGGCTTTGCTTTAAATGACAGGTGGGATATGTGGGAGCTTGACATGCAGGACCACATCACTTGATAGTATAAGCTCTGATAATATCATCAAAGCAGCCATGATGTTTTATCTCAGGCATCATCATAAAGAAAAAGGATCCAGCTCATAGAGATCTTTCGAAATTTGTCTTTATTTGCACTTGTGTAACATCCAGGTATACAGAGAATACAAAAACATCAACGCGTTTCAAGCAGTTTGACTGCTCTTAATCTTGACTCCTAATCATCAGCCTCCTAAATATACGACTGTTTACAAATTTCCCCCCTCTTACTTTTTAAAGTAAATATAGTGTTTTTATTCATACTGGATCTCTGTCGTTTTTGGTGCAGGAATTGTCTAATCTTTACAATTGTGTAGTTTTTATTTGCTTCTAAATATCTATGCAAACTCCCAACTACACAAAGTACCTTATATTCTCCTCTATTTCCCTTCATGTCCCTGCAAGATCAGAACAGAGGCCAAAATATTGCTCCTGGTGATGTGATCACAAGTTTAGAGTTGTCTGTATTATTATTCTGAATAGTCATTCAGAGCTCAAAGCAAATCCACACCATGAGGAACGGACCTAGTACCCAGTTGCTAGTCAGGTATAGTATGTATACAAAAGAAAAGAAAGGGTCATTTAAAAACACTAGGAACGCAAAACTGACTAAGTACAGAGGGCCAAATGAATCAACAGGTTGGAGTACTTCACAAGTATCGTCGCACAAGGTGGCTTCATCAGGGGCAAGGTGAATTCACCAGGGGCAAGATAACATACCCTTCCATGTGTTTGTTTATATTTTAGAGCTCCTTGGAAAAAATATCAATTTGGAATTATGCAAATGAGGTTAAGGTTCTATGGGGGTGTTAGCAGAGCACCTCAAGCCTCCAGCTCCATATCTGTCTGGATCCTAGAGTGATGTAGCTAAGAGGTGAAGGATGAGAGAATGTGCTGGGCATTGGAAATGTAGTAGTTATTGCTCTGGAGCTAGAACCTTCAGGTGCTCTGCTAATGCCCCTGAAGCACTTCAGCCTCATTTGCATATTTCCTAAATGAAATTTTTACATGGAACAGATACAAAAACAAAGGTGCAGGTGGGTTCTTTGGGTATCTTCTACATAACATAGCAGTTCACCCAGATAGGTAAATTGTGTTGATGGATTCCTTCTAAAGAAGATCTAATTTTATGTCCTGCCATTTCCCTTGCAAAAGGGGTATGTCCATTAGACACCTCCAGCTGGTAACACCCACTTGTCAACTTATGTAGACTTTTATAGTAGGATTAACAGTGGACAAGTTTAAAAAAGTTTTATTCAAGACATTTTCCAGACTAGCGGATGTTTTTGATACTGATGACCTATCCTCTTGATAGGGCAGAAATCTCCATCTACTGTATAGTGGCCACTCCGTTCTCTATAACCTTCCATTGCTGCCCCTTCTGCTTCTGGCTCCTTCCCCTGTATAGTTTCCATTTCTGGAGACTACATTAAACAGTCTGGGGGTCTAGATGTTGGACCACCACCAATCTAATACTGATCATTTATAGTGAGGTGATCAGTCCGTAGCCCAAACGATGTCCAATATAAAAAAGGAAAAACATAAAATCAATACCTAAATTTTTACAGATATGGAAAAATAAAGAAGAGCAGTCAATACAACCCTTACATAGGTAAATTATTTATTTCCTTAAACCAGTATCCTCTGGAAATGTGTTAAAACTAGAGCACCCCTTTAATGTATTTACTCGTTGGAATCCAGTCTAGAAGCTCGATGTGTAAATTGAAACTTAGGAACCAAGCTGCTTCTATGCCGCAATATCTAAAGAAGATACCAAATATCTCAATGTCGTTATTGTGTAACATTGCCGATGTATCTGATGGAAAGCCTCAAAGGAAGATAATGACGTGAAATCCTTGCGAGTAGATCGGGGCTGGAGATAATGGTGTCCGGTGCAAATTAACAAACCCAGTGGTGAACGTGGTTTCATTTCAGCAGGAGCCCTTGTGTAAATTAGCATTTGTTCCTAATCAGATCGCTGTCCCTACTCCTACAGTTGTATCGGGCTCCTAATGCAGTTTGCTTTCAGGTGAAAATTTATTCTCCTGGGGACACTTGTACAATCCCTGCCCCTGACAGAGAGGAATCTTTCTCTTAATCAGCTCCTCGGCCTAAACTTTCTCTGATTCTTACACTTTCCTGCTGTGAGTGCCGTTGTGAGTTGTTGGAAATGATTACTCATTTGTAAGCTTCCTTTATAGCATTTCCTCACATGTAGAGGTGCCCACGGAGATGACCGAGGCTTTGATTTTATAATTATACCTGTCAGTGGAAAGGATGTCCATACAGTTAGTGTGAGGTATGGCACCGTGCCACTTAACCCCTTCAAATTCGGCTCTTGACAATTTACAATTAGAGCCGCAGTTGTAATCTCAGTCGTAATTGCCGCCTGGGTAGGAAAATTAGGCAGCATGTAAATATTTTGTAATATTACTTGACGACAGAAGCAGCAGAAGAGCATTCAATGTGGTCTTCTTCTTACCATTACTACTTTATTATTATAATTCCTTCTCATGTTGCTAACAAAATAAGTATTTTTGGGGCCCCAAGCAATGGTATTTCGGGGGCTTCCCAGATTAATTTACGGATTGACTACCGTGGGCTCTGGGTAGTAGTCTGGAATGACTACTTACATATGTTACTAGAAGCAGCTTCGTTGAGAATGGAGGAAGCTTCCCTTCTGCCTTCTTTCATTCTTCAGGACCTTTGGAGGCCCTTAAAAGGTCATGAAATGGCTTTTGTGTACATTGAGAGCAGGAAAAAATGTAGAAGGATTTTATGGGTGAAGGTTCTTCTCTGTATAAAATTTGGTGGGAGGTATGGGTGGATATGCACCCCTCATACGGCTCGGGCCCCGGGCTATTGCCCAAACTGCCTATTTTATAATCCACTACTGATATCTGGGCCACAAGAAATTGCATGGGTAGAAAATGGCCCTACTTTTTTGCATGATACCTTTTGCATTATAAGTTGGCACAACCCAAATACACATAACCCAAAAACATAACAAAAGGAAAAGGAGCAAAGGTCACAACAATCTGGTAACTGGTACAGTACATATGCTCACATTACGCCATTTCAGGTTTACAATATTGACCAAAAATTTTGGCTTGAAGTTGTTTGGACAAAGCCACATTCGATAAGGGGTTCAGGAAATAATTTCTGCAATGTGAGTGGCACCAGACCACTTTGACCAATGGATATTTTAGATTTTGAAAAAAAAGTTTCTAAAAGAATTATATAAAAATATAAACTTTTTAAAAATTTTTTTATTGAAGTAAACCTACCTGCAATGCATCAACTATAGAGACATGGGGGTCGATGTATTAAGATCTGTGATGGTCTGAAAAAACAGTAACCTCTGCAAGCTAACCGCAAAAAAAAAAAATTTGCAGTTTCAGTGGGGTGCAACATAAATTGTGGGTCAGTCAACCCCATTCACTTCTGGGGGAGAGCTAATTTGAATACTTTACCCTACGTAGTGATGATTTTAAAACTCTATGGGGAGCATTTATCAGGGCTTCTATGCCAGAAAACTGGTGTAGAAACCCTAAAACAATCGTATTTGGTAGTGAACTGCCAAGAATTATCAACTTTAGGCAAGGGGATGTGAAGTAACGTGAAGGAGGGTGTGGTCGGCAGGAAAGTAGAACGCCCCACGCCTGCACATTTGCTCTAGCCTGCAAATTTTCATGGTAGGAGTTGGCTTAGAAATATATAGGCTTCGTGGTCGCCCTGCCGAAACAACTTGAGGCCTAAGCCTCTTGATGTATCCCGAGGTTCTGGAGAGGCACAGATTTCATCATATACACGTTAAGTGGGGTAAATGTCCCCCTACACCTTAAATTGATGCACTCAATGAAAAGACAGTACCTGCACACACCTTAAATATATTTAAAATATGAAATGTAGTAAGGAATGACTAAGTAATGGTGCCGCCTGAAATTGGAGTATGGGAAAACTTGAGGAACATAATAATTTTAATAACAGAATAAAAATGTTATAAACAAAATAAACTCTGCAATTCAAAACAATAATTTTTACCATCTTCCCAATCTTTCCATCCCCTAACAGAATTTTTTTATTTAATGCTCACCATTCCTGAACTATCCTTGCTATTAATTTTAGCATCCAGACTGCTCATTTGGCTCTTTATTGACAAGTGGGATGTCCCGGTCTGGAGCAGACTGCTCAGGACCACCCAAATGACAGTAGAGAGACATATATCCGAATATTGGATGCAGATGACTAACTAATGACAGGAACATTGCAGGAAAAAATTCCAACCGCACCAGAATCAGTGGAGTGGCTGAAGGATACAAAATTGAGAAAATGTTTTTTTTTTTTTTTTTAAATGATAAACATATCTTTTTGTTTTTGGATTGTGTAAAGCAATGACGAAACCACAATCCCCAAATGAGTCATTTAACCAGGAAAACTTACGAGCAAAGAATTGGCAAAATAATAGTGACAAAAAAGTGATCGCGATAAAATGAAAGTTTGGATAAAAATGTGAGAAATGTGACTACTTTGGCACAACATTAATGAGTAGGAAAGTGGTGACTGTCCGAGAAAGGAAACTCTTATTGTCCAAACCTTAGCTGCTTTGGTGTTACTATTGTACAGGTGACTCTATGTCGTAGTTTATACAATTGTTCTTATCACATTGGTGGCTAAAATTAGATCAAACGACACAATTGTGTTTATTGGTATATACAATGAGAACACGTGAGACCCTAGCGAGCAATAAGTAGAGCAAAAAGTTCTTCTACCTGTGCAGGAAGTGCTGACAGGATGTTTTATCAGGACGGATTCCAAATATTCTGTTTACTTCAGAGACTACATTAGGGGGATATGGTGGGAAACAGTTTTTCTGTAAAAAGGAAACCAATAAACATTAGATTTCCGGTATTCTTGGTTAGCTGTCCTCATTTCCCCATGTGGCCTGTTTAAGGTAACATTAATGCACATAATTACTAGAAACATATAGGGGGTTTATCATCCCTGGGATGTCTCTAAAAGTATCCAAATGTTCCTCAAAGTTGTCAGGCTCATTAGCATAATTTTAAAAGTCGATTGTAGAAGGAAGGAGGCCTTGGATAACAAATATAAAAAGATGACCACAGTCACGTTGTCTATGAGTAAGTGTCCCTGGTTTATCATGATGGATTTTGATGGTAGATTTCCTTTACTCCCTTAGCAACCAGTTATGTTGAAGCCTTTTTTGTAATTTTTTTAGCCCCAACCTTGAAAAAAACATTTTTTGAATTGATAACATCATGTCTGACTAAGAGAGAGACTAGTATTCTCGAAAGCTCACCATCAAATATACTCAGTAAGCCTCAAAAAGGTATTGCCTGATTTTTTTTCACTTAAAATTTTTTGAAAACATTTTGAAATCTTGGGGGAATTTATTGCAGAACTTTGGTTGGAGGGAAATGGGTAAAAAATGAAATCTTTTTGTCACTTTTACCTCACTTTTAACTTTATTTTCAAGGTCATTGCAATTGTGGAGTGACTAAATATGTACAATATATCATTTAATTTTTTTCTTAAAAACAAATGTAAAGATTACATTTTGTGTATGGGCTTGTTTTTTGTAGGGACAGTTGTATCATTTTAGGGCTCATCTTTTTTTATTTTTATATTTTGTATCTTTGCGTTGGTTTAATAAACATTATTTTACATATTTTATCTTGTGGGCCAAATAATGTGGCCAGATTGTCATTGATGTGGCAACATCCAATATAGCCTTTTTTGCATTTATTTATTTATTTTTTTTAAAAAAATCATTTAATTTCTTAGATAATACACTGCCCTACTTTACGTTGTCTTAGTTACTATTGGGCAAAAATGAGGATAGACACTGGGGGCTTTCAATCGGTTTCCAGTTGCCCCCAGCACAGATAGGACCTTGTTATTGCACTTTAGGGTGATGGCAGTGGTAAGTAAAGTACTTACCTCTGCTTGTTAACTCATTCAAGAGTAAAGTTACTGATAAAAAAATTGTTTTAGCACAGCTGGAGAGAACCTTTGACAATTCCAATGATACTTGTATCATGCTGCTGGCTTTTTCCTAGACTTAGATACAGCCTGGTATATCGATCATCATTTCTTATTAAATCATATTCATATTTTCCTGAAGTGGCCAGCACTTCCTGGTTGTGACATCAGCTAAGGACACTGAGGCCAGAGCACGGAGGGCATTCATATGAATCAGGTCAGCATGTTTGTAATTGGACAACCTTAAGCATGTGATGAGTCACATGCTTGTGACATCACTCAAGGTCCTGTTTTCTTGCACTCCTCCCCTACTGCCCTTCCCAACAGGCCTATTGAAGAATTGTATTTAACATAGGACTTCAACATCAGGTTGATTAAGTTGTTTTCAACAAAATGAGAACTGAACTGCAATACACAAAACAGCCACTATACAGGGAGCTGTGTGGGGTTGTTAGATATCTTCTGTATATTTTAGGTTTGATTCTTGGTTGAACATGACTTTTCCCCATAAACTAAGAAAGTATATATCATATGTCCTAGAAGATATTCATCTGGCGTGTAAATGTGTATCCTCATTAAGCTGATTAGACAGCGTTCCCTCATTACACACATTATATATGCACACTTCTTCTCTATGTGTTTCTTTATTCTTGTTTATTAGCTCAAGGTGCTTATTACTGAGCTTTTATACATCACCACTTAGCCAATTTCATCTGTCAGGAATTCTATTCTAGCCTTGTCAAATTTTCAGAAATTCCATGTACTATAGTTCAATAATTAACATATAAACATATATTAATCATTTACAGTTTTTAAATATTTATTTCTATTATTATTTTCAATAAACTTTCAATGTCTTATATTAACTTCTGCCTACGTGGATAGTTGCCAGGTGAAAAAAAAATCTATGGATTTTTTTTACATTACTTTTCTAATATTGTATATGTTGGAATTCGACTGAGAAGACAACCTGTGCTATTTCAATGGGATTCTCTGATACCAAACTGGAGATGCTGTTTTATTTATTTTTTTAGACATTTTTAGTCTTTATAATTTCACCATCAGGATTCATGTCTATATACACACTAACATTGGCGTAACTAGAAGCTGATGAGCCCCAGTGCAAAGTCTGTGCCAGGCCCCCGACTATAATGTATGGTGTATAGTAATAGTCTTCTCATATGGGAAAGTGACACCATAAGGGCCCCCTAAACCTCTTGGGACCGGGTGCGACCGCAGCCTCTGCACCCCCTCAAGTTACGTCCCTGCACACTAACACCTCCTGAGAAGACTCCTTCAAGAAGACCCCCTTCCTGAGACCTATTTTTTCAGCAAATGTTCCCGTTATATTCTATGGAAGTAACTCCTCCAAGTCAACTCTTATGCAGCCACTTTTGGGGGGCAGAAGCCTTACATTGGATTTACAGTCATAGCTTTGGGAAGATTTGAAGCCCTGCATTCAAAATTGGTAGGATTTTGTAACCCAACTGTTGCAACATTTTGGATTTTTACACCAGCCCTTTTTTTTTTATTTGGTGTGCTTAGGCAATCTAGCTGTCTCTAGAAAAAAAGTTTTAGGTCTGTGCTTAACTTTATAGAAATAATAATAATCCCCTTATTACTATAACACACACAGATTACGCAGCGCTGCTCAGAGTTTGCCAAGTCAGTCCCGGTCCCCAATAAGGCTCATGATCTAATCAACCTACCAGTATGTTTTGGAGTGTGGGAGGAAACCGGAGGACCCGGAGGAAACCCACGCAAACACGGAGAGAACATACAAACTCTTTGCAGATGTTGACCTGGATGGGACTTAAAAATTATCTCAGGAGCCCAAACTCCTCCAAGGTTGCCTTCTGCTGTACCTCTGAGGTGCAGTATTAGATTAGAGCCTGAGTTTACGGGGGATCATGGACACCAATTAAAGATCAGCTTCATTTTCTAAACTGCTGGGGAAAATGAAAGCTGAGCTCTGATTGGTTGCTACAAGCAACTCAAATAGTTTTGTTCTCCCCATACATTTCTGACTCAACTGAAGATCTGTATTTATCCTGCATTCTCTATAAATTTTTATTTTGGAGCAGAACAGGTGGAGAGGGTGTGCTGCTAAAAAGTAAGCATAGTGGGGCATCTTTGAGTGATTCAAAGTAAGACTAGACAGTCTCCTGCTACACAGATTATTAGTGCTTATATAGCAACATTAATTCCATGGTGCTATACATTCGATTAGGGGTTCACATAGATTACATTTAGGCCTCAAGCACACAAACTGGTGGAGAAAAGACTACAAACAGGAGGAAGTTTGCGACCCCTTTTGGCAAGGTGGAGATCGGAGGGGGAGCGCTTCTCCCCCACCATGTCATCACGGTCTTGGTGTGGTGGACATGATGTGCTCACCACACTGTGCACAATAGACCTCAATGTCTATGCCGTATATGGGCACAAAAACGGCAGCTAGCTCAGGGCCACCATTTATCTCATACATCTGCATGAGGCCTAAGATAAGAAAAAACAGTGGAAAACACAAAACGACATTGAACTGAGACAAGTGGAAAGAGGATCCCGTCTGCAACGGATAACAATCTAAATTATCACGTTGTCCAATACCATATGATAGATTTGGCCTAGTATGAGACTTTCTAGTCCAACTTTGAACATCCAAGAAGTTTACCGTAGGAAAAGCAACAAAATTCTGCACAAATTCTGAAAGAATTTTGCAGTTATCAAATACGCCTACTAAATTTGATACTTAGTCATTAAGGGCAGCACGGTGGCTTAGAGGTTAGCATTACAGCCTTGCAGCGCTGGGGACCTGGGGTCAACATTCAGGTCAACATCTGCAAAGAGTTTGTATGTTCTCTCCGTGTTTGCGTGGGTTTCCTCCGGTTTCCTCCCACACTCCGAAACATACTGGTAGGTTGATTAGATTGTGAGCCCCATTGGGGACAGGGACTGATTTGGAGAGCTGTGTGCACTATGTAAATAAAGGAATTATTATTATAGGGGAGCCTGGTACAGATTTTCCAACAGGACCCAAAAGTTACTCATTTTCTTACATAATGGGGCAGATTTACTTACCCAGTCCATTCGTGATCCAGCAGCGCGTTCTGTGTGGAGGATTCGGGTCTTCCGGCGATTCACTAAGGTAGTTCCTCCGACGTCCACCAGGTGTTGCTGCTGCGCTGAAGTCCATCGGAATGCACTGAACTTCATCAAGCCGGGCCGAGTGCAGGTCCAGCGACCCTTTTTTTTAAAAAAAATGCGGCGGTTTTTCCGAATCCGTTGGGTTTTCGTATGGCCACGCCCCCAATTCCGTGCATGCCGACGCCAATGCGTGCGCCAAAAACCCGGGGCAATTCAGGTAAAATTGGCGCAAAATGGAAAAATTGGGGTAAATCGCAGTAAAAACGCGATTCGGACCCTAAGTAAATGACCCCCAATATCATAAAAAACGCCTTTGATCAGTCCCGTTATGTCAATCAGACTTTGTAGCCTTGTAACATCACACCCTAATCCTTCATTCAAAGTAGATGACCAATTCTCGAGTTTCTAATGGAAAAAAAACCTCTTGATCGGACATGTTTTGCATGTTACGTCTTCTCCTTGTGGAATTAAAGGTCCAGACTCTAGAAGTGTAAATGACATCTCCATTAAAGGCATTGTTATCCAGTTGGAAATAGACAGAAAGGGCAGCTGAGGTTAGTCGTGTCCTTTTATCATATGGAACTGGCACGGTATACGCATGTAGCGAGTGCTGACAGGGATCAATCAATTTCCTGCTAGATTTGGACAGCTGCTGCAGACCTCAAGCTCCGAGGCTCAGCAGATGTTCCGGTTTTAAGAGCAGCTCCGATGACAGACAGGTAGATGCTGCTCCCCGTCCAAGCCGTATTAAACATGAATACAGGTGCAAAGTGAATCTCGCAAACCTGGTTTAAGTGGCTTCAATTTGTTCTGTCTACAGGAACGATATCGAAATCTCTCATCAGCCCATATTAAGCAGGAGAAACTGTATCGAGTGCCTAGCGGCCTATTCAGCCGTATGTTTACCTTCCTAAGTTTGTGTCTGTTCTTGTGTTAGGGAGGATGAAAAAAGACAATGGGCCGGTGGCAACTGATCAAACAAAGCGTTGGTGTGGCCATGGCCCGCTGTTATATACGTGTCATCCTGAGCTATTCCGAGCCGGCTCATCGGGCCATATGAATGAACCTGGAGGATGTTTCAACAAAGGGAAGATGACAGATAGATAGCAGGGCTAAGTTCTCCTTCTAGTTGCTAATCACGTAAGACCAAACACTAAAAGTATGTTTATATACTATTATATACTTGGGTGGACATAATCCACTGATATCAGAGTATAGCAAAAGTCCATGTTTTACATAAGTCTCTATGACTGATTGCAAAAAAAAAGTTACAAATCCTGGGAAATTATGGTGCAGAATTTCTGCTGCTTGGATAGGGTGAGGGTGGTTTCTTGTATGTTGGGGTTTTTACAGCTTTAGGGGTGTATTCACATTGCTGGACAGTTTATAGAAGCTCTTATACCCTTTGTGTTCACCTCGTCCTCATGACTGTAACCTTGTGTCACACCATCTCATAATAACTGTAAGCTCTAGTCGTCGTCACTCACCCTCATCCTCTATAGAATTAAGCTCCTGTGCCCCCTCATCCTATAGACTGCAAGCACTTGTGTCACCCCTCATCCTATAGACTGTAAGCTCTGGTCACCCCCTCTCCCATAGACTGTAAGCTCTTGTGGCACCCCCTATCCTCATAGACTGTAAGCTCTTGTGTCACCCTCATTTCTCTTGTGTCAACTCTGTGGTCATCCTCATCCTCAAGACTGTAAGCTTGTGTCACCCCCTCATCCTCATAGACTGTAAGTCTTGTGTCACCCCTCTCCTCACAGACTGTAAGCTATTGTGTCAACCCCCTCATCCTCATAGACTGTAATTTTGTGTCATCCCCTCATCCTCCCAGACTGTAAGCTCTTGTGTCACCCCATCATACTCATAGATTGTAAGCTCTTGTGTGACCCCCTCATCACTCATAGAACTGTAAGCTCTTGTGTCACCCTCACTCATGATCTGTAAGCTCTCGTGTCACCCCTCATACCTAATAGACTGTAAGCTCTCGTGTCACCAGTCTCACTACAGACTGTAAGCTCTTGTGTAACCCCCTTCGTCTCATAGACTTTAAGCTCTCGTGTGACACCCTGATCCTCATAGACTGGAAGCTCTTGTGCACCCCTCGTCCTCATAGACTGTAAGCCTCGTGTCACCCTCCTCCCATAACCGTAAAGCTCTTGTGTCCACCCACCTCATACCATAGAATGTAAAGCTCTTGTGCACCCCCTCATCCTCATAGACTGTAAGCTCTTGTGTCACCCCTATCTCTAGACTGTAGCTCTGTGTCACCCCTCATCCTCACAGACTGTAAGCTCTTGTGTGTCACCCCCTCATCTCATAGACTGTAAGCTCTTGTGTAACCCCTCATCCTCATAGACTGGAAGCTCTTGTGTACACCCCCTCCTCCGCATAGACTGTATGAGCTCTTGAGTCAACCCCTCATCCTCACTGAACTATAACAGCTCTTGTGTACCCCCTTAATCCTCTCGACTGTAAAGTCTTGTGGTCACACCCCCTCAGCTTCATAGACTGTAAGCTTGTGTCACCCCCTCATCACTCATAGATGTCAGCTCTTGTGTCCACCCCCTCATCCGCATAGACTGTAAGCCTTGTGTCAGCTCCTCATCCTCACAGGATGTAGATGGTACCCTATCTCCTCTGTCACCGCTAACTCTATGTACATCCATTTCTCAGAGCTCGGTAAGCTCTTGTGTCACCCCTTCATTCTATAGACTGTAACTCTTGTCACCCCCTCTCTTGTGTAGTGATGCACCGCCTCAAGTCCGCATAAATGTAAGGGTACTATTTGTTGTCACCCCCTCATCCTCATAGACTGTAAGACTCTTGTGTCATCCCTCATCTCATGAGACTGTGAGCTCTTGTGTAACCCCCTTCATCCAAGACTGTAAGTCTTCTTTTTTGTGTCATCCCTTCTATCCTGATCATAGACTGTAAGTCTGTGTGACCCCCTAATCCACCATTAGATTACGTAAGGGTCTGTGCACCCACTCATCCTCATTAGACTGCTTAAGATAATGTGTACACCCTCATCCTCATTGACAGTAACTGAATAAGCTCTTGTAGTCACCCCCCCCTTACATCCTCTATAGACGAGATAAGCTCTGTGCTCACCCCTCATCTCCTACATGATAGGTAAGCTACCTATTGTGTCATCCCCCCTCATCTCATAGACTGTTAAGATCTTGTGTACCCCCTTCATTCCTCATAGGACTGTAAGTCTTGTGTTCACCCCCTTATCCCTCAGAGACTGTAAGCTATTG
The DNA here is from genome assembly GCA_019512145.1 of Engystomops pustulosus. Lineage (NCBI taxonomy): Eukaryota > Metazoa > Chordata > Amphibia > Anura > Leptodactylidae > Engystomops > Engystomops pustulosus. The sequence continues at coordinate 21,573,355 of CM033647.1, forward strand.
TGGAACCCCCCTACCTCATAGGACTGTAAGCTCTTGGGTCAACCCGCATTATAATCATAGACTGTAAGCTCTTGTGTCACCCCTCCAATCATCTAGACTGTAAGCCTCTGGTTGTCATATTTTGTGTTATTTCTTTGCCGAATGCTTTAAAATCATACCGGTCCCTTGGTTTCCGAGGTGCACAGAACCCTGGGGGGCTGTAGCTGCATGAAGATAAAATAATGAAATATACTAAATTATACCTTCCCATTCCAACAGTAAGGTTCCCATTCCCTTGTCTTCACTCCAGTCCAGAGCAGATGTGGGATGGTCAGCCAATAAGTTTCCGTTCCACCTCCTTTGATCCTGAGGAAACTGATTGGCGGTGTTGGTCATGTGATCATGTAGATTCAACACTGGCCACTTCCTAATTCAGACGCACGACCGGTCGAACGCTTGGGTGCCGAGCCGTATCATGGAGCGTGGAAGCGTGATTGCATATAAAGTATAAAACAGTTTAATAAAGGAATAGCGGATTTCTGGAATTAATGAAGATATGCTCGGCACCCAGCTCACACTGAGGGCTGGCCAAGGTATTGAGGGTTAGAATACCATTATAAAAGTGGTAGGTTTCTTCTAAGGAAAACTTAGAAACATGGAATGAAGTGATTGAAGACATTTGTGTGACATTTTGAGACATTTAACAAAGTCTCAAAAAGCGACTGGAAAAAAAAAAACATTTATCACAAGTAAAAAAGTGATAGTGATAAATTATTAAAGGAGACGGAAAACAGCACCCAAACAAACACAGAAAGATAAATGACCCCAGAGACGGCAGGACCTGGAGATGGAGGAGATTGGGCCACAATTGCTGAGTATATTCTCGGATCTTCTGTGGATTTTCATAAACTATTCACTCTATGGATTCTTAAGAGCTGCTCTTCCATAATGGAATTTTCTCGATAGTCTCCATTGTTCTTAAGTCAGAGTGGTATGTAAGTCAGAACTGTATATTCTAATTGTAATCTCAGCCAATAATGTTGTGGTCTCTGTGACAATTAGATTTTCGAATTGTTAGAGATGGTTATTGAGGCCTGCGACTAAAATACAGTAAAGTGGCAATTTACCAAAGGTCGTTTTAAACTGGGGGCGTCTGTTACGTGCGGTCTTATAGTAGGGGACTGCCTGTATAGGGGATAATTTAACATTTTAGGTACTGAAATTATTTAAAACTAGCTCTTTAAGAAGGAGGGTCCCAGGGCTTGAGAAGACATCCTGGCACCCGCCTATTGCAATAGAGCCCCAAAAATATTGACATAATTACTAGAAATGAGAGAAATAATCTCAGTGACCTAATTGGTGGACTAGTAATGTAAAATGAGGGCTGGTGAAAGGGATAAAAGGTTCTTTTAAAGGGATTGACACCTCTAAAATATATAGGGTTAGGTATTAGACTCTAATAGGGCCACGATAGCTAATTACTGTTAAAGTTTGGTTTCCACTGGGAGAGCGGGTCACGGATATGTGGACTTCTTGACATCATGAGTCTGATGGGCTTCTGGATCCGTTGGCGGGGGCCATAACTCATTACTCGTCTGCACGCCTCTCAGGAGAACCAACTCCCATGTCAGTGGTTGGAAGGTGTCCATGCCCTTAAAACAAGATAGGGATTGGTATGAAGGAGGTGGAGTGAGGTTATCCATTGCGGTTTCAATGTATTGACAGTGAGATGACTGCTGAGAATGCACTATGGTTGAGAAATTACTTGCATCGACTCATGAGTGCACACTTCACATTAAGCCTTAGTGTGTCTCTTTTAGATGTTAGAGTTGAAGATTAGAGCCCCTCGGAGAAAGGCACATTCAGCGCACTATGGTCTGCACATCAGCACCCTCAGTCAGGGTGTCCAACACACTGCCCATAAGGGCATGGCTTATCCGAACGCGAGGGGGAGTGCACACAGAACTGACTGCATGGCCTCCTCCATGCTAGAAACCAGCAGGACATGAAGACGTGAACAGGAAATCCTGAGTCTGCTGTCAGTGATCACACGTCCGGTACAGCAGGTCGTTTCCAGCGATGAATGACACTGGAACTAACAGAGGTGTAGTGGTTACGTATCTAGTTTGACGGATTGGTGATCCCTAGTAGGAAGTACCTGCTGTAGTAAGTTATCTTGTGTAGAGATTCTAAGATAAATGGGGAGAATCCCCTCGTTGAAGCCCTTAATGTTTTGCCACATTCCCGCGCTTGTCTCTCTGTTTCTAGTTTAGACGACATCGTAAATGACATATAGAAAATAAGATCATCATGAAAAAATACGCTTGGTACACCCCAATCTAACATGTACCCATAGCTATCAAGCCGTCGCGTGCATACCTGCGACGTTCAAGAGTCCAGTGTAGAGGAGTGATATATATAAGCAGTGAGACTCACCGCTTACATATCGAAGGTAGGACCAGTTACCTTATGTAAGTAGCGTACGATGACGACACCGGTGACAAAGGTTACATGCATTGCCCGAGAGGCGGGAGGGAGGGGGAAAGGTGTGGACAATGTGGGGGGGGGCGCCTCGATTTTCCTGACTACCCCTGTTTCCCTCGCATTTTTCTTCCCTTTTTCCCCCTCTTCATATCGCTCTTATTTTTTTATTCCCTGCTGCCATTTATATAACTCACACCCCTTTCCCTTACCTGACCCTTTCACCTCCCCACTACTCCACCTTCATGATCTCCCGGCCAATTTCGGATCTGCAGCAGCAGAAGTTAAGTGGCGCCACAGACACGCCGGATTCTCAGAGAGCTTTAATGAAAGGTTCTCCAGCCTGTTCCTACAATGGTAATATTTTGTCACATAGCACAGTGAGGAACGGAGCTAGGACAAACAGTTACTGGCCGACAAGCTTGGTGGGTTTCTGCAGTTTGGGGATTTTGCCTTCTGTGATTTTAAAGGCTGCTGCATTTACCCGACTGTGAAAGAGTGTCGTTAATAACGCTCCAATCAGGGGGTGCGCTGCCAATTAGCCACCAATCTTGTCCTTCCACAGCAGATGGGCATTTGTTCTCCACGGCCAATTAATTGCTTCGCCACACAGGCAATCACTCTCTTGGTGGCACGAATAGAAGATTTTATTGCTGCTACCGGCCCACGTAATAAGTGGTGGAGGGATTATACGGCCTGGTATAAGGTGGTAGTAGTCAAAAAGAAAAAGAATGGTTCAAAAGTAATTCATCTTATATAGGTAACATAGAGGGGTTAATTATCATTAGGCGGATTTCCTCGCTTTGCCCTCTCGTCACATTATTAAAGTGCAAAAACAACCCCCACTAAGTATCGTATTATTATTTACGATTATTTTCTGCGATTATTGACAAAAAAGGAAGAAATGAATAATAAATACAATAAAAATTTAGTAGGGTGGGATTGAGAGATTATACAGGCGGTCCACTACTCTAAGAACCTCGACTTACATACGACCCCTAGTTAACAAAACGACTCGGGATATTGGTAATTTATTTGTAATTTAGTTCTAGGCTACAATAATCAGCGGAACAGTTCTGAAGTGTCGGTAATGAAGTTTATTGTAATCTTGATTCTTATGACAACCCAAATTTTTAAAATACGATTGTCGCAGAGACCAAATAAGTTCTGCCTGGGAATTACAATGATAAAATCATACAGGTTCCGACTTACATACAAAATTCAACTAAGAAAACCTACAGACCCAATTTGAGTAACCCGGGGATGCCATGTATATAGGATACTGTGATGTTGAAGTGGTATAATAAGATATTTATGAAAACATTGTTTGATCAGAGTTCATTGTATTATTGTATTTGTATATTGTATTGGAAAATTAAATAAAATATTTTTGGGGGAAAAAAAGAAGCAGAGCGCATCATCAGGAGGGGACTAAGTGCCCAATATTTTAAAAAAGTTAGAACCATCTGGCTTTAAACGCCATTGCTCCAGGGTTCTATGTTTCAGCCACCATTTCAGGAAGGCATAGGGCTCAATAATTAAAGGGAACCTGTCGTGTTGTGTGTTGTGGTCCATTATGGCAGGAGAATGTATAGAGCAGGGAGCTGAACAGATTCTCACATACAGGCAGTCCCAGGTTACATACAAGAAGGTTTGTAGGTTTGTTCTTAATTGAATTTGTTGTGTAAGTCGGGAACTGTGATATTTATCATTGTAACCCCAGACAGAATTTTTTTGGTCCTGTGACAATTGGCTTTTAAAAGTGTTGGATTGTCATTTAGACCAGGATTAACAATAAACTTCATTACAGACACCTGTGAATAACTGGTCCAGCAGATATTGTACCTAAAGCCTAAAATACAGTAAATACCAACATTCAGAGGTCCGTTTGTAACTAGGGGTCGTGGTAAAGTCGGGGTTTCTAAGTAGGGGACAGACTGTAGTTGTCCTACCTGCGGGTAGCAAGTATAGATCAGATGAGTTAAAGCGATTGTGCGTATTGTCATTCTGCAGGTAGCATATTATAGGCCAGGAGGAGCTGAGCAGATTGTACCATGTGTCCATCTGCAGGTAGCATATTATAGAGCCGGAGGGAGGAGCAGATTTACATGGTGTCATTGAGGCAGAATGTTATAGAGCAGAAGGAACTGAACAGGATTGGACTAGTGTCCGATCAGCAAGTAGCATGTATAAGCAAGGATAAGTTTTTCAGTGTACATAGTGTTCCTATCTGCAGGCAGCATGTTATAGAACAGGAGGGAAGTGAGCAAGATTGTACATAGGTCCTATCTTCAGGGCAGCCTTGTTTAGAGCAGGAGGAGCGTAATTTATGCTTGGCCAAAAAAGGTTGCCAATATTTCTGGTACAAATAGCTCAGATGCTGCACATAGTGGAAACTAGGAGAGCAGGGCAGACTCAAGAATGGGGGCCCCCTTTCGCTAAAATAATAAAAACAATATTTAAAAAAAAAATACAATTACACGCGTATACACTCACATTATAGATCTAATACATAACCCTACAATTTCTCCCACTCACACAATAAGCACACATATAGAGCATACACATACACATCAATATACATATGCATACATTGCAAATACAGAACATACAGTTTATATACCCACAGGTATACACCCATTACACCTGACACACATACAGCATAAGCACACACAGGTACACACACTAGACAGCATATATACCACATATACATATCATGATGTACATGTGCCAGGTAAATGTATAGAATGATGGAAATCCTCCATTCTTACTTCAGATCAGATTACAGGCCCCCTGACACAGCTGGGCCCTGTAAGCAGACGCTAGGGCTTGTAAAGCGTAGTTATGCCCCTGATCCTAATCCTGCAGCCGCTGATTATGGGAGTTTCTGTAGCAGGTAAATAAAGTTCATTACATTTCTAATTACATGTACATTGCTGTCTGATCTCTTCCAAGGTACAACGATTATTCCCAAATATTGAGGACATGACGGAAAACCAGTTACTCTTTGTGGCATGGGGCTCAATTACTAAGGGTTGCACTTCTCAGAGGTTCACGGTTTTCAGGATTTGAACGGCTTGGACAGAAATTTAACACGATGTCTGCACTGCGGATCGTGGCGCTTGCGATCGTTTTTTGATGCGCTGTCTTCTGCAGGATAAAATCGGGGAGCGTGCGGTTGGATGATCCGACTGTTCGGACTTTTCAAATTGTGTCGCAAGCGCAGGCTTGACATGCACCAATTCCATAGATGGTGAACTCTGCGCACCTGAGCGGGAAGTGACACATGCAGATCTCGGGTGCCCGATCGTATGAATACGGCACAGTGCATTATAAAAGGACCAATGCACTTTCGGGGAACTCTACGGGGTAAGTAAATGTTGCCATTGTGTCTACACGTACAATGGAGCAATGGTATTTACAGATAGAAAGAACTATGTACATAGCAGAACAAAGGAAGACAGGACATCTTAGAAATCAGTCCAATACTGGTACATTACAAGGCTGTAAGAATACTGCAAGAGGGGGTTGAATAGGACTCTGATGATCCTATTCGACACCACAACCAAAAAGGCATGTGAAAAAGTCCCAATTCTTGTTTGATGAGAAGCTCCTATAGACGACTCTGAAGGACTCTGAACTTAAGGCAAACAAAAGTCTTAAACCTTTGAGAGCAACTGACCTCCCGGAGGAACACCTCCCATAACATAACGTCAGACACTAAAAGTACTAGGACCGAGTCCCTCAGCATCCCCAGCATCACTCCTATCCTCTCTAATAATTTCTTTGCCTTTAAAGGGTCCACTTGGGATTCTAAACCTAATCTTATTAATAAGACAGTAGCGAACCAGACTGTGCGCCCTGACTTTAGTCCTATTGCAAATTTGCGGGGATCCCTATGATCTTGTTCCAAACAAATCCAAACTCCGGATAATGGTTAATGGAGTGGGGATGGCTAAGGTTAAAGGTTTGTGAGGGATATGATAGGGCCACAAAATATCCCATTGTCAAGTAAAGTCAATGTTAAAAATGTAAAGGATCCGAATTGCCAGATTGCTCAGGTGAGCCGTAATACGTAATCTTAAAATTTATCTACTTAAGGTTGTTGTAGGGAATCTGTATCAGTTTGACCGACAAAATACGTGTTCTGTGTGGACCTGGAGATACTGTTAGTAGCAGCAGGATTGTGAAAAGTGAGTATATTCCAGGATTGGAGGCTGTACTTGAGCAATGTCAGATCTCTTACGCTTTAAGGTTGGCATCCTACGGCCCGTCAGCTCCGCTAACCCTTACATGTTGACATGTTACACTGCTGCAAGAAGAGAAGCCAATTAGGCAGCTTTACAACCCTAGAAATAGACATCGCTGTTAATGGGCCAGGTGAACCTGGTGGACATTAAATGGGGAGTCACAGAAATACTTGGTTGTATGGGCGCCACGGGCTCTCCGAAGCCCATATGCATCATGTTGGGTTAGGTGGGAGCTGCCAAACCGCATACCTAAAGTTCGCGGTCCCACTATCCCGGCTCATCGGGCCATATGAATGAACCTGGAGGATGTTTCAACAAAGGGAAGATGACAGATAGATAGCAGGGCTAAGTTCTCCTTTCTAGTGCTCACATTACAAGGCAAACATACAAATATGTTTATATACATTTATATCTTGCGGTGGACGATAATCCACTGATATCAGAGTATAGCAAAAGTCAATGTTTTACATAACTCCATTGACTGATGCAAAAAAAAAGTTACAAATCCTGGGGAAATTATGGTGCAGAATTTGCTGCTATGGATAGGGTGAGGGTGTGTTTTCTTGTATGTGGGGTTTTCTACAGAGCTTTAGGGGTGTATTCACATGCTGGACTATTATAGAAGCTCTTATACCTCTTGTGTCACCCCTCGTCCTCATAGACTGTAAGCTCTTGTGTCACCCCTCATCCTCATAGACTGTAAGCTCTCGTGTCACCCCTCATCCTCATAGACTGTAAGCTCCTGTGCCCCCTCATCCTCATAGACTGCAAGCACTTGTGTCACCCCTCATCCTCATAGACTGTAAGCTCTTGTGTCACCCCCTCATCCTCATAGACTGTAAGCTCTTGTGTCACCCCCTCATCCTCATAGACTGTAAGCTCTTGTGTCACCCCCTTATCCTCATAGACTGTAAGCTCTTGTGTCACCACCTCATCCTCATAGACTGTAAGCTCTTGTGTCACATCCTCATAGACTGTAAGCTCTTGTGTCACCCCCTCATCCTCATAGATTGTAAGGTCTTGTGTCACCCCCTCATCCTCATAGACTGTAAGCTCTTGTGTCACCCCTCATCCTCATAGACTGTAAGCTCTTGTGTCACCCCCTCATCCTATAGACTGTAAGGTCTTGTGTCACCCCCTCATCCTCATAGACTGTAAGCTCTTGTGTCACCCCTCATCCTCATAGACTGTAAGGTCTTGTGTCATCCCCTCATCCTCATAGACTGTAAGCCTCGGCCAGTACTGCACCCACACCTGAGCGCCTCGGCCAGTACTGGTGTCACCCCCTCATCCTCATAGACTGTAAGCTATTGTGTCACCCCCACATTTTCATAGACTGTAAGCTCTTGTGTCACCCCCTCATCCTCATAGACTGTAAGCTCTTGTGTCACTTCCTCATCCTCATAGACTGTAAGCTCTTGTGTCACCCCTTATCCTCATAGACTGTAAGCTCTTGTGTCACCCCCTCATCCTCATAGACTGTAAGCTATTGTGTTACCCCCTCATCCACATAGACTGTAAGCTCTTGTGTCACCCCCCCCAGAAAACATAATTACCGTCAGATGCTAGAAATGGGAGAAGATTTTTAATTGAGGGGTTTTTTTCCACCATCTACTAAGCGACCCGACCCCGAGGCAGCAGTTATCACTAACTGCATGAAACGTCAACTCTCTACTAACCCGCCCTGTGTCCTCCTACTGTCTGTTATCCGGCACCAGATACATACCAACCTCCAGGTGTCCCTGCAGTCACTTTCACTTGTGTCTTGTGTCACCCCCTCATCCTCATAGACTGTAAGCTCTTGTGTCACCCCTCATCCTCATAGACTGTAAGCTCTTGTGTCCCCCCCTCATCCTCATAGACTGTAAGCTCTTGTGTCACCCCCTCATCCTCATAGACTGTAAGCTCTTGTGTCACCCCCTATGAAGATAAAATAATGAAATATACTAAATTATACCTTCCCATTCCAACAGTAAGGTCCCCATTCCCTTTGTCTTCACTCCAGTCCAGAGCAGATGTGGGATTGGTCAGCCAATAAGTTTCCGTTCCACCTCCTTTGATCCCTGAGGACACTGATTGGCGGTGTTGGTCATGTGATCACTGTAGATTCAACACTGGCACTTCCTAATCAGACGCACGACCGGTCGCACGCTTGGTGTGCCGAGCCGTATCATGGTGCGTGGAAGCGTGCTTGCAATATAAAGTATAAAACAGTTTAATAAAGGAATCAGCGATTTCTGGAATTAATGGAGATATGCTCCGGCACCAGCTCACCCTGAGCTGCTGCGAGTATTTGAGGGTTAGAACTACCATTATAAAGTGGTAGGTTTCTTCTAAGGAAAACTTAGAAAATGGAATGAAGTGACTTGAGACATTTGTGTGACATATTTGAGACATTTTTAACAAATGTCTCAAAAAGAGATCTGGAAAAAAAAAACATTTATCACAAGTAAAAAGTGATAGTGATAAATTATTAAAGGAGAAGGAAAAACAGCAGCCAAAACAAACAGAGATAAGATAAATGACCCCCAGAGACTGCTAGGACCTGGAGCTGGAGGAGATTGTCCACAATTGCCTGAGTAATATTCTCTGATCTTCCTGTGGATTTTTCATAACTCTTCAACTCTATGGATTCTTTAATAGCTGCTCTTCCATTATTTATCATATATTTAACCACATTTTTTTTCTATAGATGTATCTATTCCATAAAAAGGCATACAGCTTTTAATAAATTGATGAAAAGCTCTCCCGTGCAGGAGATATCAAGACAGCACAAGAGGTCTTGTTGCATCCCCATTGTTCTCTCGCTGTTTGTCACTACTTTTTACTACAGGCGGTCCCCTACTTAAGAACACTCGACTTACATACGACCCCTAGTTACAAACGGACCTCTGGATATTGGTGAGAGCAGAAAGCTCTTCAGGCTGATAGAGAGCAGAAAGCTCTTCAGTCCAATAGAGAGCAGAAAGCTTTTCAGGCTGATGGACCTGTCCTGACCCTTAAAAGAGTTTCAGGGTTGGATTATTACTTCACTTTTACTGTCTACTACTAACAACATATACAAAGTTTTGGATGCACGGCTCTCTAGCGCTGCTGCCTAACTTGTTCTGCAGCTTTGTATGGTTAATACCTTTGACAGATCCCCTGTATGTCATCTATGCACATAAAACAAGCATTTGAGAGCCATCACAATTATAGGGGTATTCTGGTTGGAGGTAACTGATTTGGTTCTTTCCCCGTCTTACATCTGTTGTGTAATGACATGCACACCACCAGCAATGGACGCTGACCCCTTTGGAAGTGTGGAGTTCCCAAAAGTGCATGAGCGATATCCACTGTCTTTGAGATATGTAAGGCTCCACCATACAGCGTCCAGCCTCTTCTCAGGAGCCTCTTGTGTTCACCAAGTCACCAAGTCTAAAGCGTATGGTGTCATGGAGAAAACTTCTACTCCAACTCTATTCTACCAAGACCAGGAACAAGGTCTGCTCTTGGGTTTTCCTATGAGGCATCTTCCTCTCCAAAAGGCTCAATAATCCCAGTTGGTCCAAGTTGATTTGCAAACGTTTAGGTCAACTTTCTGGTTTGGTCTTCTCGTCAAATTGATCGATTAACTACAAGGGACAACAGAAAAATGTTGATTTCTCAGATTTTGAGGGATATTGGACATATAATTCAGCACCTCGTGCTATTCTGTTTCAGAGGAATACGTGTGTCCTACTTTTTTTGGTATAAAAGCTCCTAAATGAACTAAACCACCGCCGATCATCAATGATCATCCTCAGAACCTTTACCTGCTGATTCCAAACTAACAATGTTACAATGTTATAATAAACTGTTTGATCCGGTGAATGTAGCAATAAGTTTTTGAGGTGTTTCAAGTTTTATCCGGATACATTGTACATAAGATACTTTATCCTCTGGTACCGCACATAACCCAGAAGGCAGGGAAGGACACATCTTACGTGACTTACTAACATGGAGGGATGTTTTGTCGACAGTCCGGATCTTTCCTCTTACTTATTTTTTTGCCTGTGACCCACTTTAAGTAACATTTCTTTTGCCTAACCAGTGTCCTCAGTGATACTGACTTGTTTTCCACCCGCTGTCTGTCTAGCCTGCTTTAAATTTTTATATATGTACTTCTAAAAAATTGATTAGCTGGCGGGCTGCCTGCACTGGTGCTCTGTATAATAAGGATTTAATATAAGAAAAACTTCTCTGACTTCTTTCTGGTGCTGTTAAAATGACCCAAATTCTGGAGTGTTGTACACGCAGGTCCGTGTGCAGCATGTGATATGGAGCAGAGCTGCTCCCCAATACACGTGTCATGGTATCATGTGTCTAGCTCTGTATATTTGTCATATATACGTGGTTTAAGTACCGTACAACCACAATCATGCAGAATATTCACATCCCACCTATTCCATCCAGTTTATGGATCTGATGACACCCAGTTGAAGAGACATTGGTGGTAACTCTTTAAGCATTGACACTGATTATATCAGTTCCGAAATAAAGAATCTCAAGAAAATGGTCCGATATGGGGGACACAGTGTCATTCGACTGGACCCCAATCCATTGAGTATGCCAATCAAATCCCCATACATTGACCATAAAGTAATAGATACTGCACACCATTCCCTCGCCCACACAAGGTAAATCCAATGCTGTGATTGTTATTGCCCACTTACCCCTTCCTGTGTACCTGCTGTATGACCAGTTGTTCACAACAGTTCTACATCAGATATATTGTTGCCATAGCTTTATTACCCTCAATGTGCCGCCACGTAGACTGTGTCTGGGAAAATAAGCCCCATATTGTGTCCCATATTATGTTCCGGCGAGTAACTTATACTCTCACTATGTAATAATGCCACACTTGTGACTCCACATGGTCAAATGCCCCCTATGTGCCTCCCTAAGTTAATAAATGACTCCTTAATGCCCCCTGTGTCCCCCCTTAAAGTCATCATATCCCCTTAACAAAATGATGCCCCTTGTCACCTCTTAAATAAATAATGCTCTTGAGTGCCCCCTTAAAGTAATAATACTCACTAAGTGCCCCTTAATTATGCCATTTGTAGAATTAAAAATGGACCAGAGTATCCCCTTTGAGTAGTAATGCCCCCTGAGTGCCCCTTCAAATTAATTATACCCCCAGTCACCAGTTGGTTTGCTATTTGTCAAAGACTTGCAGTAAATGCACCTGTTTGCTTCCAGTGATCCTAAAATGTACTGTAACACAGCCGTCTTGTGTATGCAGCTCCTGTGCAGACTGATGCTGTTCCATGATAGCAGACTACAATTTTATCTTGCGGTATAGCCATGGGCTGCTTTTTAACCCAGAGAAGAAGGTGGGAGGAGTCAACAGCCACAAACCAATGGCTGCATATCAGGAAATGTTCACTGAACTCTGAACCTGCAGCTGAACAAGCAGGAATGTCATAAAATCTCAGAACAGACCAGTGCAAAAGTCATGGGGGCACATTTACTAAAAACAGTGCAGTGTGTACTATGTGCAGTTTTCCTGTGTAGTGTGCGCTTCATGAATCTGGCGTCCCCTGGACTGCAACAACACAGTGCGCCAACCTTTTCTTTGGTGCACCTTTAACATGGTCATGCGACACACTTCTGCCAGACTTTGCATGTTAAATGTGGTGTGCAGTCCGACTGTGTACTGGAACGTCCATTTCAATGACAAAATTTGTGTTCTGTGCGACAAATATGTGTCTCAGCCTCTTCTTAAATACCTCTGCAATCAGCTAGCACACAAAAAACGTGTAAAGTCCACCTGAAAACGGGTGCAAGGTATTTACACTCTGTCCTCTCCCCAGGGCAGTGCTGGATGGGGAGTACAGAGAATGGAGGAGACATAGGACACACAGAAGGAAATTGCCTTCATCCTATGCCAGACTAATGTGCCGATCTTACCCCCTTCTCTTCACTGGCCTGACTGTTGCCTTTTCAAAGCCTAGAGAGTAGTTTGTGATGTGCCGGGAAGGCTTATGGATGATAACAGATTCTTAATGAAACTGTGCAGCTGTAGGGGGAGGAGGTGGACTGTGTGTGGGAACATGAGAGCAGAGTGTAGATAGAGCAGACATGACATAACTGCTTCCTGTAATCACTAAATAGAGACCAGAACTAGGTCAATGCATATCCCCACACCCTCACTCTCCTGTTACCCCGCAGTCCGTAGGCTGCATCTCCTGTTCCCTCCTTTTTCACTCTACAGATCCTTCTTAGCAACCAGAAAGCCAGGCTGACGTGATCGGGCAGAGACAGGATGATAGCAGAGGATTAGCAGAGAAACTGTTGCAAATAAGGCAATGAATGGATATTGGAAACATGTTAGATTTCAGATGTAGGTAAAACTTTCTGAACTCTACATTTGCGCTTGAAGTTACATGTAAAGTGCTCTATGCTTCTATCGTTTTCGATCATCCTATGAAGGTGCTACAGTGCTTGGAATTATAGAGAATCACAGAAACAAAGTGAACACATAAGCGGTGCTGGGTCTGTGATCCTCGCCACCTCCTCGCCACCTTCTTACCCTACAGCAGATAGCGCTCCATTACAGATCCATATCCCCCACATCACATAACCCATTGTATTCTGATAATTGTCAGCGTCTTGCCTGCCATCTCGCCCCGCGTTCCGTCCTTCGCTCACAGCCGCGGCTGATCCCGCCAATCCTCTCATTCTTAGCTTCTTTTATATCATTCTTTGATGCAACCAGGAGAGGAAATGCCATTAAGAAGACATTAACCCCCCCCCCCTCCCGAATCCTCCACATCAGGATCATTGACCAATATGTGAGGATCTTACCTTAAAACGTCATTGCATGCAATAAGCGATGACCCGCCGCTTCTCACGCTCTTCGCTGTGCGGTAATCGGCATATTCCAGCTATCGCTTCAGAAAGAAGAAATGTGTCTTTATCCGCAGCTCCCGCCGAGCGAGGTCTCTCACAGTCTCATTGATTCAATTGGCGCACATGGAAAAGTATTCAGTGAACCTCTAATACCCGTTAAAGTGCATTACACGTGCAATAAAGTACCTCCTGCTGTATATTATAACAATATTACCAGCAACAAGTTCCATCTTCCATATAAATGCTCAGCGCCGCAGCCGCAACGCTTTCAGCCGGCGTGAGGTCGTAGCACGCCTCTTACCGCTAAAGTACTGATGATATATACACGGAATCTTTCCACTTATGTGCAGACATAGCACGGAGTGTTCACCAAATATCCCGCAGAACTACATCGCTTGTATACATCCCCTTCAATGAGTAAACTCTAGTTGCCCTGAGTGGAAATTTCCACTGTCTTTTAGGAAGGTTATTGGAAGTCGCTGACCTAGGGGACAAAGACACAATGGGGGGTCATTTACTAAGGGCCCGATTCGCGTTTTCCCGACGTGTTACCCGAATATTTCCGATTTGCGCCGATTGTACCTGAATTGCCCCGGGATTTTGGCGCACGCGATCGGATTGTGGCGCATCGGAGCCGGCATGCGCGCGACGGAAATCGGGGGGGCGTGGCCGATCGAAAACCCGACGTATTCGGAAAAACCGCCGTATTTAAGAACGGAAAATGTGTCGCTCGGGACGCGCTTACCTTCACTTAGCCCGAGCCGGTGAACTCCAGCGCGTTTAGATGCTTTTCAGCGCAGCAGCGCCACCTGGTGGACGTCGGAGGAACTGCCTTATTAAATCCCGGCCGGACCCGAATCCAGCACAGAGAACGCGCCGCTGGATCGCGAACGGACCGGGTAAGTAAATCTGCCCCAATATATTTGTTTCTTCATCTGGAGTTTCATCAGGGTTTTGTGGATGGGATGCTGGGGGTAATGAGGGGTGGAAGGTAAGGAGGTTGGGGGGTAGGTGTGATTTTTTAAAACTATATACAGGCAGTCCCAGGGTTACGTACAGGATAGGTCCTGTAGGTTTGTTCTTAAGTTGAATTTGTATGTAAGTCGGAACTGTATATTTTATAATTGTAGCCCCAGGCAAAAATTTTTTGGTCTCTGTGACAATTGGATTTAAAAAATGTTGGATTGTCATAAGAATCAGGAGTAACAATAAAGCTTCATTACAGACACCTGTGATAAATGTTATAGCTGATTATTGTAGCCTAAGGCTAAAGTACAGGAAATTACCAACATTCAGAGGTCCGTTTGTAACTAGGGGTCGTCTGTAAGTCGGGTGTTCTTAAGTAGGGGACCGCCTGTACAGTTGTCAAGACAAAATTATGCTTAAACACAGCTGAAAAGATAGGTTTAGTTAAGCTGTTGCTTCAATCTGTGCTAAAACTTAATGCCGGGAAGAGGGGTAGACAGATTTCATAACTCTTCAACTCTATGGATTCTTTAATAGCTGCTCTTCCATATATGGAATTTTCTCGATAGTCTCCATTTGTTCTTAAGTCTGATTGGTATGTAAGTCAGAACTGTATATTTTATAATTGTAATCTCAGCCAAAAATGTTTTGGTCTCTGTGACAATTAGATTTTAGAATTTGTTATAGCTGTTTATTGTAGCCTTGGACTAAAATACAGTAAATTGGCAATTACCAAAGGTCCGTTTGTAACTAGGGGTCATCTGTAAGTCGGGTCTTCTTAAGTAGGGGACTGCCTGTATAGGGTCTAATTAACATTTTAGGTACTGAAATTATCTTAAAACTATGCTTTTTTTGGTCTACACTTTAAGAAGGAGGGTCCAGGGCTTGAGCAGACATCCTGGCCCCGCCTATTTGACAATAGAGCCCAAAATATTGACATTAATTACTCAGAAATGAGAGAAATAATCTCAGCTGACCCATAATTGGTGGACTAGCTAATGTAAATGAGGGCTGGTGAAAGGGATTAAAGGTTCTCTTTAAAGGTATTGACCACTCTATAACTATAATAGGGTTAGGTATTAGACTCTAATAGGGCCACCGATATTATAATTACCCTGTTAAAGTTTGGTGTTCACCACTGGGAGATGCGGGTCACGTCTGGGACTTCTTGGAAATCCTGATGGCTTCTGGAAGATGGGGGAGGCCATACACTCATTACTGTCTGCACGCCCTCTCCGTTATAACCACTCCCATGTCAGTAGTTGGAGGGACGTCCACGGCCCCCAAACCACAGATAAGGGATTGGCTATGAAGCAGGGGGAGTGCACACAGTAATGACTGCCTGGCCTCCTCCATCTGCTAGAAACCAGCAGGACATGAGACGTCACAGGAAATCCTGAGTCCTGCTGCTGCTCAGAGATCCCGTGGCATGGGCTTCCTACAAACTTTCACAGGGTGAGTATATCATTGGTGACCCTATAAGGGTCTTAAAGTTACCTTGCTAAAGTTTAATATAAATGGGGAAATCCCTTTAAGCCCTTAATTCGAATTCAGTTTTCTCTTTCTGTTTATGTCACCATGTAAAAGAAAAAAAAAAGAACATGAAAACGGATACCCCCTAATAACAAACACAGGTACAACGGAGCCACCTGTCAGAACAAGATCCAGTGTGGGATAATAATCAGTAAACCGTACAATGAATATCATAGTAAGTACGTAAGTAGTCACACGGTGTACGGTACTGCAGCCGGGGGGAGGGGGGGGGGGGTGACGTCATAATAACTTACTGCATCAATCTTCAGTCTGGAATTCGGATCTGCAGCAGCAGAAGTTAAAGTGGCGCCACAGACCCGGGATTCTCAGAGCAGCTTTTAATGAAAGGTTTCTCACGCCTGGTTCTACAACTGGGAATAAGTTTGTCAATCAGCACAGTGAGGAAGCGGAGCTAGGAAACCGTATACTGGCCGCCACAGCCTTGGTGGGTTTCTGCAGTTTGGGGATTTTGCCTTTCTGTGATTTCTAAAGGCTGCTGCTATTTAACCCGACTGTGACAAGAGCTGTCGTTAATAACGCTCCAATCCCGGGCGGTGCGATGCCAATTAGCACCAATCTCTGCTCCTTCCACAGCAGCTGGGCATTGTTCTCCACGGCCAATTAATTGCTCTCGCCACACAGGCAATCAACTTCTAATTGGTGGCACAGAATAGCAAGATTTTATTAGCTGCTACCGGCCCACGTCATAAGTGGATGGAGGATTTAGTACGGCCCTGGTATAAGGTGTCGTAGTCAAAAAGAAAAGAATGTTTCATAAAGTAATTCATTCTTATAATAGGTACATAGGGGGTTAATTATCATTAGGCGGTTCCTCGCTCTGCTCTCTGTCACATTTATTAAAGTGCCAAAAAAAACCCCCACTCAGTATCGTATTTATTTATTATTTATTTACGATTATTTTCTTGTGATTATTTGACAAAAAGTTCAATAATTGTAAGAAATGAATAATAAATAAATAAATAAATAATTGTAGTAGGGTGGGAGAGGGCGGGAGGGTGGGATTGAAAGATTACTATATAGGATACTGTGATTGTTGAAGTGGTATAATAATATATTTATGAAAACATTGTTTGATCAGAGTTCATTGTATATATTTTATTTGTATTATTGTATTTGGAAAATTAAATAAATATTTTTGGGGAGAAAAAAGAATCGCAGAAGCGCATACATCAGGAGGGGACTAAAGTGCCAATTATTTTAAAAAAGTTATAAATCTGGCTTTAAACGCCATTGCTCCAGCAGTGGTTCTATGTTTCAGCCACCATTTCAGGAAAAGGCATAGGCTCAATAATTTAAAGGGAACCTGTCGTGTTGTGTGTGTGGTCCATTATGCAGGCAGAATGTTATAGAGCAGGAGGAGCTGAACAGATTCTACATACAGTATTGTCCTATCTGCAGGTAGCATATTATAGCGCAGGAGGAGCTGAGCAGATTGTACATAGTGTCCTATCTGCAGGTAGCATATTATAGAGCAGGAGGAGCTGAGCAGATTGTACATGGTGTCCTATCTGAGGCAGAATGTTATAGAGCAGAAGGAACTGAACAGGATTGTACATAGTTTCCTATCAGCAAGTAGCATGTTATAAAGCAAGATAAGTTTTGCAGATTGTACATAGTGTCCTATCTGCAGGCAGCATGTTATAGAGCAGGAGGAGCGTAATTTTAATGCTGGACAAGTTGCCATTATTTCTGGTCCAATAGCTCAGATGCCTGCACCTAGTGGCAACTAGGAGAAGCAGGGCAGACTTAAGAATGGGGGCCCCCTTTCTGCTTAAAATAATAAAAACAATATTTAAAAGAAAAATACATATTACACTCATATACACTCACATTTATACATCTATATACATAAACCTACAATTCTTCACTCACACACATAAGCACACATATAGAGCATACACATACACATCACATATACATATGCATACAGTGCCATATACAGACATACAGTTTATATACCCACAGTATACAGCATATATACATCACATATATATTATATACATATCATGATGTACAATGTGCAGCGTAACATGTATAGAATGATGGACATCCTCCATTCTTTACTGTCAGATCAGATGACAGGCCCCCTGACACAGTGGGCCCCGTAGCAGCCGCTAGGGCTTGTACAGCTGTAGTTATGCCCCTGATCTCATCCTGCAGCACTGTTATTGGAGTTTCTTTAGCAGGTAAATAAAGTTCATTTACATTTCTAATTAAATGTACATTGCTGTCTGATCTCTTCCAATGTACAACGATTATCCCAATATGAGGAAATGAGGAAACCAGTTACTCTTTGTAGGCAATGGGGCTCAATTACTAAGGGTTGCACTTTCGTCAGACTGTTCACGGTTTTCAGGATTTGTACGGCTTGGACAGAAATTTAACAGATGTCTGCACTGGGATTGTGGCGCTTGCGATCGTTTTTTTGCTGCGCTGTCTTCCATGCAGGATAAATCGGGGAGCGTGCTGTTGGATGATCCGACTGTTTCGGACTTTCAAATTGTGTCGCAAGCGCAGGCATTTACATGCACCACTTAATAGATGGTGAACTCTGCCGCACCTGAGCGGGGAAGTGACACATGCAGGATATCGGGTGCACGATCTTAGTGAATCACGGCACAGTGCATTATACACAGACAATGCACTTTCGGGGAACTCCTACGGACGGGTAAGTAAATGTGCCCCATTGTGTCTACAAAGTACAATGTAGCCATGGTATTTACAGTATAGACATAACTATGTATCATAGCAGGACAAGGAAGAAGGACATCATTAGACATCAGTCACTTACTGGTACATTACAGATGAAGAATACTGCAAGAGGGGGTTGAATAGGACTCTGATGATCCTATTACAGACCCCAAACCAAAAAGGCATGTGAAAAAGTCCCAATTATTGTTTGATGAGAAGATCATATAGACCGACTCTGATAGACTCTGAACTTAAGGCAAACAAAAGTTTAAACCTTTGAGAGCAAATGACTGGAGGAACCCTCCCCCTACACAATAAGTCAGACACCTAACAAGTCCTAGGACCCGAGTCCCTCAGCAATCCCCCAGCATTCATCTCCTAATCCTCTCTAATAAATTATCATTTGCCTTTAAAGGGTCACTTGGGGATATTCTAACACTAATCTTCTTAATCAGACCAGTAGCAAAACCAGACTGTGCCGCCCTGACCTTTATTCCTATGAAATTCTGCTTGTGGGAATCCCTCTGATTCTTGTTCCAAACAAATCCAAACTCCGATAATGGTTAATGGAGTTGGGGGATGGCTAAGTGTTATAAGGTTTCTAGTGAGGGATATGATAGGGCACAAATATCCCATCTGTCAAGTAAGTCAATGTTAAAAATTGTAAAGGATCCCGAATTGCCAGATTTGCTCAGGTTAGCCTTAATACGTAATCTTAAATTTTAATCTACTTAAAGGTTGTTGTAGGGAATCTGTCATCAGTTTTGACCTTACAAATACAGTGTTCTGTGTGACCTGGAGATACTGCTACTAGCAGCAGCAGGATTGTGAAAAGTGCATTTATATTCCAGGATTGTAGCTGTACTTGGAGCAATGTCAGATCTCTTTAAGCTTTAAGGTTGGCATCCTACGCCCGTCAGCTCCGCCTAACCCTTACATGTTGACATGTTACACTTGATGCACAGAAGAGCAGCCAATTTAGGCAGCTTTACAACCCTAGAAACTAGACATAGCTGTAACTGGCCAGGTGACACCTGGTGGACATAACTGGGCAGTCACAGACATACTTGGTTGCTATGGGCGCACAGCTCTGCAGCCCATTATGCATCATGTGTGGGTTAGGTGGAGCTGCCAAACCGCCAAACCTAAAGTTCGGGTCCCACTATCCCTACTGAACACATCACAGTTCCTCCCCCCTGAGTCACTTCTGTAGCAGGATTCTCTTTCAATACTATAGCAGTTACTCAGAGGGGTAGGGCCGTGTAGCATTACAGAGAAGAGATCTCACACAGAAGTGCACTAGAGTACTCCAAATCCTATAAACTACAGCAAGTCCACAAGGTTTAGGGTTTTGTGTTATGCTAAATGTCATTTTACAATTATTTTGTTGGTTTTGCACACAAATAATGTAAAAAATGATGTTGTTAGAACTATAACATTTATATTTATATCATGGGATGAGGATTTGTGTTTTGCAGAATGTGTTTTATTTTTTAATCACATCTTACTTTTTCATGTTTAGAAGGCAAGGAAGTCGTATTACTTAGTGAGTTAAATACTTTGGCACATTTTGGGGGTTATTTTTTACCTATTTAGGGGGATTTTTTTTTTTAAGAAAAATTTTCTTCGTTTGTTTTTCCCCACTTGATGTGATTGGCATATGGCCATTAGTATTGTGCACTGCATTACTTCTGTATTTCTGTTTCAATTTTTAGAAATAAGGGTTATGGATTCATTGTGGAGGGAAGGTCGGCGTTTGCTGAGAGTCCAATCCATGAACCCAATGTTTGGTGGAAGTTTCTAAGAGTCCTGTGTCTTAAAGGGGTTCCCCCATGAATTTAAGTTAGGTCCTATTCATTAGGGCGCTCTGTAATTTCCGACAGCTCCATTGAGATGTATGGAGCAGAGCGGTCATGAGTGGCCGTCTGCTCCATTACTCCCCAGGAGCAACAAAGGGTCCGATTGATTTAACTGGGACCCCATTGGACCCCTCGTTTTCGTGATCTGTGGGGGTCTCATTACTGAGACCCTCACAGAAAAGCAAGTTAGGCCCTATCCTGTGGTTTGCTGTTTGTAGTAGATTACTTCTGTATTTCAATGTCGATTACCTGTCAGCATGACACTGACAGACACTACTTCTAGCCTAACAGTACAAAAATGGCAGAACTGGGGGCCTTCATGTTGTTGAAATTTCAAACCCATCATCTCATAGTGGGGCCCCCTCTCCTTAGCTGACCACCATTGCTATTGGCCTTCACCTCTAAGGACCTCTAATGACCAGGACTGACTTTATGTCCAAACCTGGTTGTTGCAGCAATTGCAGGAAGGTGATTGGCCAGGTTTGAAGCGATGTTACATTGTATGCTTGTATACCGTAATAGGTCTAAATCCTAATACATTACAGAAACTCTCAGTGTGTTCACTATCCAAAGTTTTCTCTGGATTGAACTTTGAAAGGTTGGCAGTGCTGACACCACCTCACTATTACCGGAGTCTAAAAGCTAAACTGGCACAATGTGGAATCCAAGTAACGAAAGAAACCCATTTAATGATATAGATTCTTTCTTGTATTTCAATGAAACTCAGCAGGGTGCAAATTGTTGGTGTACAATAACACATTCTGCACCTGAAGCAATTGTACAGCCTGAATACACGGCCCGCAGTGGATTATTGCTATAATGACATCCTTCTTTAACCTTCTGCTACAGCACACGATGAGTTAAATATTACCGAACAATGGAGGTTACTGCTGGCACTTCAATCAGCTTCACAACAAGCGCAGTGTGACAACATTATTGCCAATAATCTCATCCAAAAGAATACTCAAAGTTCATGGCATGGTGTGCCTGGTGCACGCTCCCATAGAAGTGACGCCAGCTGAGCTCCGAGCTTTTGTTCACATGGATGACAGGTGACATACATAACACAGAAAATACACTGTTAACCTCTCTGACAATTGGTGGTCATAAAAGACCCTCTCATACTACATAACTACATATTCTTATCTATTGACCTGTAAGTAATAGGTAAACAGTAAGGAATCTGAGCTAATTGTTTAACACTTCTTTGAAAGATGTGCACTAGGGGGCAGTATATTAGTCTGCTTTTTTTATGAAAGAAATGTCTCACCATATTGAATTGCAGATTTCTCAGGCTATTCCAAGCTCCGAGGGTTGTGTGGATGCTTCTCTATAGGCATAGCTGTGCCCCTCTGTGTTTACTTGTTCAGGATGGTCACTTTTAGAGAGAAGAACCTGAAACATCTGTTTGATATCCATATATTATACAGGCAGTCCACGGGTTACATACAAGATCGGTTCTGTAGGTTTGTTCTTAAGGGTGCATTCACACACGGTATGCCCGCCATGCGGGCATATCACCGTGTGCTGGAGAGAAGGAGGAGGTGGCCCCTCCTCCCTCCATAGGAAACAGCGCATGTTCTATCTTTTCCTAGTGTGCGGCACACAACGGTGCCACACAGTTGTGGCACCGTACCACCGCCGCCGTGCCGCCATTGCCGTCTATGGGGACGTATAACAAATCTGCGGCCACATGTATGTCCCCGCAGACGGCGGTGTGAATGAACCCTGAGTTGAATTTGTATGTACTGTAAGTCGGAACTGTATATTTTATAATTGTAGCTCCAGACAAATTTTTTTTGGTCTCTGTAACAATCAGATTTTAAAAATGTTGGGTCTTCATCAGAACCAGGATTAACAATAAAGCTTTATGCACACACCTGTGATAACTGTTACAGCTGTTTATTGTAGCCTAAGGCTAAAGTACTGTAAGTTACCAATATCCAGCGGGAGGTGGCACTAGCAGACACCTGGGACCGGAATCTAAGTGGCACCTGGTCTTCATCAGAGCCCGCCACAAAGCGGGATGGACTTGCTGCGGCAGGGTGCTACCAGCACGTTCCACAGGTGCAACTAGCCAGGGGTGGCAGCCAAGGTCGTGGTACAGAATCAGCATTCAGGCTCGAGGTCAGGTACAGGCATGTAGTCAGGGCTGAAGGCAGAGATGCAAGGTCAAAGGTCAGGTCCGAGGTCAACAACAGGAATTCAGGCAGAAACAGGGAATGGGAACAAGGAGCCAGGAAGCTTTCTCATAGGCTAATGAACGCAAAGATCCGGCAGGGAATGATGGGAGCCGCCGGTCTTTATGGAAAGTTGCCAGCGCTAATCAGCGGTGCACTGCCCCTTTAAATGTTCGAATGCCGGTGCGCTCGCCCTAGGGAGCAGAGACGCGCACGGCCTAGCCGGGACTGGAGCAAAATCGTGGACAGGTAAGTGCGGGCTGGGGGGAGCGGTGCCACGTAGAGGAGCACGGATGTGACACCTACACTGTACTGAAGAGATGCAACCACGTCAGAACAGTGCTGTCTACAGTAGGGAATCTATAGATATACTGGTTTGGCTTTAATCGCACTTTATGCCATTAGGCTTCTTGAAAGTCATGCTTGATGGTACGGGGGCTGCCTTAAAAGGTAGCTAAAAGGTGCATTATTTACCGCGAGGTGGCACTGATTTCAAAGGAGGAGTTATATCAGGGAGGGAGGGGTCATGGGAGGAGCAAAGTAAGTAGAGTAAAAGTTTATTTCCTTTCTATTATATTTTTAAAAAATTAACATGTCATCACAACATCAAACTTTATGGTAAAATGTCATTTTTGGTCTATTAGAACCTCCTCTTAGACTTGTAGAGTGAGAACCTATATACTAATAATAAAAATAATAGAAAAACTAAAAGGAAATTGAGACTTTTTGAAGATAAATAAATCATGTAGTTTACACCATTTGGTAACAAAATGTCTATGAGTGAAGGGAAAATAATACAGCTGAATATTAAAGTACTAAATATAATAAGACAAAGAAATGTTAAAACCTTGAAGCCTAAAGGTTTACAAAGTGCATTTCCGCTTCCAAACAAATTGCTAGCGACATTAGCAGAAATCCACAAAAATCTCAAAATGTGTAAATAATATGATATAATATGATAATATTCAAATTCTAAAAATGCGAATTCTACCATGGGAATAAGATGTCAAAGGTAAGGCTGGGTTTTAAGGGGTTATTATTATATCAAATCATAAGACCCCCATAGCACAAAAAAATTCTGGGCCTCCAATTAAAAAAACCCTGTCGTATATATTAAAAATGTACCAACCACCACCTACATTGCATGTAAAGTTATTATTAATTGATCAATGTATTAAATTGAATATTTGATCTTAGGTGGAAATGGATGGGCTTATATCCACCTAACCAACATAAGTTTGCCACTGACCTTCAAGAACCTAAGGCTGATGTATATCTCCTCTGTTCATTAGGATAAAGCTTGTTGAGCCTGAAATGGAGTCTACCATCAATTTGGATTGTGAAATTTGTATTTATATTCCAGGATTGCCGCTGGACTTGCAGCACTCTGGTGCACTGGTGTGTGATATTTCAAGGAATAACCTCATCTACCTAAAAGCCTGGTCACGCATCAGATATTATTGCAATGGGGTAGCTAGGAATGGAAGCAGAGATCAAAGACCACAGCAGAGTAAGATCTCCCCAAGTTCTCAAAGTCCAGCTACAATCCTGGAATAGAAATGCAATTTTCAGAGTCCTGCTGCTACTAATAGCATACACAAAAGCATGGTTATACAGATCTCTGGGGCTGTTATTTAAGACTGTCAGCAGCTCTGTATAGTGTAACTGCTAGTTGACTCCCTTTTACAAGCCAAATGTATCTGAAGGTAGCTTCCTTCCCTCTCTCAATTCAGTTCTCATATCAACACTTGACCATGCATGCATGTGCATGGTTGAGATTGTAAGGAATAACTATGGATGGAATGAATGTTTATCCAACAGCCATTGAAGGTGTATGTGCACCTTTTTCGGTTTAAAAGGACATCTACCACCAAAATCAAGGATTGTAAGTCAAGCACACTTACAGGCTAGTTTGTGCCCCCTCTGACATGATCTGCTATTCTTTTAGCTTCCTATTCCCTTATTTTTAAGAAAAATAGGCTTTAATAATTATTCAAATGAGCCTGAGGGGCTTCATAGCTGATAATTGAGCCTGGAGATCTTGAGATTAATTTGCATAATTTTAAAGCCTTTTTGTAAAAACAAGGGCATAAGAAGCTAAAAGAAGAATGGATCCTTCCAGGGGACACACACCAGTATGTCAGTGTGCTTGGTTTATAATCCTTCATCCTGGTGGTAGATTTGCTTTCATGTTTGTTTTTGAGTATATTATACTGTAATAATATATAGAAAACCAGAAATATTTAGAAAAATGATTATAATGTAGATGCAGATGGTCAGACACAGGAGTACGGGCGGTAAGCATTGCTTAGTTCTACTGTAGATCTTAATAATTACAAGGGGAAAACTAATAAATAGAGGAAACAACTGTTATTACAATATCCTGGGTTAAAATCCCTTGCTCCGACCCACAGGGGAAACCGCTAACAATATTTAATAAATACCATAAACCTCAGAGACACAACAAATTGTTCATAAACTACCTGTTTAATTTTTCAGGGCCATCGCACCACATATTTCCTTATTAGTTGTGTGATCCAGCTGGGCGGAAGGATGGATGGCACCTGTCAGCCATGGAATATAATGCAGCGCTTTTATGAATTATTTCTATGAGCAAAAGCCTATTACGTCTGACAAGAGGATGATGATATTAGGCTATCATCATTCAAACGGTATCCACCCGTTCCCCCTTTCATCCATCAGCCCCCCGTGCGTGGAAGTTTAAAGCCGGTGTGTCTACACAGCCGACCCAAGACAAATACGCCTGCCTTTCCCCGAGTCCATGAAACATTTAGCATTTCATTATGAATCACAGTAGATGACAGTAACAAATGGTCTAATGAATTTGCCTTGTTGTCAGAGATGGTGAGAAGAACAGCAAAGCTAAATGTCTTTGTGGGTCTACGGTGATCATCACAAAGTAAAAAACATCTGTCCGATTCCGACGTATCAGCAAATCCTTAAAAATTGACTGGTGGTTTTGAAGAAATGTTCTGCATTTCAATTCCCGTGAAAGGTCACGTCCAAAGTCTGATTTACATGTTTCTCAGCAGAGTTGTCTGGGTTTCATCTGACTAGAACTGATGGCATCTTGTAGAGTTTTTTGACTCCTCCAGGAACAATAGGTCAAGAAGGCACCAGGTCGATTTATGATATTAGATACTTAGACTTTTACCGGTTAGATTGGGGCTCAGATACCCAGATGATCTGGACATTTCTTCAGGGACATCTTAATAGTAACCAATTGGTGATGGACGAAACTAGAAGAAGACCACACCATCTATATTGAAAGTCAAGGCCATAAGGGGGTAGTCCCATCAGCCAAACTATCCAGACATTGCTCAGTCAGATGGCTTATTAAAGTGGTGGTCCAAAAAGTAACATACTTTTTATTGTGCGTAGAATGGCAAGTTATACAATTTTACAACATACTTTTTGTACATTTTTATAGATCTCTTCTTGTTGTCATTCAATAAGAAGCTTCTACGTTTGTTGCTAGGGGATAGAAACACACAGGTGCATGGCTCGTTAGTATCATAGAGATCTGTGGGTTATAACAAGATGTGCACCTGTGTGACCATGGTCGGGTTTCTATCAAGCCAGAAGTAATCATAAAAGCTTTCTTAGGGCTTACCTACCCCACGCCTGGGCACTCGCTACAGCCAGTGACTGTTCAAGGCTGTCAATTGTGCAGTTCCATGGTGGCTCCAGGCTCCTGATGTATCCGACGGTGTCGGAGTGACGAAGATTTCATCATACACCGGCACACGAGCAACAAAATGTGATCATTTCCCCCCAGTGTCACAACATACTGTAGAAACGCGGAGTAAGGACAAGAACATAGTCAAAGCATAGAAGTGTTGGACCGGGTTTCTTTGGGCCCACCAGAGAAAGATATTTTGGGGTTCAATCTTTATTGTCCCCCAGGAAAAAGACCATACAAGCATCTAAATAAGGTTGTACCTCAGAAGTTCAGGTTTAGGATAGAGCTTGGGCCCACCAGCCTATCCTCTGGTTCTCTGGTGGGTCAGTCACTGAGCACAAGAATATGTTGACAAATCAAGGAGCATGGACAGGAACATAGACTAGAGTCTAAAGTAACACTCCCCCTGCAGCAAATAAAATTGACTTATCCAAGCAAAATATGACTCTTCCAATTTTGGAGGAGATTTAAAAGATGTCACATCTTTTAAGAGGGAATTCTGTAAGGAAAATGTCATACCCTACCTGTAGGGGGCTAGTAGTTTAAATGGGTAAAATCCAGTCCCTTTAAGAAACCTCTGGAACTTTGTCTTTGGCTTGACTTGGTTGTGTAGTGCCGCCCACTGCCAGAGTGGAAACCAGGAAAAACGAAGGGCGCTGACCTAATACATTCTCTAAAAATGAACATTACTAGATATAGACAGGCCAAGATCAATCCATGGGATGTGCTTTTGTGCTTTCATATATGGGATGGGCTAGTAAACCCTAGTTTGAAATAGAATCTCTTTGATGTTAGGACATTATTGCTGTATATAAAATTCTCCTATACCTAACATATAACATGACCATCATGTCCACTACACAGCTGTGATTACGTTACCATACATTTCCTTAGCGTGTCACACATAGCATTATGATGTGTCAACCAGGGCAAGAAAGTAATTGAATAACAGGCAATTTGCAATTGTTTCACAATTTTTTTTTTTTATTAGCACATTGTTGCCTAACCTAGAGTCTGCCACTTTACAGGTACCAAACACAAAAAACAAATGATAGAATATTGTTGATTCAGTCAGTGGTTGGGCATAAACTCAACTCTTTGGTCAAATATGAATTGGCATGTTGGACATCATGTGCCCCTAATTGCATTGGAAATCGAATGAAATGTCTGCTTATAAATCAGCTCCATGCAGATAAATGTGTATCCATGGTTACAGACAACAAACCCAGTGTAGTCTGATATTTTGCAGTCAAATTCTTTTCCATGTGCCCAACATATGTTATTGAAATGTTAGCATGAAATGGGAGACAGATAATAAGTAGTTCAACATGACTACATGGTCAGTTCAACATGTAGTCTGTAACCATGGCAGCACACAGTTCTGCTTCGGTGCTGTTAACACAATGCGGAAAAGGATTTTAACAAAGACCATTGGCAAGGTTGTTTCATGTAGTGGATCAATAAAGAACTTTTACAGATTTATATTGCAAAATGACAACTCATAGGAACACTCCAGTTATAGCTGATAACTTGAATTATACCTTGTTCAGGACATGAAGGGAGGAGTAGGAAATGAGTCATGCTCCTCCCTTCAGGTCCTGCACAATGCATTATTCAATGAATTAGTTTTGACTAGAGAGTTCCTTTAAGGACGTGCACGGATTGTATAAATTTTCTTTGTTGCTTTTTAAGGTGAAAAAAGGGCTTTTAACTTCAGAGGATTTGGAGGAATGAATTGGGGTTGAAATGATTTTTAACTTCAGAGGATTTGGGGAAACGATGCCTTCACCAATGCTCAACACCCTCCCAGCCAAGATATTAGGTTTTTAGGAGTTTATAGAGGAGGATACATTGGAGAGCAGTGTGTCTATTATTGTGGAAGATTTGTCTTGTCCTACAATACACAGATATTCCATTGAATGTAAATTGTATTATGTATTTCTCACTTTGCCCTGTGGGGGCGCTGCAGGCAAATGCTTTCTGCTAGATTTTCTTACCAAACTAGCAAACTTTGTGATCGGCTTATCATTATGGAATGAGTTGGGATCCCCTTTAACTACATATGGTTTGAGAAAGTCGCAGATTGAAATACCAGAAATTCCGATGCCACCATATGCAAACGTAAAAAAAAAAATAGAAATACAACCAGCTTTGACTTTGTCAAAACACAAATTTCCTTAAAATAACTTGTAGTAAGTATAGAAGCGATTCTTCCTCTATAGCAAAGCAAACACGATGATGAGGGGGCTCGGCGTCAGACAGTGACTCATTAATAGAGTGTTCTCCTGGATGTCTAATTGCTGAAGGCACAGCGAGTCAGATTATTTTGACACCTGACATGCAATTAGAACATGGTCACACGGCTAAAGAAAGATTTTACACCTTTATACCCCCTCTCCTACATAGAGAATGAATAATTAGCATATTTCTTCTGCTTAGAATAATAATAAGGGCCTCAGATCAGGATTTGCTTAATGAGGTAAAATTCAAGTTGTTGACATTAATATATGTGACATATTTTTTCGGTTGTAAAAATAAGCCCTGGAAGGCTTCTTCTTGTACATGAGTGTTTTATGCCTCACTAAAACAAAACTGCTCCACGGACAGACAAAAGACTCACGCGGCAACCAAAGAGAAGGGGACAATGCGGTGACAAACGGGAATACTCGCTTCCTATTATATATCAATATTTTTTGTCCTTGTGCCGGACCCATTTACCCTCCAGTCCTAGGTATACGGTGGCAGGACTCGGGTGATCCCGCTGTCCAGATGACACCAGCAGTTTGGGAATATACAAAGAAGGTGTTTGCTCTTCTTCTTCCTTATACAATCTGCTTACGGGAAAACGTTGTGCAGATGGTCAAGATACGTTAGGAATCTTCAGTTACATCTAGGTGGCAAACTGATAGTGACCTTTAATTTTAAAAAAAAAAAAAAACGGTTTTAGAAAGTTTTACGTAACATTTAAACCACAATTATTGAACGGCCCATAAGCAAAAGTGCAAAATACAATATCATTTACATTTACAGGGTCCAAAAACAGGACAAATATATCCAACTACTGTAGGTATGTCAGTAAAAAGACACAAGTTTGGTTCCAGACACGGTGCATTTTTGCTTCTCAAGCAACTTTGTGGACACGGCATATTTATTATAATTTTTGTTTGGAAAGTAGTAAAATTAATAATAAAGTTTTCACACCGTTTGCCAGAGCAACTGATGAGTAA
This sequence comes from Engystomops pustulosus, assembly GCA_019512145.1. Taxonomy (NCBI): domain Eukaryota; kingdom Metazoa; phylum Chordata; class Amphibia; order Anura; family Leptodactylidae; genus Engystomops; species Engystomops pustulosus. The sequence continues at coordinate 21,603,121 of CM033647.1, forward strand.
AGGGTTATATTTAGTGATGAGTGGGCCCAAACACATGACCTGAACTCAGATTTCAGCTAGAAGTTCAAGTTCGGCTAACCCCCTTGCCATTCGTTGAACTCGGGGGAACCCTTACTTTAAGAGTTATGCTCATTTCCAGTTAAGACATTTAGCCTATTCACATGAGCATGATCTCTTTTTTAAAATTTTTCTTGTACACTAATTGATGGGGCAGCAGGATGGGCCTTACTGCTTCATTCCATACTATGTGACCACCGGAAATCCCTTTCTCTAGCAATTTGTTTGGCTGTCTCTGGTCTCCATTCATTGCCTATGACAGCTCCAGAGATAGATAGGTGGGTAGGTTACTGGTTGTAACTCACTATGCGAAAAAAGAGACGCCTGGATGGCGCTGGTACTCAAGGGTAAGGGTTTCCTTTATTCGGGAAAATACTTTTTGGACAACGCGTTTCGCACTATGCAAAGTGCTTTATCAGGTCTCTGGTACAATACACAATTAGATAATTAGTAAACTTAAAGTCAAAGAAATTAATGGCATTCTGATAGATACATAGATTCATGTGGCTAAAAAGTTTAAAATGCTACTACGAAAAGTACATGCTGTCAATTGACTTAGGTAGAAGAGGTATATGTACTGGAAGGGGGAGTTAATACGTATAAAATTTAAATACATACAAGAAGTCGGTATGTAACATGATATATAAGTAAATAGATAAATAATTCATTACATAAATAAATTTGTATGTTACAAATAATGATATCAGGAGACAGAACATGTGCACAAGGGACAAAATAATGAATAAATAGTTGAATGGAAAAAGACAAGTATATACATGTATGGATAAATAAAATATACAAATATGCTTGGCAATTTCCAATGCTCCCATGGTATTAAATGTAAACGCATGACGCATGGACCTGCCACTTCTTCAATTAGTGAGAACCGGAGCTCGATACTTGTGATCGGTCCCGGCATTTGGATTCCCACCAATCAGATTGTTGCATAAGAATGAAACTTGGTACAACCCCTTTAACTCCTATTCACCTCTATGGGAGTATTAGAAAATGCAGTCCCAACAATGACCAGAATTATTTAGTTCAGGATTGGGCAGAGGAGGCATTAGGCAACCATCACGCATTCTGGGGGCAGATCTATTTAATGTAACCTGTTAGGAGTAGCTACTGCTGTTAGGGAAAGATAGTTGAGGCTTTGTGGAGTCATTGTGCTACGATTAAGTGTCAAATTACTTAATGGTTTAAAAGTTAGGGTAAAAAGTTACAGCTCTCAGAAAACCCAATTATATAAAAACAAGTCATTAAAATGTGCAAATAACCAAAAAATGATCATACTGTTAATACTGAAGAATAAATTACGCAATACGAGAATATTCCTGGGGGTTAGGGGTGGTAGACATGTACTACGTGGAATGTCCCTACCTAAAGTATCCTGGGGCAGTAATGTACATATCCTGGGGTCGTAATGTACATATCCTGGGGCAGTAATGTACATATCCTGGGGTAGTAATATACATATCCTGGGGCAGTAATGTACATATCCTGGGGCAGTAATGTACATATCCTGGGGTAGTAATGTACATATCCTGGGGCAGTAATGTACATATCCTGGGGTCGTAATGTACATATCCTGGGGTAGTAATGTGCATATCCTGGGGTCGTAATATACATATCCTGGGGCAGTGATGTACATATCCTGGGGTAGTAATGTACATATCCTGGGATAGTAATGTGCATATCCTGGGACAGTAATGTACATATGCTGGGGTAGTAATGTACATATCCTGGGATAGTAATGTGCATATCCTGGGGTAGTAATGTACATTAAGAAGAATGTCCCTGCTATAGGTGCCATAAAGATAAGGTCCCTGGTTGGGAAAGACCTTAGGGGACCCTCAGTTTGACAACCCTGGGATAGCGGCATTCTTTTTTTCTATATTGTTTGATGTACATGCATTTATTTTTTAGTTTCTTTTTACTTTATATACTGTCATATGAACAGTCCCCCAATTAAGGTATTACATTAGCGAATCATATTTTTTTTTCTCTACCTGTAACTTCTGCTGACATAGTAGCTACAAGAAGAAAATATCCCACTACTTAGTCTAAATCCCGATGTTCCTACTATACCCCGGCAAGACACAATCACGTGACTATTAAAGTAGAAATGGTCATGGCTGCTTCCTACACAGCTCTCAATGAGCAAGCAGGTGGTTAGAGATAGTAATAAAATGTCTCTGTCTTGTCCACCGGAATGGCTGACTGTCAGCCGACTGACAGCCGACTCTCCCTCCCCTACAAGTGCACAATCTCCATAGAGATGCCGAATTTTCAACAAATATATATATATATATTAACAATAGTATAAAGCTCAGAATCGCTCAATATTTTGAGGGCAAATACTTTTTATCAAGAACTTGGCTTGAATTATTTACAATAATTGACCCTATCACACCCACCTCAATGCGATGTATGGAGCCTACAACTGAGTGGATGAACTGAACATGGGATATTCAAGTCTCTTCTGGTTAGTGATATTTCATGGGGTCTAACCACAGCTGACCTGTAGACATGGCTAGAAGAAATATTTTTCAGTTGTCTTAACAGATAAGGTTAGCAGCAATCACAATATGGTTTAGCGTCCTGGGTGTGTGGCTTTATATAAATACTTCCTGATAGAATGGGCACAAAGGCAAATATTCATCTGCTGGGATGTTATGGAGTGTGACCACACATGCATAGAGGAGGAGGACCGCGGGATTTATAACAGCTGTTTCATGTGCCGCTCTGCGCTCGTAATAAATAAAATATCACAATAACTCCTAACAGGTAAACCGCTGCGCCGCCCGTCATCGGCCTTTATTCTTCTATGGCATCATAAAGGATTTCTCAGTGTACAGAACCTTATATGATGTTATATGGTAAATATTCAATCTCCAATTCTGTTTTTGGATTTGTGTAAATATGAATATAGAATAAAAATGGACATCTGATGATACGTAAAATCATGAATACATCAACCGGTCTGTAACTATTTCATACATTGACAATAATTGACAAAACAGATGAGAATTATCAAGTCCTTGAGATGAAGTGTAAGTTCAGTGGTACCAGTGTTGAATAGAGCACAAAACATGGCGATTTAGGCTATGGGGGCTCATTTACTAAGGGTCCGAACAGCGCATTTTCATGGGGTTTCCCGACCATTTTGCGCTGAATTGCCTGGGTTTTTGGCGCACGCAATCGGATTGTGGCGCATCGGCGCCGGCTTGCATGTGTCACAGATCGGGGGGGCGTGGACGTCGGACAACACGACTGATTCGGACAAACCGCAGAATTTAAAAAAAGAAATTGTGTCGCAATATCAGCATTCACATGCACCTGGAAGAAGAAGGTGAACTCCGGCGGACCTCAGCGGGGGAAGCAACACATGTAGGAAATTGGACGCACAATCTTAGTCAATCGCGGAAGACCCGAATCCTCGCCGGACAACACACAGCGGGGGGCGGGTAAGTAAAAGTGCCCCATGATGTCAGGGATAATCTTATGAAGTGCTGATAAATAGTGTAGAAAAAGGAGGGTTGTGTGGGTCAATGACATGTGGTTGGTCAATGAAACAGGTCACAAAGTGGGCAGGACTAACATGAATTTGCTTAAAAGTCGGTGTGCCTTGAATTTTATGGGAAATATCAGGTGGGTCAAGAGCAGGGCTTAAAAGTTTCCTGCCACATGGGAATGCAAAAGTTAGATGACATGATGACAAGGGTAGATGACCACTGGAGCAGATTTATAGTGCCTCTACCTGTATTATGTCAGTTTTCTGCATTAAATAATGTACATTTTGGCATAATATTCTTAATTTTTTTTTACCATTTTGCACCCTGCTGGATATTTTTGCAGGCAGACAGGTTTTTGGGATCAAGGTGGGAAGGGGACCTTTTGGCCTGACAGAGGGTCTATAAATTCTTCTTGCTGTCATTCTATAGGAAGCTTCATTGTTTACTCCCTGTGGATAAACACCGGTCCCTGTTCATGTGATGTCGTTTTATCCCTGGTGATGTGATGTCACACAGGTGCATGGCTCGTTATATCCCTGGTCATGTGATGTCACACAGGTGCAGAGCTCATTATATCCCTGGTCATGTGATGTCACATAGGTGCATGGCTCGTTATATCCCTGGTCATGTGATGTCACACTGGTGCACGGCTCGTTATATCCCTGGTCATGTGATGTCACACAGGTGCACGGCTCGTTATATCCCTGGTCATGTGATGTCACACTGGTGCACGGCTTGTTATATCCCTGGTCATGTGATATCACACAGGTGCACAGCTTGTTATATTTCTAGTCATGTGATGTCACACAGGTGCACGGCTCATTATATTCCTGGTTATATGATGTCACACAGGTGCACGGCTCATTATATTCCTGGTTATGTGATGTCACACAGGTGCACGTCTTGTTATATCACACCACTCTGATTACTCTCCGTAATGTAACGTGCACCTGTATGACATCATATGACCAGGCAACACTTTTTATCCACAGGGAGTAAACATCGAAGCAGAGATCTGTTACACAAACAGTATCAATTATTTGATGAAAGTGAACACCCCCTTTAAGTATATGAAAAAAATCTAATTTGGGGGGATTTTATTTTACAGCAAATAACCCTTATTGTCCTAAAACCGTAAACCCCTTTATCTTATACAGCGTCTACATTATCTTTTCGGTCCGACTGGATTTACTTTCAGTAATATATTAGAAGTTTTAGGAATGAAAAACTGTAAGATTCTGTAACAACACTGGCAGAATCTACTCCAATATTTATTCTACAGTATAAAAACATATAAAGAGCCCCGCCTGATATCATCCATTACCTCCTCAGCCACAGTGCGGTGGTCGTAAGATAAATTGGGATGATAGTCACGAAATATTTCTAACATAAACCACAATGATAATGCAGCCGTCACCAAAACAGAGGAGGGAAGGTAAGTAGGAGGCATCGCCTCTCATACGTTATATCCCATACTTTATGGGGCCTAAAAGGACCAAGTCTTCAGCTATTACTGCTCATAGAAACGTGTCAGGACTGCCCGGAGAAACAAGTCACATGGAAGTAAAAGCCAACGGGCATGAAACATCAAACACTTTTATATAGAGACCATTTTTGTACCTTATTTGACATTATGGTCTGTGAAAAGTGAAGCGGATTTGGCAGAAAACGGTAAAGTTCATTTTCCTAGTGTGATAAGGAGTATGTAATGGCCCAAGACCTCCATCATCTCTCCACCGCAGGTGAATAGTTCAGAGACTGAGATTGAAGAATTTAGGAGATTTTAGAAACTTTATATGATTTTATATAATTTCTCTTTTCAGGGAACAAAAGTGTTTTATTTGCTGGATGAATAAAATGGAGAAGATGCAAAAATGTCTGATTTTAAAAGTTCTTTGAAGTCACTTTCCATTGTGTCAATTTGACACATAGATGTATATACAACATCAGGCACCATCTCTAGTCTTAGATGTCTCTTTTTCCTAGCTATCTGTTATTTCTCCCATGATTTCTGAGCACGGCATCACAAGTACAGCTTGGGATCATACCATCTTTGTCTGCTTGGGGGACATTGTGATTATCATTAAGACCATCTATGTGCAGCTAGAAAGCCGAATTCGTATATCAGTGGTTTAGAAACATAATTAAGGAATTAGAAAATTTCACTGGATTTCTTTTTTTTAAAGAGAATCTGTCACCAACAACCCCTCCCCCACAAATCACACACAGTAGGATTAGAGCAACAGGATTAGAGCCACCTTTTATCTGAAAAGGACTTTTATTGATGCCCTCTCATATGAAAGATCCAGTCATGGAGGCAGGGGAGCAGCATACTGTCAAGCTAACCCCTTTGCAAACCTTGCCCCCCTCATGAATGAGGGCGATGAGAGAAAGAGGGCTCTGTGTGATGCTGAAGAGAATTACTTAGGGTGGGGTGAACGAGGAGATTGATTTATCTTTACACATCCAGTGTCTTTCTTAACCCCCTTCTTCCTGAGGGAGTGGTTAATGATGTAACTGAGCCAATAAACACACAATCAGCTTTTCTCTCAACTTCCTCATTCATCCCAAACTCAGGAATTCTCTTGATCGTCACACAGGGCGCTCTCACTCAATGTCCTTGTTCATGAGGAGGGCTGGGTTATCAATCTCAGACTCAATGAAGAATATGGGGTAGTTTGACTGTATGAAGGAGGTCCCCCACCTACATGACTGGTTCTTTAGTAACAGAGGGCATCAAAAAAAGTATTTTTCAAAAGATTAGTGGCTCTTATACCATTGATATTACTCGAAGGATCACTGGAACATAGACATTAAAAGGTACTGTGTGTGGTTTGTGTGTGTGCCCAGAGCGCCGGACATCTTTTCCTCGCTCTCCGGCCTGCTAATTATTAGTTTCTTTTCTCATAGATCCCTGAATGTCAAACTTAGCGAAGAACACACATGATCAAGATGAAGAGGAGCAGAGGTAAGTATGTGTAGATGTTTTTTAGTTTTTTTAAATGGTAGATTTCCTTTAATGTTATGGCTGATTGTTATTGTTTTACCCTGACCATCAGCTCTACAATGAAGTCAAGTACGACTGGAATTGGTGGATGAACTTCTTTCAACTTCTTCAATCTGTGAGTAGATATACATTGGAGATTACCCGTAGAGCACTGAGCCTACTACAATCTTTTATATCACTTCTTAAAAAGAAACAACAATTTGAAGTGAAAAGGTTTCTCAGCCAAGAAGAGGGAGAAATGAACACCTGTTGTAAAAATAACCTCTTAGACAGAAAGCAGTTTGAGAACGGTGAAAGGTAAATGACAATGAGAAATTGGCCTATTAAAAGAATAACATTTTCACGCATCAAAACAAAAGATTGATAATAGTGTAAGAGGCTAATTTTCGAAATAATTTCCCTGTCAAGAGGAAAACTAGAATAAAAGGCTCCTTCTGTGATTCCTCAGAAGAGATGGCAGAATTGCCAGTTAAAACAATGTATGCAAAGTTATTGGAATGTTAGAGCAGAAGGCAGAGAGGAAGCTGATGGTTTCTAAGGATCATTTGGACAATCCAGTCATCGCGCTTGAAGGTGACATTGAAATTCTAATTCAGTTTGATATTTATTATTCACTACTTGCAATTTTGGGTGATTTTTTTTTCATTGGAAAATTATTATAAGAAATCCTTTTTATTACTAAGGAACATCCTAATAATTAACAATCTAAAAACAATTTTTGGTTTCTTACTGTAAATTATATGGAGTAACAATGGTTGTATGTATGGTAATCATGGATGGATTTTTTTTTGAAGGGACACAATTTTTTTTAAATAGAAGCACAAATTTATAATATAAATATGTGATATTTGTTCTTTTCACAATGCTTATTTTTCTAAAAACGTGGATTGGGTTTAATGAAAAGAACAATAAATTTAATGTGATTTATTATAGAAATAGGAAAAAGTCTACAAGTGTTCCAAGTTGATTTATTGATATGTTATGATTTAGAGGGGTTGGCTGGTTAAGTAATGTTTATACTTTTGTCCCTGTATGGTCTAAAAATCGGTCTCTGCTTCATAGAAAAAAGAAAAAAAGGTTCAGATCACCTTCCTGATTACTGGTGAATTAAAATGTCGATGCACGGAGAGCTGTGTGGGAGCCATCATTTTAAGACATCAAATATCCAAAAGGAACGTCAGCATCCAGACCAGGAAGAATAAATTAAAAAAACAACTCTCTATTACGTACATGGAGAAATGACACATGGGTCTCATGCATTTCGGACCATGTGGTCTTCAGTCGTAGCCATTTAAGGGCATCTTTAATTAGCAGACCTTACAATAAGTCTGGTGTTAGAAACACAAGTATTTTATTTCCCCAACATTGTTGATTTCATTTCCCTAACAGATCATTGTCCCTTCAGTATAGAAAAGGGTTTTTGGAACCCTCTTTGGAGAACTCTCAATGTGGCAGACCTAGATCACAGACCTCACAAACCGGATCATCTCCTTTGTATTTGTTGTACGTGCTTTAGCTGGGCTTATTTAAAGAGATGCTTGACATTTATGGCTGGTAGTTGGAAATTACGACCATTTGACTTTACATCAAACAACATCTCAGATGTCTGTAGCTGTAGTTATATTTTTCTGTAAACACCTACCACGGATACTACATATACTACATGGTAGTTTTTATTTCTTGAATTTCTAGACAGTGAAGCAGATTATGACTTTCTGCTCATTCTGGGATGAGGAGTCCATTAGGCTTGTACTAATCAGTAGTTAATACCTACCTCTGTTAGAACGGTCAGTCATTGTACATGGCCCGCCATTAAAGGGGTTGTCCAAGTTTAAAAAAATATATATATATGTGGCCGGGAGCAGGCTGACAAACATGGCCTCCGAAGCAGCGCTGCATTCAGCTTCCGGCCGGCCGTGGCCGGGCAAGCCTATCCGTCCCCATACACAGCATTGTGTATGGGGGCCGGAAGGTTGTCGTCTCCGGACGGAAGCTGAATGCAGTGCTGCTCCGGCGGCCATGTTTGTTTACATGGCGCCAGGACCGGAGCGACAGCAGCGCTGGATACGGGAGGGCACCGGAAGGTAAGTACAGCTTTATTATTTTAGTCAGCCGGCTCCCAGCCACATATATTTTCTTTTTCAAAACTCGGACAACCCCTTTAACTTCTTGTTCCAAAACTACAAAACAAAGATTGAATTATTATAATTCAAGAATATACTGAAACATTATGCACAAAATTGTATGTCAGCTCATCCTCCTCTGTAACGTTATCACAGATTGGACTTAACAGGTTCCCTTTAAATACTCAAATCCCACTAAGCTTAATTCTTGAGGTGGTTGGTGGTAGGACCTTAAGATATTATACTTTGAATAAATACAAGTAACAGGAACTGTTAAATTTTGCTTTAGTATCTAATAAAATAGTGAGGTGCAGGTTTCATGAAGAGAACTTCTTTTAAGGTGTCCTAGAACACCATCATAACAGTGACCCCTCCAACAGTCTCTCACTTTGTTTATCCAGTCGGAATCTGTAATTCATAACAAACTATCCATCCGAATGGTCAGGCTGTAATACTACATTTCTCCTCTGGTGGCCACTGCATAGAATTTTATAGATTTACAAAAAGTTTTGATGTAGACCAAAACAATCCACTAATAATCGAGGCTAATTTAACTGAAAAGGGTTGTTTTAAGAATATGAACTTTCATAATTTTGTTAGTTAATTAATAATCTGCAGTAAATATAAAGTTTACTAGTTTAATTCGCTATTTTAGGTTACCTGGAATGATTTCGCCTCTAATTAAAATGAATTCAATCTGCTGCAACATGCAAGACTTAAAACAACGCAAATCCACTCTCCAAAGGTACAAGCTTCTAGGCAGTAAAAAGGGTTAAAAGCTCTGGCTACCCAATTGCTTTCCAAACACTATCTATATTTTAGGAGGTGCCAGCCCCAGACCATATAACCTGCCAGAAGTTTTATAGGCAAAACGTTAGGTGATAATGTATTGATGTCTTACATTTTACACAAAGCCTACTGCCTTCGGGGTTCGACAGCGAGTTCAGCACTGACTAACAGGGTAATAAAAAAGCCCACAACAGAAAACAGCTTTATAGCCCTCTGTTGACTTGTGCTTTTCATTATATTGTCTCACCTCAGACATCAGCAGTTCTCCATGAATTTCACTGAGGCCTTGTGAAATTCCAGTAGTTTCATGTCCTTCATGCACAAGCCTCCGAATGTGCCTGCATCTAAGGGAAATGGGTATGATGGCAATGATAAAAACAGAGAAAATATTGCCGAAAATAAAACCCAGGGCCATGGGAATCTGGAGTAGTGCACTTAAAGTGAGGCTCCACTGTTTCCCATTCAGTGGAGCTTTAAAAACAACAGCGTGGTGTAATATATCTTTGTTATCATTGGAAGACGTCAACTAATATTCCGGGATCCAAGTGGTGGCCAACAGTCGTAGAAGAAAACATGAGAAAAGAGTGGTCATGGGGTGATTGTTTCAATCTCCATATCATGTGCATTCTTACAATTTTGAGTATGATGGGAAGTGTCACAGAAGTAACTAGTGTATGCACTGTCCATCAGAGTTCCTTCTAATAGTCTTCCTTTTAGACAAGACTTTGTTTGGTTGTAATGTCATGTTCCAAATCCTTTTCACAGGTTGACCATTGGCTTCCAGGGTAGTTACCTACACAGGCAGTCCCCAGGTTACATACAATATAGGTTCTGTAGGTTTGTTCTTAAGCTGAATTTGTATGTAAGTCGGGACTGTATATAGTATCATTGTAACCTCAGCCAAATTTCTTTGGTCTCAGTGACAATTGGATTTTAAAAATGTTGGATTCTCATAAGAACCAGGATTAACCATAAATCTTAATTTCAGGCACTTTTGATAACGGTTATAGCAGTTTATTGTAGCCTCGGCTAAAGTACAGTAAGCTACCAACATTTAGAGGTACGTTCGTAACTAGGGGTCGTCTGTAAGTCAGGTGTTCTTAAGTAGGGGATCGTTTGTAGTTTGCAAAAATTAAAATGAGAGCTACTTTGCATTTTGTTTCTCAGAGATCATGGGCTACATCTACCAGTCGCATTCTTCCGGAAAATCCTTTGAAATCCACGAGGACTGCTGACAATGCAAGCATCTCATGAACTCATATTACACAATGGAGGGATTAAAGGGGTTGTCCGACATTAATAAAAACTTTACTGTTGGGCTGGGGGGTGGGTGGCTGTAACCATCTTTTTTATGGTGCAACTTTAACATAGGGCATGCAACACAATTTAAATGTTAAATCCCGCGCTCAGTCCGAATCAGTCGGGCCAACCACTGGCACGCCCCCAAATTTGTGTAGAATGGAAGCCAGTGCAGCCACAAAACTTATTAAATACCTGTGTAAGCCAATTCAGCCAGTGCACAGTCCGAAAAAAGTGCAAAGCGCGACCTTCAGTAAATGAACCCCAATGCGCTGCCACAGATAAGTCTATGGTGGATTAAAAGTTGTCAAAGTCCTGAAAAATATTATGTATGGGACTGAGATTACCAGGGATAAGTTCCTGAAACCCAGCATTGAAAGCACATGCTGATAGTTAAGGGGTCCCCAACCTGGTATTAGGTTTCCCCTTTAAGATCATATTAACATTTTTTTAGTAGGCACCTATTAGATATCAGATAAATCCCTTCAATATGCCCAATACTTATGGTAGATAAGACCCTTCTAGAGGTGTCTGGAGGTGGCTTACCCTACTTTCTTCCTTCAAAACATGTTCACACTGGTCAAAGTTGAGCTTTTATGTATATGGGACGATGAAAGGAACATCTAATGCCTTTATAGAGCTATGGTGGGCAGACATCAGGGATGAATATTACATTAGGTTTTCATTTCCAAGAAAATAACTTAAAGACACATAAATGGAGAATTTTCTGCCCCGGAAAATATTCAGAAAGTGTCATCTTTCTGACATATTTATTGAGTTGTACACACTGGGGCAGATTTACTTACCCGGTCCATTCGCAATCCAGCGGCGCGTTCTCTGCGGTGGATTCGGGTCCGGCCGGGATTCACTAAGGTAGCTCCTCCGACGTTCACCAGGTGGCGCTGCTGCGCTGAAGTTCCCCGAGGCCCACCGGAATGCACTGGAGTTCACCGGCCTATTCCTAGTGAAGGTAAGCGCAAGTCCCGTGACACTTTTTTTTTTTAAATGCAGCTTTTATTCTGAATCCGTTGGGTTTTCGTTCGGCCACGCCCCCCAATTTCCATCGCGTGCATGCCAGCGCCGATGCGCCACAATCCGATCGCGTGCGCAAAAATCCCGGGGCAATACAGGGAAGATTGGCGCAAATCGGAAATATTCGGGTAACACGTCGGGAAATGCTTTCTCTTTAAGTCTCTTTCCCACTAAACCGTGGCCCATTATTGGGTAACATGCAAATTTCTCCCATAGTATTTTAACATTTTTGTTATTTTATTTTTTGCTTTCGATTTTACTGACACTACTCTGATTATTGTGTTTGTTCCTTTACACACATTTTTATTTACATTTTTTTATCTTCATGTTGACAACCCAAAATATTCCTGCTTCTCCTAGATAAGAATAATATAACCATCTTTTTTTTAGTATATCAGACATGTAAAACCACTTTGTGATTTATCTCTTCAGCGTCCCCGTGAAGGTGTGACACCGGCCTTCAAGACAGTGAAATGTGTTTTGCATGTTAAGATGGGATGATTTTTTTATGTGTGCACTCTAGCGCTCAGTGGGTTAAAATTTCCATTTCTAGACTTAAATCTTGTCTTCCCCCCCCCGCCCTTCTTAAGTATGCAAATTACAAGAGGTTATTGTTCTAAAGTGAAATTAAATAGCTATGAAAAGCCAGACCATTAATAAAATTTCCATAATATCCCCAGGATATGCCAGCAATTTCTACAGTTGTGGATAGGAGGAGGAGTTGGAAAGGAGAGTGCTATATTTACATGGCATTGATGTAATTAATTGTGTAAAACACGGGAGTAGATGTGTTGAAAGGGGGGCCGGGGTGAGAAATTCTCAATCTTCTGTCATAATTCCTTTTTTTTTTGACTGTTAGTGTATAAAGCAAACAAATGTGCAACGTAATATTACAAGTTGGACCACCTGTGTATAATAGACTCGATAGACAATGAGGAAAAATGGGCAATTAATGCCATATATGTCTAATTTTAGAATTCAGACAATTTTCCAATTTTTTCATTATAGTTTTAGTATATGTTTGTTTTACTAACATCATATTTTGATGAATCTGTGACTTCACAGACTTTTACACTGTCTCCCCCTCCCCCTCTGCACTTCCCCTCTCTCTCTGCCTTATGCAACCTTACCACAGCAGAGGACGTTACAAAGTGGGAGGAGGGAAATGATGTTTTACAATGTAACAGCCTGTAAAGCTACACCATTGAGGGGCTCTGATAAAACCCCCAGAGCCCTTCCAGCACATTAGTATAATTTTAAGAGTTGATTTTAGGAGGACAGAGATGCCTGGATCTTTGTCCCTAGTAGATCATGATGTTATATTTCCTTTAAACCTGTCATTTACCTCTACCACGAGGGGTATATCATCTCTACATTTTGGGACATTCTTTTCATCCATCCTGATACGGTTTCTATGCTTCCATGCACCGTGAACTTACTGGAGGAAGCATTCATGACAGGATGACAATGATGACATTATTGTCTCTTTTTCTCAAACATCACATTTTACCTTTGTGGGATTTCTTTGTGTACTACCAGGAATGCCTAAATTTCTGTTCCCCGGAACAAAATCTGGAACCCATTCCTTCACTGATATTCTCAACTGTAGAAATGTGATGTTTGGGCCCCTCAGGCACCAAGTCGGACCCTGCCCACGTCCCATTGAGAACATCAAAGATCAACCCCCCCCCCTCATCCAACTACCCCCAAAGTCTCCAAAGGAATTTCAATCTCATTGGCCATGCCGCCATTTTGGGGAGGATTGTTACTCCCAAATAACGTCATGTTAGTGCCAGCTTGTGTGCGGCCACAGAAGTTTAAATGGTGTTGGTGCAAAGTTAACACCTGTGATCGGTGCCAGCACTGATCGCGGATGTTACTGGTCGGAGTCCGGGTACCAAACAGTTTTTTTAAATATTAATGGGTCCGATCATTACTACCTATGATGCTTTTATTCCAACATATTTTCATCTGAAATGTGTTTCATTGGGGATCTCAGAAGAATCACTAAGTATAGAACTTAGCAACAAAAAATGTGATGTGGTTAATACTGTTTCAGCTTGAAACGCATCTTGCTCAGCCAATCAGTATCCAAATCCAAAGCTGAGGAGAGGCCAGAACCACAAAACAGCTGTCTACAGATGGGTGTCTTTTTTAATGAAAAATAAAATGGGCTTTCTGCTTTTTGGGAGGAGAGCATTTTTTTATTAGATTTTTTTTTATCCCATAGTGCATTGCTTTTCAGTATGTCTCCATATGCCAGATGGATCTCTTTAGCAAGAACTAGAGCCTCTTAGAGCTGCATTAATGGAATCTCATGCACCAGTCACTATTTAACTATGTATTGAATAGGGGCAAGAACCCCCGAAACATGGGTCTATTCACAATAGACCAGGTTGTCTAAAATTCTTCCTTTTAGAGGAATTTCTTAGTATTTTTTTATCCCATGAAGCACTGTTTGCCAGTAGATCCATACACCAAATGGATAATTTAAGTGAGAAACAATAGCCCCCATAACTGCATTGATAACATCATTTTGCCAATCAGGACGAAAGAACCCCATAACATTGGTCTACAGAAGGGGGTCTGGATGGGCTAAAATTCTTTCTTTTAGAGGATTTTTTTTAGTATATTTTTATCCCATGGAGCACTGCTTTCCAGTAAGTCTCCATAGACCAAATGGATCTTGTAAGTGAGATCCAGTACTCCCATAAATGCATTGACAACATAATTTTGCCAGTCAGGATGAAAGAACCCCAAAACATTGGTCTACTGTAGGGGGTCTGGATGGGATAAAATACTTTCTTTTAGAGGAATTATTTTTGGTATATATTTAACCAATGGAGCACTGCTTGCCGGTAGGTCTCCTTACATAAAAATGGACCATATAAGTGAGAACCAGTACCCCCATAACTGCATTAATAACATCACTTTGCTAATCATGAAGAAAGAACCCCCAAAGCATTGGTCTACAGAAGGGGGTCTGGTTTGGCTAAAAGTCTTCTTTTTAGAGGAATTTTTTTTCGTACATATTTATCCTATGGAGCACGGCTTGTCAGTGGGTCTCCATACACCAAATTGATCTTTTAAGTGACATCCATAACTGCATGGATAACATATCAGGAGGCAAGAACCCCCAAATTCACATCTACAGATATGGGTTTGGTTTGAATAAAATAAGGTAGTGAGTGACCTAAAACGATCTTTTGGTTACTAAAACACAAGTGCTGAAATAATTCTACAAATATACGTAGCTTACAGGTATACTTGTAATTCCTCCGACATAATTGGCAAGAAATGAGCAATACTGCTTTCATTTGCTCTGTATAGATAATAAGTGAGATACGTTCCTCTCATCTCGCCGGACTCTATTTCATCCGTCAGTTAGAATCCCGTCCAATTTATACAAGTAATAATTGAAGAAACATGAAAATATTGCGCGGATAGAGAGGGCAAGGATAGCTATTTTCACAACGGTGACTTTACAATTACTACGTTATCAGGCAACTAATTTCTTTCTTTGGCCGAGGCTACTTAAAAGAAACTTTGGGACGTGCTAATGGAAGACTCTAATTGAGGGGCCCGGATTCATCTCATTTTCTTTCTTGAACAGGTGGTAAAAACAGACACAGCAGGTAATTCACACCACCTCAAAAACTGTCGCTTTAAGGAGACAACTAATCATGGAAAGCTTCCAGTTGCAAATTATCAGCTTCAAATTAAATCCACAGCTCTCGCCCTCATAAAAGAACCTACCTCCCTCTCTGCTGGGGGATGTTGGGTATTTGAGAAACAGTTTACAAATGATTTTTCTCTTTAATGTATCACTAGCATTGTATGGAGGGAACCGTATTTCCAAACAACCCGTATGACATGTGTCATTGTTTCAATGTATTGAGCTCCTAAGAGCCGCGGGGACTTGAACATGTTGTTAAAGAAGGAAAGGCCCCCAACACCTCCACTTATTATCAGTAGTAGCATTAGTAAAGTAATTAGAACTATGAGATCATTATTAGCAACTTTTTTTTTTACTTAAATTTTATTGAGATTTTTACAATAAGTACGACATTTTTTAAGTAATTGCTTTATTAAAAATAGTCATTTATTATATGATGTATACAGATCACATGACACCCTCACAATTCATTTGTTCAGATTTGTTATAAGGCAAGTATCTTACTGCAGCTTTTTGGGGATCTTTAGAGGTTATTCAGACATCAGTATGCTATTTGTTTTTTCTGCAGATCGCATAATGACCCATTGATTTCTATGGGTCTGTTCACATGTCGTTTTTTTCCTTGTTGAGCAAATTTGGAGAAAAAAATTGCAGCATGTACTATTTTTGTCTCACATGTGGACCAGAAACCACCATAGAAGTCAATGGGTCAGCAAAAAAAAAACGTGTGACATACGGAGGACATCTGTATGTATGCAAAAAACATAAAGTCCAGCTCACCGTATCATTGTGTTACTATGTGGTTTGTGCTATTCGTGCTCACTAGGGGTTAATACTCAGGGTATGAGTCATGTGATAGTTTTGAGTTCCACCCATTTTGTGAGGTCATAGGCGGGTATTTTAAATTGCTATGTTTGATAGTACAACATAGACCTTGAGTAAGACGCTTGGCATCGAAACGCGTTGATACTTGGCATTTGCGTTGCTTGTGTAGCATGAACTTTTATTCTCAATAAAGAAGAAACTTGGTACCTACTTCTGCGTGTGTCAAGCGCTGGATACCTTTTTGTTTCTTCTCCGACATTTGCATGAGGTCCGTTTTTTTCACATGTTGCTGGACAGCCAACTTGTAAACCTTAATTTTTTTTGTGGATGTTAAAAAAACCGGATGACAAGCGGATGTGTAAAAAAACAGAAGGCAAATACAATACAGACTGCAGGCGGATATTATGCCTCTGAATAAGCCCTTGGATTTCGTTTGCACATCAGATTTACTGGAGAGGCTTAGACAACTATGTAAGCCACAAAAGAAGTTGAGAAGTTGGCGCAACTAGTTCCAAAGTTTTTATAGGATCTTCGTCTTTACTCAAATGATCTGGAGAAGTCGACTGAAGTTCAACGTGTAGAGGGTTTGCAAAAAGTTGCATATTTGGCACAAGATTGGCCAAAAATCCACAGATGCAATAAATTTGAAACATTTTGAAGACAGATAACATCTGATAACACAAAAAGTGAATTAGATTATCAGCCAAGTCTTCGGTGGAAGGAAATTAGAATACAAAAAATAAATATATAAAATAAACATAAAATAAAATCTCACCATCCAGCTATAGCAGTTTCCAATTTTTTGCTAGTCCAACACCTCTACCAACAAAAAAAATCCCTCCCCTAGTGGAGAGAAGGGGAGTAAGGACCAGTTCACATCAACGTTTCCATATTTTTTAAAAAGAGAAGAAAACAGAAGGCTAAGGGACCAGCTAAAAATGTAATTGACTTTTGTGAATTACCGTCTTCTGTTGTGATCTATGTGTTACCCTTCAGTTATACTTCCCTTGTCTTGATGGAAACAATAATGAAACATCACTAAAGCATAACTGAAGGTAGGTTTCTGATGTTTTTTTTTTTTTTAAATGAATGTCTATAGGTGACAGATATCGGTATTTATCCATATCGGTCATATCCATATGCCATTCATACCATTTTTTAATCATTCTTTATTATAAAAATACAACAGAACTAAATATAAAACCTAAATGTAAAAGATATGTATCAAATCATTTCAATTTACTGACACACTTCATTCAGTTTATTTTTAGTGAACCTTAAAAAAAACTCCCCAGGATCCTGAAATTAAGTAGCCCAATACACTTTTTTTACCCCACCATATACAGATAAGAGAAAGTTAGCAGTTGCAACATACCATACAAATGAGAACATTAGACTGTTGTGCTGAATCAGTAGGTTGATGATTGATGTCTATCTTTACCATCTTCGCCACTTTTAACTTTTTTATACTGAATACATTTCCGGAAGATTTTGTTTTTTTAACACTTTCCCAAAGCCCAGAGACACAGAAATGGCAAATCCTCGGGAGGGGGGAGGGGTTGTGGCTGACTTTTATTGTCAGAGGACCATAAACATCAATTGTCAGATCTGTCCTGCAATAGTCACACTCATTTACAATGCGTCTGTTAGGTTGATGAATTCAAAGTCAGAATAAGGCGATATGAGGGGTCTTCTTATATTTGTTATCCTTGGCCTCCTTCCTTTGAAAATCAACTTTTAAAATTATGCTAATGAGACAAAAGGGCTCTTAGGGGCAGTATCAGAGCCTCTCTTTGCTGTAGCAATAAAGGCTGTACCCTATCTCAATCTCACCCCTGCTCTTACCCACACCCACCGGAGCCAGTTCTTATTTGAACTACTTTTATTTGCTATGTACACAGTTGCAGTAATTATTTGGGGCAACTTCATCACCAGGGACTTAGGGTCACTTTTTCCTTGGCACCTTGGACATACTACTGGTGCTGCAAGTGCAGAGTCCAAGTAAGTAAGGGACTCCTTGGTCACACATATTCTACTTTCTATGAGTAGTAGTATCATGCAGTGCCCATATATGCAGAACTAGCATACTGTTTGTTCTGTGCCCAAATTAAGATAACTGCAGAAACACAGCCAAGGGAACACAAACTTAAAATCACACACTTACCTTAAAAATGTCCCCTATCTCCTTTTCAGGGGCATAACTTGTGGGGGTGCAGAGGTTGCGGTCGCACCCGGGCCCAAGAGGTTTAGGGGGCCCTTATGGTGTCACTTTCCCATATGAGAAGACTATTACTATAAACCATACATTATAGTTGAGGGCCTGGCACAGACTTTGCACTGGGGCCCATCAGCTTCTAGTTACACCACTGCTCCTCTTCAATCTAGCTTGTGGGCCTTTAGAGGACCTGTCAAAGGTGCTTGAACCGGTCCTGTGTTAGGAGCCTGCACACATGTTTAAGGCCAATATCAAAAAATTTCCACCGCACTCAACTGTACCGTATTTGAGGAGTTAAAATCGGGACTGACGGGGGCCACCAAATTCCGTATCTAATGCGACCCTGCTAGTGAGTATAAAGCAGTTGACTTTGCACGGTCATGAAAGTGATTCTCATGAGAGTAACATTTTTCAATATTAAGGAACAATACAAGGATTACTTTCCGAGTGATCCTCTTTCCGACAAAAAAAAAAAAAAACCTCTCCTCCAATAAGCAAAGAAGGAAAACTCGTACTGTACAAACTAATTCCCGGCAATAAACTGTAACATGCATTGAACATAAACTCATTCTTTAGCTTTTCTCCAGCATTTAATCGCAATATAGAGGATCAAACACCGTCCTAAACCTTCCGTGATTTGCGTTTGATGTGTCGCTTTAATAAATGAAACATTAAGCCCTTCTTTAAAAATCTGTTCTGTTGCTTAGGGGAACATATTCAGACATCAGCCCCGGTCTTTCAAGTTCTAAAGTGCAATTTACAAGGTTCAACGAAACCAAATGTCATACCTTTAATTTAGCAAAAAGTTATGTACAAGTCTATTATTCTAATAATCACAGGAGCGGGAATGTTTCGTGGAGGTGCTGGAAGCTGCACCGCAGGATACCATTTTATAGATTTTAAAATTCTCCCTCTCCAAGCAGCCTTCATTCTAAATAATACAGTGCTAAATATGTCACATGAAAAGTGCTTTTGGCATGCAAATGATCCTTTTTTTCTAGCAGAAATGCTTTTAAATGAGATGCGTGCTCACTTTTTGGAAACTCTCTAAGTGCATTAGATTTCATTGTCCCGCAGAACCATGCAGAGCAAAGTCTACGTATGGATCATTTTATCTGTCTCAGACGGAGCGATATATATGTACACATGCATATGTGCAAATCACTCTGACACTTGATAATTTACTTTAGATTTCGCTGCAGATATCGAGTTCCTATAGGAGGTGGACTGTTACTTTTACTAGAACAGTAAGTCAAATATTGAATACGTGACCTAAAGTACATCAAATTCATTTTTTTGTTTTGGAATTTCATTTAAGTTTAAAGTGAAAAATCACAGCATCATGGAGGTCATAACATAACCTACTCTTTGTGAT
This sequence comes from Engystomops pustulosus, assembly GCA_019512145.1. Lineage (NCBI taxonomy): Eukaryota > Metazoa > Chordata > Amphibia > Anura > Leptodactylidae > Engystomops > Engystomops pustulosus. The sequence goes on from CM033647.1 coordinate 21,623,034, forward strand.
GAGAGGACCCATTCAAAATGAAGTTATGAGCACTATGGTGGCTCAGTGGTAAGCACTAAAGCCTTGCAGCGCTGGGGTCCTGGGTTCAAGTCAATCCAGGTCAACATCTACAAAGAGTTTGTATGTTCTGTCCATGTTTTCTTGGGTTTCCTCCAGTTTCCTACCACACTCCAAAATATACTGGGAGGTTGATTAGATTGCGAGTCCCAAGGGGACAGGGACTGCTTTTCCAAGCTCTGTGTGCGCTATATGAATAAAGGGATGATTATTATTAAATTTTGGTCCGTGTTTGGGTCCCAATGCTCAACCCCCATCGGTAACACCCACAATAGATACCACCACTGATTGCAGGTGTTACCCTTTAGGTGGCACCACGCGCACCACAATTTTCCTGGGGAGCGTTGCTCCTTGTGACGTCATTGGGATGCATTGATAATAAAGTATTGTGTGGCACTAAAAGAGTTAAAATCTGAGATTGGTGCCAGCATTAGTACTGTAATATGCTAATAAATATTATTCTGTCCATACCAGTTGACCCACCTCTGAAATTTAATACAGCGCCTGATATGAAACAGTTTTTTTGGCCTGAAACTAGAGGAGGTCTTTCATTGGACAGAGTAAGAGTTAGGTAGGGTACAGATCATGTTTTTGCCCTCTGTAACGGTTTACAAGGAAGCAGGAAACCGAGCAAAGAGGGCAGCAAGATCTAGGGAAACGGAAAAGAAAATTGCCCCTTACTCTAAGGCTGCATTTACACAGACGTTCGGCGCCAAGGCATACGCCCAGACCATGGAGAGGAGGAGGGTTGACCCCTCCCCTCTTCACAGCAATGCATTGGGTATGGGCCGTAACATGGGGAAAGATAGGACTGGCTGTATCAGTCTATGGTATATAAGCTGAACGTGTGCCAAAAACTCAAAGTAGCATTCATTATCCTCAATTAACTGGTCCCTACCTCGCCGGCCCTATGCCTGTTGGGAATTACCCGGGAGGATGACTGGTCCCATTATGAAGCTATTTTCTTGAAGGAAGCCCTGTTTTTGGCCCGTAAGGCCATTGCCATACACTGGATGGCTAATCGCTCTCCTACTGTCTCTCAGTGGAAGAAACTAGTTAATCTGACTCTACCTTACGAGAATATAGTTAAGTTCCGAAGAGTGTGGGGCTCTTGGTGCTCTTCCACAGATACCCTTTTTAATGTTCGCAGTCTGAGAGAGTCTCTTGTCCCTTTTCAGAGAGTGCAATACTCCATGGAGGTTATATTATTATAGTTTTACATATTACAGTTGGGCACCCTTCCTGCACTCCTCTGTGCACTGTCGACAGGAGGGATTCCTTGTTCTCCAGAAATAGGGTGGTAGGTTACCTCATTGCCTTACCATTGTTACTACCTTTTCTTTAACTCCATTTCTCTCTTGACACCTCTCGACCAGGTTGGTTACTGTTCTATGTATGGGTTGGGGAGGGGTTTTCTGGATCGCTGTTTTTGTACAGATGTTATCACACATAACAAATGATTGTGAAAAGATATATGTTGTTATATCTGATGTACCGCAGCTAATGATCCTTGTTTTGTGATGTTGCACCATTTCATTTCTGTGCCAATAAAGCGTTTAAAAAAAAAAAAAGTAGCATCCATGAAGAGGCTCTTTTAGGGAACCTCAATTTAGAGAGCCTCAAGGAGTGGGTAGAAGAGGAATTAAGGGACTAGCTCCAGCCAATGAGTAGCCTCCTTGGACCAGGGGATAACACAGAAAGTTAAGTCACCTGTAAGTATTGGAGCAATGTGGGAAAAAGAAGTAGAATTGGGAGTCTCTTTGAGGGCTAATGCATTTTTATTCAGTAGTGGTTCTCACAAAGAAGTGTAAAATGTGTTCACATATGTCATAGACCCATCATAGAATTAAAACCCTGAAGTCCAAAGGTATTCAGAAGGTAACGGCTTCCTTACAGAGTGTTACAGAGAATGCTAATGTGTGCAAGGCCTTATACATATATCCTCCTAATCATTTTGTCAGTTTATTAGATAGGATATATGTATTTTTTTCTGGGCTGTGAATTACCTATTATTCGCAGTGAAATTATTTACAAATTGTCCTCATCAATAAGAAGATTTTAGTCATTACTTTGGAGTTTATAGAAAATAATAGAAATATTTTAAAACACAATAGTCTTCAGATGACAACAAAAATTACAAACTTAATAAAAATTTGCAACATTATTGGTGGAAATTATGATGTACTGCAAAGGATATTTCAAGTTAATTGCTTTACAAAAGCAAAGAATTCCCTGTAAGATGTGCGAACATTAGAAGAAACCTACCGGTAGAGCTGAGGTTGTCAGTGGGAGAACCATTATGATTCCAAAATGTGACCCAACATCTAAATAGAATGTCCAGCTTTTTCATTTTGATGTACCCCTATTATCTGTTCATATTTGGTCTTCAACATGTAAGAGGTTTTCAGAACTTCAAAGAAGGTATCTTGATTTCTTATGGTCCTACAAGAATGTGTCAGCACTAGTCAAACTTGGATAGATGTTGGAAGACACAGGACCCCATGGGCTTAGAGGCTCATGATGGTTTGGTATACCATGGACTGGTTGTCAAAGTTGGTTGTTTTGTTAGGACTAGCTCTGGGCTTATATTATCTTCCAATGGAAGACCATTCAGAAATGGGTGTGCCATGCACGTTAGATTATTTCTGGTGAAAGCCATTGATTTTAGTGGGACCGGTTAATGGAAACCAGACTTTTCTCCAAAAATGGTTTGCAGGTGAAGTGTCTCCGTGTCCATATACATGTATCAAAGAGGGGTCTAGAGTGTTCACAAAACAGCTAAGGTGTATTGCCAGCCTGAGCAACTTCCATCGTTACTGATATCTGGTCATACAGTAAGTTTGTTGGGAATGTAATTTGACCTCAATGTTGGTTGGAATACTTTCTATTGGTTATGGGTGGAAAATTGATCAAGTTACTTTAGTTAGACATTGAATGACTACCATAAAATGCCACAACCTTAATTAAAAAATATTGTCGTGTAGAGCAAAGGGAGTTCCTAGAGAATCTAAATCCCCATATGAAGAGATGAGGAGACCAGGATTATAAAAGATACATCATTGTGGAGTGTCTTATAAAGATTTACACAGGCTGAAGTTTTGCTGTTTATGTGAAGGTAAGTTGAACCAATTTTAATGACTAATTTTTAATTTCCCGAAAACATTTATTACTACTATACGTATCCAAATGTCCAAGCGGACAACCTTTGCTCGAAACACATGAATGAAGGTTCGTTCTAAAATTAACCTCGGCGAACAAACAACCTTTTCCGGACATCATGACTGTTTCATTTTGATACAGTCTACAAATGGTTGGCTAAGCCTAATGGGTCAGACCCAAGTTTCCAAGGTTCATTGTTTTAGTATTGACCTTTGAAATTGTTTAGATGCCACCAAGACAGATTCTTCACCTGAGCGTGCAAGCCACAAAGTACTCCCGGAAACCATGAGCAGGCTGACTTAGTGGGGCATGTGGCCCTGAGCTCCACAGATGGCTAAGAAGGAAATGAATCAGAATTTTATCTGTTAGCAGGACACACATGTTTCAAAGCTCATGGGTCAAACTGTCTTTTCATCTGTTGACAAAATAGTCCCCTGAACTTGTCCTGGCTCCTGTTCTCTTTGGATCAACATTAAAATATTTCAAGCTTCCAAAAAAGTGTGTGAAATTCTCGCCCTACTGTAGCTAAATTTAGAGAAGAGAGTGACTGTTTAGCTCCATCTGTCATCTGCTGTAGCCACACTTTCAACAACAGCTTATAATAGCTACTGGCCCCACCAACAATAATATTTTTTTTATATGGAGAATTTAGAATTTTGATTGAATTTTTTTTACAACTATCAAGAAACCATAAAACAGACATACAGGATGAAACACAGATCGTACCAAGCTCTGCCAAATTTTCTAAGATCCTTTAGGGAAAGAACAAAAAGTCCTCTAACTGTCATGACCAATCGACCTTCCAGGACCTCAAGCTTGTATTCATGAAAACTTTCCTGGAAGGTAGATCAGTCAAACACAGTAAGAGATCACATGACCGTCTGTTGCTATTTTATGGACTGGAAGGGTAATTGATGAGGTGAAAAACATTTCTGAACCGGGGGGCTTGACTTTATTTTTCTAGTTTGCAGAACTTTTAATAGATTATTGGTATATTGGTAACACCCCCCACCCCCCCCTCATTTAATACAGAATAGTTGACGTAAAGTGGCCACCCCTGGTAGTTTTCTTAAAAGGACAACTTGGCTATAAGGGTTATATGTGGTCACTGCACAGTGGATCTTCTTTTAGCTCAATACATTTTGCAGCTTTTGGGCGGGCCGAATGCTGATTTTAGTTGATTGGTGGATGAGTGTACAGTCTACAATCAGTCATCAATATCTTTAGCTTGGAAATTCCTTTTGGATCTAGAGTTGGATAAACATCTGAAAGTGCTTAGATTATTAACTTTACCTACACATTACACTCTATGATCTCCTTATTGGAGAGAAGACCTCATCAAAATTTCACCCCAGATTTCCAATGTCTCCAATTCTCGATTATATTTATTATTAAAGGGGTATTCCTGTTACAAAGCTTATTTTTCAAAAACTTGGTAGTGTTTTTAGAAGTTCTCATCTTCTTACCTTTCTTTTGAGTACTTTCTAAGTTTTTATCCCATCTTAAAAGGTCCTGAGCATTGCAAGCTGCTCACAAATCCAAGATGGTGCCTTCACTTTTGTCTCCAGAGCTTTAAAGGAAAACTACCATCAGATATCTACCTAATACGGTAGATCTGATGGTAGATTGCCACCTACACTCTAAACCCTAATATATCTAAACTACTATCTGCACTAAACTACAGCTTATCTAACTAATATGCTTATTTTTGCAGAGGCTATTTGGGTCTCTACATGGAGCAGGAGCAAAGGCTACTCTACGCACCAGTAGCCTCTGCTGTCCCTAAAAACCTTCACGTCTCCTTGGCTCTGCAAAGATCTATACTCTTGCATAGTGCACAGTGGCGCCAAGGACCCTCAATCAGTGAGGCAGCGTGCTGGGGGATGAGTAGGTAGGCAGGGACAACAGAGGCTACTGGGGCATGAGGTACTCCACGCCCCAGTAGCCTCTCCAGAAATTGGCAAATTAGTTGGATAAGATGTAGTTTGGTATAGATAGTAGTCTAGCTTTACCTCAAGATTCATTAAGGTTTGAATGTAGGTAACAAACTACCATCAGATCTAACTTAAAAGGTAGGTATCTCCCATGTCTCCCTGCCGCCTAGAGAGGTGTATGCCCGTTTTCCCACTTGCAGATGCAATGGCTAGTGACATAGACATTGGGGGTCATTTACAAAGGGCCCGAATCGCGTTTTTCCGTTGGGTTACCCTAATATTACCATTTTGCGCCGATTTTCCCTGAATTGCCCCAGGTTTTTGCCGCGCACGATCGGATTGTGGCCCATCGCCGCCGGCATGCACGTGATGGAAATCAGTGGGGTTGGCCGTCGGAAAACCCGCCGTATTTAAAAAAAAAATGTGTGGCTTGACATAAACTTACCTGCACCAGGCTAGCTTGGTGAACTTCAGTGAAGTCCGACGGACTTCAGCGCAGCAGCGACACCTGGTGGACATCGGGCGCACTACCTTAGTGAATCACCGGAAGACACCAATCAGCGTCGGGGTACCCCCCACTGGATCGCAAATGGACCGGGTAAGTAAATCTGCCCCTATATGTGCAGACAGCAAGCTAGATAGGACATAACTACCCACAAGTTCTCTTGTGCACAGGAGTTGGAGTTGGCCATGACATGCCAGAATGTGAGTGAATATGTACGCACTTAATTCAGGGGTCACGTAAATAGACGTGGCGGTGGTCATAACCATAGGAATCCATGGGCAAACATTGGCCAGGACGGTCCACAAAGTTTAAAATTGTACATGAAATTGACAAAAAAACTTTTAATAATACAGTATTCCAAAGCAGATCATGTCGTTTACCATCAAAAAATAGACTATTATTTAACTTATTGTAACCGAAATACCCCTTCAAGTTTATTAGCACATCCTATGACCAAGCACCTATTCACATGCGCTCCATTGAAATGACACGTTTCAGGTATTTAAATCCAGCTTAAAAATTGTGATTTTTTTATTCTGGATCTGAGTTTGGTGTAATACCCACTCCAAACACCAGTGATCCCTCAGAATTAATTTGCACATAAACCCCCTTTATCGTCCTAAAGCACAATTACCTCGTTAGGAATTTAACACACATAAAAAAAAATTCCTTTTCTTAATAATGTATGAAGAAAATCGCGGGCCCCAGTCAGGTATTATTACCGCTTTTAAAATTAAATAATCCACAAAACAGCCATTCTATCTCTGCGCTGGAAAAAAAATGCTAATAATGCTTTTAAAATGGTCTTTAAAAAATGTAATTATATCATTGCAAAAGTGAAGGGACCAAAGGCCAAGCGAAATTCTGCCAACGTAAATCACATCTCTCCCCCCTTATAACTTTATTTCAATGGTTTTAAACGCCTGAGATGCAGTCATTTTAATAGCGGTAGAAGGAACGAGTGAGTCGTAACTTTTCTTGATCACATAACTGTCTATAAGTGTTATTAAATGCTCCAAAATAAGCGAACCCATTACTGTATGTGGCTCACACTGCATTTAACCAGCATGGATTATGGTCTTTTAATCATGCAGGGGTAATGTGAGATAATTTTAAGACACGGTACTAAGGTCACAGCCGTGGACCTGTGGCCCTTAACATATTGGCAGTTTGTAGAGCACTTACAGTCACAGCAGCAGCTATGTACTTGTCTAAGGCTCTGATATACTAAACATATATTAAATTATGTACTGTACACGGTGAAGATTTTTTTTTATTAGAAATATATAAAATAAATTGGCAACTAGGTGTTACCTACCATTCCTTTTGTCAAAGGGGCGTGCTCCTTCCCCATCAACATGGATATTGTAGGAATGTGCAGTGGTCAATTTTTCATAAATTTCTAATAGGAATAACAAAGGAATGGCAAAAAAAAAGTAATTAAATAATTCCCGAGCTCAACTGACTTATGTGAGTTAAATATGAGTGTCACAGCAAACGGTCTGAATACTTATGACCATGTGATATTTCAGTTTCTTTCTGTTTAGCAAAAATAACTATATTTCTGTTTTTTTCTTTCAAGATATGGAGCAGAGTGCACCTTACTGGGCAAAAAAAACTTTTTTGATGTAACCAATTGGCTGCAATGAAACAAAGAGTGAAACATTTAAAGGGATCTGAATACTTTCCATACCATATGTCAACCCCTAAAAATAAAGCTTCAGCTGTCTAAAATCATTGGGGCTCATTTACTAAGGGTCCGAATCGCGCACTTTCATTGGGTTTCCTGACGATTTCCCATTTGCCCTGAATTGCCCTGGGACTTTGGAGCACGCTATCGGATTTTGGCGCATCGGCGCCGGCTTTTTACGTGAGAGAAATAGGGGGCGTGGGCATCGGACAACCCGACGGATTTGGAAAAAACGCAGAATTTAAAAAATAATTTGTGTTGCAAGATCAAGCACTTACATGCACCAAGGAGAAGAAGGTGAACTCCGGTGGGCATCGGGCGCATGGACCTTAGTGAATCCGGGCAGAACCCGAATCCTCGTTGGAGAACGCGCCGATGGATCGCGACTGGACCTGGACTGGAGTAAATGAGCCCCATTGTATCAAGTTTGCTCAAAACCACATAAATGTTCCACAGTGATTTTCAGAAATATTGTAGGTAATGATAAGTGGGAGAAGTGGGACATTCCAACACTGCATCCCATCTGTGAAGCATGGAGGAGAGGACATCATGGTTTGAAGCTGCTTTGTTGTCTTAGGCCATGGAAAGCTTGTAATGGTCAAGGAAACAATTAAATCAAAGTTCTATTACGGAGATTTGATTCCTGTATTGGTAATTACGTGTGAAAAGTGACAGGGGCACTTGGGATCAGTTTGGTGGCAAGGTTGGTCCCCAACCCCCTGCTTGTTATAATGAATAAGCAGTCTATGATCTAAAGCTAAAGAGAAGCTCGTTGACTCAACATGATGAGTAGGGATGTGCATCCCATATGTAAAAACTCACACCACGGAGAGCCATTGTCCAACTTTTGTAATCTCTGTTGAATGACACGTTGAAGGTCATGCACATTGCCATCCATGTATAAAAATTACTGCTAGAATTGGAAAACAATTGGAAACTCATGATTTCAAGACACGCTTCTGTTTGGAGACCACCAATATTCTCAAGAAAGAAAAAAAACACCAGAAACCACAAACAGTCTCACGTCGAAAATGGGTTTCTATACATTTTTTTTGTACACAATTTTTCAGTTGAGTTTACATAAAGGAGGTCTTCTTGCCCTCCTTTAGCCTCAGTATATCCTGGGAATTTCAGGACTACAAGATAAGTATGTGTTAGATTCCAGCACAGAACATGCTCTATGCATGACACATTACCACGTTATAAACCCTCCTGCATACAGAGGCACAGTATTCATCTAAAATGAATCTCTCCTGGATAAATGGGTAATATCGAAACACAAATATTTTCATGTCGATCTAGGGGTCTCAGGAGACGTGAAAGCACAAGATAGGAGCTCGGAGAGAATGAGTGACAGTTCCTTAAAGGTTAATATCTGTTTTAATCTATTTCCATAACACAAGAGAGGGAGAGAGGAATAATACTGTATTAAGCATAAGGTATGCGTTTGGGATTAGGGAAACAATTTCAACCATTACAGTATGAATAACTAAAGCCACTGGGAGAGATATGAGTCTAAACAAACGCTATTTAATTTTCCCGAAATGTAGCTGTGCCTTAAATATTGTCCTTCATTATTAAAGGAATAAAGGGATTCTTTGATTTATTTTACACCAGAAGATTTAACTCTTTGCTCTAGGAAGTCTCCTGCTTTCGGTCACTAATGAAATGTGAATTGAATTCTACATCCATGTACAGGGAAACTCGACGCACATTTTAGCCATAGCATTTATTTCTTTCCAATGTGAGCTAAAGTAGTGTTTACTATCCATTGATATTCAGAACAAGCAAGGATGGATTTATTTTTTATGATTTTTGTGTTGTGCAGTTGAGTCTATACCTGCCTTCGAGGTCTTCTAGTGTATGGTAGGCAAAAGCCAACAGTAACCCTGGAGGTCCCATTGCTACTCAAGCAATGTGATCATACCACTCAAGCAAGTTTTAATCAACCATAATATATGTGACCCCCAAGGGAGAGTATCATATCATAAAACCTTATATAGGGAATTGACACAAATATCTTGTATGGATTGGTTTTTGTTTTGGAAAGATGTGGTTGGTGGTTTCTGAAAACTGTTGGCTGAACAGCTTTTTCTTCTAGACCCCATCATACACATGCATTTTAGCTTATCATGTTTGACTTTTTAATGCTTTGGGAGCCAATCACCTCTACTTGTGGCTTGTTTCATTTTGGAACAAAGGGTCACCATGTTGAATTCCATATTGACATGTTGGACCACCCAAGCACCACAGCAGCGTGACATTGTTCACTGCATCACTGCATATGATATGGTTGTCCAATCTTTTGTCAGTTATCCAGTGGAAGATTCCTGGTGATGTATGGTGGGACCATGTTCATCATACACTACTTTACTGGTGCTAGTGTATGGGTGTTGGAGTGGGAGTAGAGTCTAAGCAGTCAACATGATAAATATCCAGTGCAACCTCTACCACATAGTGATAGGTAGCTGTCAACTGGAATGTGTTCAATGTGAACAAGGGCAGCACATTGAAAAATTATGAAAAAATTGTGAAAAAATGGGTTTCTAGTTGTAAGAACAATATTAGCGTGGTACCTAAGATTCAATCCTACTTTATTTGCCACAATTTCTAAAAGCCTAATAATTTGATGAACCGACTCTTATTCTCATTGTCTACTCAGAGACTCCGGTGCCAGTGAATGCTCCCGTGACATACATGCTCAAATGATATATTCTTAGCAGCCAATGTGGACCTGGCATCTCTGGCTTATCTTCAATTAAAGGAAACCGTCCAACTATAAATAAGTTAAAATCTTTTCACTCCAGCCTCATCCATAAATCATTCCCAACAAAATAAAAAAAAATCGGTAATGTAAAGTTCTGCTCAACAAGGCTGGAAAATGATTTATAGAGTGAACGGCATAACATTATTATTATTATGTATAATGTGTGTGTCCACTGGTCTGTAGGCACATTGACCCTGGACCATTATGCATGTTCGGGGATTGCAAGCTTCCGAGGCACGAGCTGCAGCTTTTACTCCCCCCCATCCTTTGCTGTACAAGATGCAGAAATACTGATCTATGGGTCTTGATTGTCGGGGAAAGTAATGAAACCATTAAATGTAAGGTATTAAGACCAGACGAGATGCAATTAGCTAAGAAATTACTCTGATCTCAGTGACATTTTCAAAAAATCATAATACAATGTACATCAGAGCCCCTGACTGACAGGCTAATCCAGTTTTGATAGGAGCGCGGTCTGCACAGTGCGAGCCGAGAGAGGCGCCCGCAGATAATACCCACAGCTGTGAGGCCCTGATATGTCCTCAACATCTTGTCACCCAGGAATTTCCGCAGGTTTAAGGGACGATAAAAATATTGAGCAGTAATGACAGGATCATCTCCTGCCCCTGAAATAAAAAAAAGTACTAATCCCTTTCTGCCAGGTCTATGAATTTGTAATATAAATTATATAAACTCTGGTAATTCATCTCTGTTAGCTCAGTTGTGTTTGAGAATCATACAGCGGACTTTGCCCTGATTTAAAGCGCCGGATGAAAGAGGGACATGCTTATTTTAAATATTACTGTAAAGTGATTTACTGGGCAGAAAGACCTAGCGTTCGCATCGAGCAGTCAGGCAAAAAAAAAAGAAGCCGCTAAGTTCAGCTCACTGATTAGAAGCTGAAGTTCAAAGAATGCTAATGGTTTATTTCATATGTCGCCCCGCCGCACGTAATGACGCCCGCCGCCTGAGCCTTCTGACAGCTTTGAACTATTCATTGACAAGCGCCTAAGTATGATCCAAACCTACAGCTGGATTGATAGGATGACTTTTTTTTTCTTATCCCTTGACATAAAATTAATAATAATTATACTTATTAAGAATTTTTTTTTTTTTAATAAAAAAAAGTTGGACCAGCTACAAAAGATTTCAGATTATAATCCCTGCTAACTGCATTTGCAGATGGGGACATAAAGCGGAACCAGGAATAAGAAATGAAAGAGCTGCAAGATGACAGCAAGAGACATCTGTTCCTGCGTACAGAGGCAAAGGCTTTATACCAAAGAAGATCATTTCAGAAATGTGAGCTATAATATAATCCACCAATATAGTTCCAGAGGAGCTACATAAGTATCAGGGCATGAAAAAGTTGTGTATTAAAGGGATTGTTTAGTTAAGAAAATCAGAGCTTCGACAAAGAGCTTCCGAGGATCTGCCATTACATGGACATGATATGATAGAGAGTTCCAGAATATTGAGGAAATCCTGGAGGTGGTTGTGAGACACAATGGGGCAGATTTACTTACCCGGTCCATTCGCGATCCAGCGGCGGGTTCTCCGACGCTGATTCGGGTCTTCCGGCGATTCACAAAGGTAGAGCGCCCAATGTCCACCAGGTGTCGCTGCTGCGCTGAAGTCCGTCGGAGTTCACTGGAGTTCACCAAGCTATCCTGGGTGCAGGTAAGTGCGTGTCGAGCGACACATTTTTTAAAAAAAATATGGCGGTTTTTCCGAATCCGTCGGGTTTTCCGACAGCCACGCTCCCAATTTCCGTCGCGTGCATGCCGGCGCCGATGCATCTCAATCTGATCGCATGCGCCAAAAACCCGGGGGGAATTTGGCGCAAAACGGTAATTTTCTGGAAACCCAACGTAAAAAGACTCCAGAGATACATGGTCCATGTTCCAAAGGCAAGGAAGATTGTTGGTGCTTTTCCCCATCTTATACTGCCAAGCAGGTTCCACCAAGAGATGTTTGTGTGTGCTCAATACAGAAGTTCTATTGAGTATGATCAAAGTGATTGAGGATGGTTAGAGGTTTAGGAGCCTTGAGAGAAAGTAGTGGATTATAATATAGGAGGTTTGAGTGGTAGCCTGTGGCCCAAGCCTTCTAGAGGGCCCATGGCCACCCAAACCACCCGCCAAATTTTATACTGAGAAGAACCTTCACTCTTGAAATCCTCGTACATTTGTTCCTGCTCTCAATACACATGTACACAAGAGCCATTACATGACCTTTGAAAGTTCTCCACAGGTTGTGAAACCACAGATTGAAGGCGGACAGAAGGGACGCATCCGCCATTCTCCAAGAAGCTGATTCCTATCATATGTAGGAAGTGACAGTAGGCATTGCACTTTTTAAGCCTTCCATGCATACATTAATGTTTCCCCGCTATTTATTATTTAAGAGAAAATTGAATTTGTATTTTTAAGCAAATATTCCTTACGGGCTCCTGTTATCTTCTTTCTATGCCCAACAGAGCCATCTAGCCCTGCCATTTACACAGTTATTGACCTTAGGTCTGTACTGGTGCAGTTTGGATCCATGACCCCTGGGACATGCAGGATGGTTTATTTGCTCTGGTCAGCAAAACATTGTTGGTGGAATAGTAAAGCTGATACTGATAAAGATAGCTCATGTAAAAGGGCGCACCTAAACTAAGCCACTAGTGAACCTATGAGCCAATTTGTAATAAGATTTTGGAAAATCCCATCTACTTCTAAACAGAGTGAATATCTCTGTAGCTGGAATTACAGATAAGATTGGTTTTAGAACGGCCATATTCCCCATAAAATCAGACAATCGTCTCGGTGCACCACGTGTTGTTTAATGAAGAGAACGGAGAGAAGTCTGCAGAAATAATCCTAATAATTATGTGTAAAAAAACAAAGGATGTGATAAAATCAGATTAACCAACCTTCCCCATGGGACATATTCATGTCCTCTTGGCCTCACATTTAGTAAAAAAAATATACTAGAATAAAGAGTAAAAGGTAAAAGTAAAAAAAAAATGTTGATGACACTTTTTATGCCCCTTTCTCTTATTTAAGACACTTGATTTGTTCAATGTACAGTTCTGGTCTTAAAGACACATATGAAATTGATTTGCCAATCTGAGGCTCCCGCTCCCCATCCCTGACTGATCCAGAGCAATCATGTGGACTCTCTCCAAAGGACGACTAACTGCTATAAGGCAACAGTGGATTAATGCTTTAATATGCAAATTAATTTTTAAGGCTACTATGTGCGTGGGTAGGGTAGCATAATAAAACTCCTGGGGTTGAGGGTACTCCACACCCCCAGACGATTCTACTTACTCCAGCCCGTCTCCGGCATCACTTGAGCACTAAGCAAGTGCAATAGCTCATTGCTGGCAATGCACCTACTGCTGGAGATCTCTGCGCAAGTGCAATAGCTCCCATTTAGTAGCAAGCTACTGCTACTGCCCCGGGGGAAAAAGTGGGAAGAGGCAGGTCTGTAGTGGCCACTGGGGGCGTGGAATAGCCTTTCGACCCTAGAACTTCTCAGGCTACTCCACCCACGCACCCAGTAGTCTTAGAAACCAATTTGCATAATGAAGCATTAAACTGAGCAGCTGAACATAAAGGGGTATTCTTATCTTTATTATTTAGTAAATAGTATTTTTTTTTAGTATTTCAGGGTATTTAAAAAAGAAACTCTGCATTATGCCCTCCCCTCGGGAAGGGGTCACTGCATCCTGGTTCTCAAAATAAATGTGGGTAAAAAAGTTGGGTTCGGAATCTATTGTACATATATAACATATGCACAGGATTAAAGATTAGATTGATTTAGGCCCCTTCCACACTAGCGTATTTCACGCGCGAGTTCTGCGCGTCAAAAGCATTGCACTCTGTCCCATTGTTTCCAATGGGTCTTTCCTCATTTGCGTTGTTTTTCACGCGCGTGCTTGCGTTCGTTTTTCCCGCCCCATTCAAGTCTATGGAGATGCATCAAAAATGCATTGCACTCGCAAGCATTGCAAGTGCAATGCGAGTGCAATGCGTTTTAAATGGATGGGTTGCTAGGTGACATGAATAATTCCCCTGCTCGAGATCGAGCATTTAATTAAAAAAACACTTACTGTGTTTTTCACTTAAATGATCCTGTGGTCACTGTTTTTATTCTATTCTTCACTGTTCTTCACATCTGCTAACTTGTCGGGAGATAATATACGCGCGCGGAACAGTGAAGAATAGATTGCAGATGTTTGCATACATCTGCTTACTTATCTGAAGACATTCTTTTTCAATTAAATAAAACATTTTATTCCCGAACCATGGTCCCTTTGAAAAAGTCCCATTGACTTAAAAAAACGTGCGTGAAAAACGCACCGAAAACGCAAAAAAAACGCGAACAACACGTGCGTGAAAAACGCAAAAACGCTAATGACTCCAAGGAAAAATGGAACAAAAACGCAGCCAAAAACGTCAGTTTTTCACGCATTGCACCCTGACGTGAAATGCAACGCTAGTGTGGAAGGGGCCTAAGAGTTGCTTCCTCCATACATGGCGCATAGTATTGTGGAATCTTCTTACTGATTTTGCCTTGGGATCCGGGTGCTTCATGCAGGACCTCTGCCTGTAGAAGTTGTGCACAATTTCTACGCACTTTTCTGTAATAATCTAGAATGCAGTAAACTTGTAGCAATAGTCATCGCTGAGCTCCCGCTCCACTATCATCATGGTGAAAGTCTTTCTATTATAAATGGACATTAGCTCCACATAAATCATAGGAAATAAGACACAGCATCATTACGGCATATTATCCATGATCACATCCTGACTGCCACTTACGGCATATGGCATCTTAGCCGCGTTTAGTGAATCGGCGCTCCTGTGAGCTGCAGGAGTGACATGGAAATACCATATTAGTTTCTTCCACTGGTTTTTATACCCTCATTACTTTGGGGAATGTTGTATCTGTGCCTCTCCTGTATAATAAATCAGTTACAGCTTCTTACATTTCTAACTGAGGCTTTTACTCTAAGCCGAAAGAAAAATGAATGTGATAACACAATGCAAAATGAGGGAGCTCCATGAAGACTCCAAATATAGTGAAGGATTTCTGATTTTATGCAACCTGTCAGGTTTTGGCAAGAAATGTATTTTGACATTTTGAGGGAAAATGACTGAATTACACAATATCTGTTAGCAATTTTGTTGATGCAAATGTAGAGTCGGAAAATTAGCAGCTGCGCTTCTGAGGACTGTGTACTTACCTCTGCCTATATTTACTGTACATGTGTTCAGTACACATTTACATTCCCGCCTGTAAATCTCCCGCATATCTATTATCTATCTGTATCATTCTGCCCATTATCTATCCAGCTTATCTTATGCTGATTTTTCTATGTATCTCTCTTCCAATCAATCTGTCTATCCCTCTATCTGCACATTGGGGCTCATTTACTAAGGGTCCGAATCGCGCATTTTCGTTGTGTTTCCAATTTGCGCCAAATTGCCCTGGGATTTTGGCACACGCGATCGGATTGTGGCGCATCCACGCTGTCTTTCACGCGACAGAAATCGGGCCGTTGGAAAATCCGACAGATTCGGAAAAACGGCAGAATTTAAAAAAAGAATTGTGTCGCAAGAATAGCACTCACATACACCGGGACGAAGCAGGTGAAATCTGGCAGACTTCAGCGCAGCAGCGACACCTGCTGGATATCGGATGCACAACCTTAGTGAATCCTGGCAAGCTCCGGATCAACGTCGGACAACGCGCCGCTGGATCGCGACTGGACCGGGTAAGTAAATGAGCCCCATTATCTATCCATCTAGTTTGTCTTCTACCTATCTCACTTTTCTAAATTCTATCTCTCTCTTTTTATATATCTTCCGCTATCTATCTGTACTTTAAAAATCTGTCTATCTAATGCCGATCTTTCTATGGTGGCTTTACTTTATTAGCTCTGTTCATTCTGACCTGAATGGGCGCATTGAATGGGTAGTTCTTGCCACTCCACCTTCAGACCTACCTTCACTGAAGGAAGGAGGCCATAGATAACAAATAGAAGAAGATTACCCCAGTCACTGTACCTGGATCTATGAGTGTCCCTGGTTTATCCTTATGGATTTTGATAGTAGATTTCATTTTAAGATAACCTTTCACTACCGTTAATGGTTGACTATCAATAAAATTTTTTCTCTTGACCGCACAGTTCCTGACCAATCATTTCTGTTTGTTTCCACTTCCAATATGATAATTAGGTTCTCTACTTTCAGGTGAGTGGTCATGAACTATTAGCCATAGTAGCTGGGAACCACCCAACTGACCACAGATAATTTTAGAGTTTTCGCAAACAATCTGCTAATAAACAGAACTGATTACTCTGGAACGGCGAGGGGTGGAGAAAAAAAATTCCAATTTCACCTAAGTTAGTGGTGCTAGAACTACAAAAGGATGCAGAAAGTTGGAAATGAGTGGAGTAATAAAAGTACTTAAATAATTTATTTTTCCTCCATTTTACGCTTTACCAAATAATTTACTACTTTAGTACTTTAAATATGATCACCACCAATCTTTCTCAATATCCTTTGTGTGACTACTATAAGCTACACATCTGACTTCTTAGACCACTTGGACACGCTCTAATCATAAAAAATTCATTGGTCCATTCCTGTCGGCCCACCAAAGAGGAGCTTGACCTTCTGGTGGTGCTGTAGAGAGGAATGCTGTCATGGCGTACATTCTCAACCACCGTCTTGATTCAGGTTTTGTAGTATGCAGCATGTAATACATATAGTATATTATTTGATTATTTAAAATTAGAATTATAATTCAAAAGTATGCATATCATTCTGGCCTTACCGGATAATTATTTGGCCATTATTGCATGGTAGATAATTCATGTTGGAACATCTCAATTCATCTCTAAGTTGACCTTTGGGAATCCTGTAGAGATGAATAGAGCAGATGAATGATTGCTAGTTAATAATTACAAGTGGACACTGGACCCTAACCATGAAGAAAGGGGACCCCTGCCCCCTTCCCGACCAAATATGAAAAACATATTGCTTTTCCTATGTGTACAACTTGGAAAATAACCAACACTACCAACAAGTCCAATATTTATTGTGTTTATTTGAAACTTTTCAAGCACAAATTTCAAAAATTTTGGACCTGGCTGGAAGTTCTGAGAGAGTCACAGGACCTGCTAAGCCAATGCGTGGCCTCCTATGACCTGGGGGACAGCAAAGGAAGTGGCCTTCTATGGTCAATGGATTTGATGTCCTCTTATCTGATGAGACTACTCCCATAACTTCCAGCTAAGTGCCAAAAACCGGAATTATCAGAGTGATGGGAAAACCGGGAAAAAGAACATGGCAAGTATGCTTTATACCCACCCGTAGGGATTTTCTAGATCCATGGAAAACCCCTCTAAATAAGTGTTGTGCCTTGGTAGTGCTGGATACACTTCAAGTTATATGGCTTCTCATATTCTTAAATCTTTGTTGACTGCTTGGCGTTTGTTGAATGCTTGGCGAGTCATGAACCTCCAAACTGTGAAAGGGAGATAGGTGGTTACTCTCCATGTATTGCTTTCCTATGGATAGCTGATAGTTTCACAACTTGGTGCAACTCGTTTAAGTGTTGGTTCTTTATCATTAGAGGATCCTTTGGATATTACTTGCAATGAAAAGTTTACTTCTGAAGATTATAAGTAATTCTAGGGGGACCCTTAGTCATGAGAAAGCTTTGCAGCCCTTTCATAGAGATGAGCGCTGGTTTCGTAGCACGTTTCTGAGAGCATGGTGCCATCTGGTCACGTTCTTTTGGCCTCCAGCTCCCAACTGTCTACGATAAAATGAAAGCGAGCGCTAGTGTCACCTGTTGTAGAGAACTTTTAGGCAGCAGAACAAGGGACACATGACTCTTTCATGTCTGTTTAGCTTGACTCTAGCTAGTTCTGCTCAAATCTATTTTCAAGAGAGATCAAACACTTACTGAGAACATAGGTCCCCTAACTTCCGAGATTAAAGATCTCCCACCGTCCCATGGATATATTCCTCATTTCAAACCTTCAAATTTTTATTCCGCTGTAACACTGCTTGATACCCACCGGTCATGACATATTTGATTAGATATTATTCTGAAAATGCCTCAAAGACATAGGAAGAGATTTGGAAGTAGTTTGTGTCAGGTTTTCTAGAGAACAATCGGCTTAGAAAGTTTGGACAGACTAAGTCTCATTTGCATATTTGTATTGGTCAGTAACTGTATTGTATATAACAATTTTTAAAGGGATATTCTTCAGCAAAAAGAACTTCTTTGAAAGTGAGTGTATTTGATTTTTTTTTATAAAAAGTCCTATTTAAATGCTTTTATTGTGCACAAAAGTAAAGTAAATATTGTTTTGGTATTACTAACAAAAAATCGAAAATATTTAATTTATGCCACACATTAGGGGGACGTGGATCTTATTTTTTATTTCTTTGGTGTTTAATTGGAGACATTTGGCAACTCTTTTTTGCGCCTTATGTACTGTAGGGTCATGTTTTTTTTACCTGTGATACATATTTAGTTTTTCCCATCCTGGCAGGTGCAAATTTTGGCTTCTTTTTGAGATTTTTTGTTGCAAATGTCTCAAATCCGCATGGACATATGCAGAAGTGGACACTACTGTAAATTTTGGATTTGAGGCCGTGTCCTGCATTTTTAAGCACTCTAGTGACACCCCAGGGAGATGACAACATATGAGGCTGCGGTCACACGACACATGTTGCGTTTTCAAGAATTCAGGCTGTTTTGAAGTTAAAGTGCAATCGCAGTCATTTGATTTTGTTCTGTATATCATCTTGGCAGTTCCATAGTTAAATTAAATTACAGGTGGTCCCCTACTTAAGGACACTCGATTTACACACAACCCCTAGTTAAAGATGGACCTCTCTGCCCCCTGTGACCTCTGGTGAAGCTCTTTGAAGGTTTTACTATAGCCCCAGACTGCAATGATCAGCTGTAATGTGTCTGTAATGAAGCTTTATTGATAATCCGTGGTCCAATTACAGCAAAAAATTTTGAAACTCCAATTGTCACTGGGGGAAAAAAATTTTTTGTCTGCATCTACAATGATAAAATATACAGTTTCGACTTAATAACAAACCTATGGAACCTATCTTGGACATAACCTGGGGACTGCCTGTATAATGTAATTTTTTTATAAATTTGGAAAAGCCCCAGTGGGCAGAGGTTGGAAAAAAAAGAACACATAACCTGCTCCGGCTACCGGGTTGCTCTGGTACTTATAGCATCGTGCCTGTGGCTAACAAGATGTTTCAAGGGGTCAAGAGCCCCACTTCATCCAATGAGTGGTCTTGTGGACCAGGGGACAACAAAAAGTGAAGTTCCCTGGAGACGGAAATGACCTTCCATGTCCTAGGAGGGTTCTCTTTGGATTAGGTCCCTTTACTCCACTGGAACTTCCGGCCGGGCACAGACCAGAAACTATAAGTACCAGAGAAAAGAAGTGAAACAGAGTAAGTTAGTGTTCATTTATTATCTCTTACCCGGGCACCCCGGGGGTTTTCCATATTCATGCCATTCATTAATACTTTGAAAAACTGCATACGTTGCAGTATTTTTCCACAGTCGCATAAAACTTTTGGACAAAACTTTATATGCAACACCTTGGATCAAAATAATCATCTTTTGCCGAAGGATCTTCCCTGAAACCACCACTTGTCTTCTTCCAGCAGGGACAGATTTTGCAACCAATTCCTTCATGAAACCTGGAAATGGAAACCAGTCATTTTCGAGATACTGTACCCAGCGATTCCACCTGACAGAGACCTCCGATAACACGATTCTTATGATGACATTTCATAGATGTACGTAAATAGAAAAAAAAAATTGTAACTGAAAAATAAAAATAAAACGTAACCTCCGAAGACCCTATGGGATAGGAACGGCGATTGGAAGCCAATTTACGCTGCTCGCTTGACTCCTTCTGATCCACAATAACACAGTCCTGATTTTTATTTTTGTAAGTGTTTTGTTATGGTTAATGAATTACTTTTCCTATCCGCTAAGATAAATAGAAGATAAGAGTGAGGCAGCGGCACGCGGGGGGACCTTTGGCTATGTAGCACAGCCTGCCGCCTCATTACAGAACTAGCTAGTCTGCAGGAGGCCTGACATTAAAAGGTACATCACGTCCCCAGACGGCCTTCTCTAACCGAGATGATTGTAGCTTCCTTCCAAAAGTGATGGTTAGAGAGAGGCAAAAGCAAAACTGAATGTGGGCTGAATATTTCATGTAAATGCAGGCAGCCACTTACGGGTTGTTCCTCACTGATTGATGCTGGAGAACCACTAACATCTCGGCGTTGAAGAGCTTTCACCGCACTCTTCTCCTCCTAGTCAATGATTGTATGAAGAGATGTGGCTATTAGAAGAATATAGCTGTGTTTAGCTGGAGAGCTCTTGATTACTACTGATGTTAAACTAAACTATGAGAGCACGGGCACAATGGGATTTTTTTTTAAGACTTGAGGTTGAAATTCGTCGATGAAAAGAATGATTGCTGTTTACCATATGCAGATGGAGATGGGTCAGATGACTTATTGTATCATCACCCTGAAGCTCGTTGAGCTTAAAATACCCAGAAAACACTCTCATACATTAAAAGAGTGACTATTGACCTTCTATCGCTACTTTATCTATTTACAAGCCTATGGGACTTGTTAAAGGGCTTGTCCAGACATGGAAAAATAATTTTTATAAAAAATTTAAGATTTACTACTTATCTTAGTTTATGTCTGTATCAGGGCCTTCATTGATGACATCCTGGCACAGATACCTGTTTTTTCTCTGGTCTGTTCCAGGAAAAGAATATAATGGGGCACATTTACTTACCTGTCCCGTCTCGATCCCTGCTGTGCGTTGTCCAATAAGAATTCGGATCTTCCGTGATTCACATAGCTAGTGCGCCCAATTTCCTGCATCTGTTGCTTCCCCCACTGAGGTCCGCCAGAGTTCACCATCTTCTTCCCGGTGCATGTGAGAGCTGATCTTCCGACACAATTTTGTTTTTAAATTCCACGGTTTGTCCGAATCAGACAGGTTGTCCGACGTCCACACCCCCTGATTTGGGTCGCATGGAAGCGATGCGCCACAATCCGATCGCGTGCGACAAAAACCAGGGGCAATTCAGGGCAAAACGGTAAAAAGTCGGGAAACCCAACGAAAATGCGGCTTTCGGACCCTTAGTAAATGTGCCCCAATGTGCCCTTCTCCTTGATGGAGCCATAAGCAGCTGCCTAACAAGCCTACCCTTGTTCCACCCCTATCCACAATGCTTTGAGTTATGCCAACATGAAACCTGCATTTATAATATTCAGAATATGAAGGTTATGGCTTATTCAACCATGTTTTTTAATCTCCCCAATAAATATTAAATGTAAAATCAGCTCCATGGCAAAAGATAACAGACAAATCCTATAAAATTAAATCCTGTAGTCTTTTAGCCCCAATATTTTTATGTGGGTCCTCTGCTTTGTCTGTGCAGCGCTGTGTAATCTGTTTGCGCTATATAAATAAAAATTATTATAAATAAAGAATTATTAATTATGAATGAAGGATCAGACTACACAGATTTAAATTGTTGTTGTCTGTTACCATGGAGACATATGCTCTGAGCAGAGACATCTTCTAGGCACAGACACAGTGAAGTAAGGTGTACTAACCACCTGCTTCACTCTTTTAAATCTTAGGAACATGACCACCGACAGTGGTAAGGATAAAGGAAATCTACCATCAAAATCTATTGTGATAAACCAGGGACACTTACACATAGATCAAGGCACAGTGACTGTGGTAATCTGCTTATATCTGTTATCCATGGCCTCCTTCCTTCCAAAATCAATTTTTATAATTACGCTACTAGTCAGAAAGGCTCTGAGGGGGTGTTACCAGAGCCCATCCCTGCTGTAGCTTACACTGTGCAGGAGCACACAGAGAGATTGGGGAAGTGCTGAGGGAGCAGAGGAGGGAGGGTGAGATAGTGTAGCCTGTAAAGCTACAGCAGAGCAGGGCCCAGGTGACACCCCCAGGAACCCTTCAGACTCATTCACATAATTTTAAAAGTTGATTTTAGAAGTAAGGAGGCCATGGATAACATAATATAATATAAGTAGATTACCACAGTCACGGTGCCTGGATCTATGAGTAAGTGTTCCTGGTTTGTCATGATGGATTTCCTTGAAGACATGCTGGCGGTTTAGGAACCTCAAACCTACTGACAGGTTCCCTTTACGTTACTTGTTCTTCTCTAAACCCATATTCTGAATTTCTGAATAAAGGGGTAACATAACACTTTCTGTACTAGAAGTCAATGGGGGTCATTTACTAAGGGCCCGATACGCTTTTTCCCGACGCGTTACCCGAATATTTCCGATTTGCGACGATTTTCCCTGAATTGCCCCAGGCTTTTGGTGCACTCGACCGGTTTGTGGCGCACCGGCGCTGGCATGCACGCGACGGAATTCGGGGGGCGTGGCCGAACGGTAACCCGACGGATTCGGAAAAACCGCCGCATTTAAAAAAAAAATTGGTCGCACGGGCCATACTCAAATTGGTCCTCAGCGGACTTCGGCGCAGCAGCGCCACCTGGTGGACATCGGGCGCAGGACCTTCATGAATCGCCGGAAGACCCGAACGCTCGTCGGAGAAGCCGCCGCTGGAACGCGAATGGACCGGGTAAGTAAATGTGCCCCAATGGGGCAGATTTACTTACCCAGCCCATTCGCGATCCAGCGGCGCATTCTGTGCGGTGGATTTGGGTCTTCCGGCGATTCACTAAGGTAGTTCCTCCGCCGTCCACCAGATGTCGCTGCTGCACTGAAGTTCCCTGAGGTCCGCCGGAATGCACGAGCCTATACTTGGTGAAGGTAAGTGCGAGTCCCGCGACACAATTTTTTTTTAAATGCGGCGGTTTTTCAGAATCCGTCAGGTTTTCATTCGGCCACGGCCCCCCATTTCCGTCGCGTGCATGCCGGCGCTGATGCGCCACAATCCGATCGCGTGCGCAAAAATCCCGGGGCAATACAGGGAAAATCGTCGCAAATCGGAAATATTCGGGTAACACGTCGGGAAAACGCGAATCAGGCCCTTAGTAAATGACCCCCAATATCTCAGACTGGCCTTGCATGTTATAAATTAGCTTTTCATGAAGACTTACAACCAAATCCTTCTAAACAGTAGACTGCCATGGTGCCATGTGCACATATCATACCATGTAGGACCTTGTCTTTCTCTGTAGCTTCTAGTACTGAGAAGTCTTTCAATCAACCTCCAATTTGGTCTTCTGGATGGGAGGATCTTCCTAAAGAAGGAAGACATTGGGGCAGATTTACTTACCCGGTCCTGTCGCGATCCTGCTGTCGTGATCCTGCAGTGTGTTGTCCGATGAGGATTCGGGTCCGGTGCAATTCATGAAGCTCGTGCGCCCGAGTTCCTGCATCTGTCGCTTCCACTACAAGGTCCGCCACAGTTTACCTTCTTCTTCTCGGTGCTTGTAAGTGCTTGTCTTGCGACACATTTCTAATTGTTAAATCCTGTGTGTTGTCCAAATCTGTCGGGTTGTCCGTTGGCCCGCCCCCCCTATTTCTGCCGCGTGCAAGCCAGCGCTGATGCGCCAAAATCCGATTGCTTGCGCCAAAATCCCAGGGCAATTTGGTGCAAAACGTAAATCGTTGGGATACCCGACGAAAATGCGCTCCGCGGACCCTTAGTAAATGAGCCCCACTATACACAATACGGAAAATAGATCCAGCCTAAATAGGAGGTGGTCTTCTCAAGGAGGTGGTCTTGTAGAGCGGGTTCAATGTACAACATAACCCCTTGTCTGAGACATGCTCCATCCATAGAGGTGCTAATTGAATATATTTCATCCCCTGTAGTCTTCTCCTATGAACCTCCACCGAAATACTTGATCACATGACTGCTTTATACCAAATAACTATAATCTTCATAACTTCTTGAAATGTACATACAATTATGTTCCTATAACATATTCACTACAATCACATGTGGTTTCCAAGGAAACTTCCGCTTCTTGCCGTTATTGCTGTGCTTATTCACAGGATTACATTGTAGCAACCAAACTACAACCTCCATAATGGTTATTGTGTAACTACACGGCTCGTATACAGTCACCTATAGGATGGGAGGACGCAGAGGTCACAGTAAGTCACATACAAGATTGTATCTTGCTAAAGAGGATTAGTAGGGTCCAGACCAAAGAATATTGTTTTATCAATGGGGGAGTTTAACAGAACAATGATAACGTAACATTCAGGTGATAAACACACAGTGATGCCACAGTAAAGAGGTAATAAACACAGTGATGTCACAGTACAGAGGTAATACACATAGTCACAGTACATGGATCATACATATAGTGATGTCACAGGACAGGGATCATAAACACAGTGATGTCACAGTAGAGGAATCATACACACAGTGATGTCACAGTATAGGGATATTACACACAGTGATGTTACGGTACAGGGATAATACACACAGTGATGCCACAGTACAGGGATAATACACACAGTGATGTCACAGTACAGGGATAATACACACAGTGATGTCACAGTACAGGAATAATACACACAGTGATGTCACAGTACAGGGATAATCCTCAAAGTGATGTCACAGTACAGGGATATAACACAGTGAATGTTACATGTAGGGATCATACACGACAATGGACATATAATACACACAGTGATGTCAAGTGACAGGATAATTTACCACAGTGTGTCACAGTACGCGGATAATACACACAGTGATATCACAGTACAGGGATTAATACACACCAGTGATGTCACATACAGGGATAAACACACAGTGATGTACAAGTACAGGAAATACACACAGTGATGTCATAGTACAGGATAATACACACAGTGATGTCACAGTACAGGTAATACACAATAGTGAGGTCACAGTACAGGATAACACACAGTGATGTCCAGTACAGATAACTACACGTGATGTCACAGTACAGGATATAACACAGTGATGCACAGTAAGATAATACACACACGCAATGACTCACAGTATGTAACAGGGATAGATACCACACAGTGATGTCACAGTACAGGGATAATAAAACACAGTGATGTCAACAGTACAGGATATACACACGTGATGTCAGTAGGATAATACCAAAAGTTCATGTCACGCTTACAGGGATAAGTACACACAGTGATTCACGTACAGGGTATAACACAGTGATTACAGTACAGGGATAATACACACAGTGATGTCACAGTACAGGGATAATACACACAGGGGCACATTTACTAAGAACAGCGCAGTCTATACTATGTGCAGTTGCCTGTGTAGTGTGCAGGGGGCGCCAGTTTCAGGATTTCTGGTGCACGTTCTTCATGAATCTGGCACCTCCTGCACTGCCCAGAGAGAGTGCATCACTTTTTATGTGGTGCACCTTTAACATAGGGCGTGTGACACACTTCTTGTTGGACTTTGCATGATAAATCTGTTGCACGGTAAGACTGAGCACCGGAACGCCCGCTTCAGTGCAGAAAGTTGTGTCGCATGAAGAATAGCGCAGCCCTGACACAAAATGGTTGAGTACGACACAAATGTGGCGCAGACACTTTGTAAATACCTGTGCAAGCAATTTGCACCTAAAAGAACGTGCAAAGTCCGACAGAAAACTGGCGCAAAGCCCTTGGTAATTGTGCCCCAGTGTCTCTTCACATCACACTTCAGCATGGGGAGTGCGACACTGCATGGAAAACCCACTAATTAAAGCAATACCTTGATATATTACTATTGGATGTGGGGGCACCTCTATTACTTTAGGGAGCAGATAGTTTAGGTTCAAACTGTAATCTTGTTATCAAAGTCTAAACCCAGGAGGTAGGAGTTAAAAATCGGAGGAGCCACTGACTTGGCACGCTGCCACACTAGCCAAAATCCACAAATTCCAAAAAGTGTCACCCTTTACCTTGGTGATCTTCACTATCTATTTGCAGTTTCCAGTATAGGATTTCCAGAGGACCTCGGACACGGAGATGGAGTGGGGTCTGCTGTAGAGTCCAACATAGGAAACGGAAAAAGGAACAAAAAAGGGGACTGAGGAAAACTTCCATTTTGGAACTAAAGGAATTTGGTGAGATTGTTCTGTGGAACAGTGATTAACGATATATTAATAGGAGTAGAGCACTGACGCTTTTTGGAGTTTAGGTTCAATCCTATCCAATGTATCACCAGATATCTCCATCTTTATTGTTCTGGCTGGTCTCTATACTTTGTATCTCATCTTTCAATCTCTTATCAGCCTATAGATACTTGAGACATCCCCATATGAGCCGGTTTCCTCCAGAACACTTTATTCTCACTAATATCTTGTACCATTTGTAACAGTTTTCATTTCTTATCCTGATTTTCTTTGATATTGACTTGGAAGGATTTTGTCCTTTCCGATATTGCACCCTCAAGGGGTTAACCCCTCTATGTCGCGGCCGGGGGAATGGAATGCTGGGTGCTGCACCATTAAAGATCTCTGCTATTAAATGGCGCATCGGGCCGATCATTTCTTCTGCTGTGATTGGCATCTCCCACCCACCAATCATTACCAAGACACACTTTGCTGTTAAATATCCTGGAAGAATCAACTGCTGCCACTTCAAGGTCGCCTGAAAAGCCCGGTTTAAAGAGCTCTAAATATGTATATTTACAGGATCACGCCTAAATGATCACCGTCCGAGACCAGGCGGCGGAGAGAAGAAATGTTCTCCCCTTTGATAAAGTTCACACATCAATGCAGCAGATAAAATTGGTTTTGTACTCAGTCAGTGAATACAGTATTTGAAAATTGATCTATACGGTGAAGATAAAACCCTCAGTGAAAGTCTCCTATCTCTCCGCGTGCAGCATGAAGGCATTAGGTCTGATACATGACTATTTAGTGTGTCCTTGCACATAAACTCAGGGAGAGACAGTCCATGATCTACAGGACATAAACCACCCCTTTAATGACCCAATCAAGTGCTGTTCACCAATTCATCCCACAATTAATATTGGGGAAGATAAAACAGAAAAGCCTTCTCTATTTTTTATGACAAGTGCTATATTTTTTCTATTTGGCTGTGTGCATGGAGCCTTAGCGGGGGCAGATAGAGTGCTATAGCGAGGGGCAGGGAGGAGAGGTGGGCCCGTGCCAAAGATCAAACCGGGTCATCATTAGAGTTTACCAGTCCAGATATGACCAAACTGTATTTTACTCCATATCCTTCCCAGACATTTTGGATAATTAACCTAATAGTTCTCTGTACTGTGACATCACTGTGTATATCATCTGTGTGTATTATCTCTGTACTGTGACATCACTGTGTATATCAACTCTGTATGTTATCATCACTGTGTGTAGTATCTTTGTACTGTGACATCACTGTAAGTATAATATCACTGTACTGTGTGTGATGCCTGTACTGTGACATTTCTGTAGATATGATCCATGTACTGTGACATCACTGTGTATATATGATCCATGTACTGTGACATCACTGTGTATATATGATCCATGAACTGTGACATCACTGTGTATATATGATCCATGTACTGTGACATCACTGTGTATATGATCCATGTACTGTGACATCACTGTGTATACATGATCCATGTACTGTGACATCACTGTGTATACATGATCCATGTACTGTTGCATCACTGTTATAGTATGCACCATGTAACTGTGACATTTCTGTATATAATGATCATGTACTGTGACATCACTGTGTATATATGATCCATGTACTGTGACGTCACTGTATGCATGTGATCCATGTACTGTGACATCACTGTGTATATACTGTGTATATATGATCCATGTACTGTGACATCACTGTGTATATATGATCCATGAACTGTGACATCACTGTGTATATATGATCCATGTAACGGTGACATCACTGTGTATATGATCCATGTACTGGAGAGTCATTGTGTATCTATGATCCAGAACTGTGACATCACTGTTGTATATTACCATGAACTGTGACATCAGTGTGTGTATATGATCCATGAACTGTGACATCACTGGTACATATGATCCATGTACTGTGACTCACGCGTGTATTGATACCATGTACTTGACATCACTGTGTATATCATGATCCATGTACTGTGACATCACTGTGTTGATACATGATCCTGTACTGTGACAGTCACTGTGGTATATATATCCATGTACTGTGCAGCACTGTGTAATATGATCCATGTACTGTGACATCACTGTATATAATGATCCATGTACGTGACATCACTGTGTATATGATCCATGAACTGTGCATCACTGTGTATATGATTCCGTGTCCTGTGACATCAACTGTGTATATGATCCATGTACTGGACATCACTGTGTATACATATCCATGTACTGTGACATCACTGTGTATACATGATCCATGTACTGTGACATCACTGTGTATAGGATCCATGTACTGTACATCACTGTGTATTATGATCCATGTCGGTGACATCACTGTTTATATGATCCATGTCGCTGTGATCATCATTGGGGCACATTTACTTACCCGCCCTTCGCTATCCAGCGGCGCGTTCTCTGGCACAGGATTCGGTCGGCTGGGATTTAAATGGTATTTTCCTCCGCCGGCCAACAGGGGCCGCTGCAGCGCCGAAAATAATCTTAACGCCCCGAATGCACCATCCCATAGAGGTGAAGTAGCGCGTGCCCCCAAGCGACACATTTTCGGTTTTTTTAAATGCGGCGGTTTTTCCGATACGTCGGTTTTCGTTCGGCCACGCCCCCCGATTTCTGTCGGCGCGCATGCGCCCCGCTGCGCCACACTCCGATCGCGTGGCCAAAACCCGGGCATCATTGTACAGGGAGCGGCGCAATCGGAAATTTCGGGTAACACGTCGGGAAAACGCTAATCGGGCCCTTATAATGACCCCCATTGTGTATATTATGATCCATGAACTGTGACAATCACTGTGTATATATGATCCATGAACTGTGACATCAGTGTGTGATATGATCCATGAACTGTGACATCACTGTGTACATATGACCATGTTACTGTGACATCACTGTGTAATATGATCCATGTACTGTGACATCACTGTGTATCATGGATCCATGTACTGTGACATCACTGTGTATAATTGATCCATGTACTGTGACAATCACTGTGTATATATGATCCATGTACTGTGACATCACGTTTATAATGATCCTGTACGTGTACATCACTGTATATATATGATGCCATGTACGTGACATCATGTTATTGATCCATGACTTTGACAAATCCTGGGATATGATCCATTTAACTGTGCAATCACTGTTTATATGATCCATGTACTGTGGACATCAACTGTGTATATCATGATCCATGTACTGTACTCACTGTTCTAATGATCCACTGTACTGTGACATCACTGTGATTTGATCCTGCATGTGCACAATCACTGTGTATATGATCCATGTACTGTGACATCATCTGTGTATTGAGATCCATGTACTGGTGACATCACTGTAATATGATCCATGTACTGTGACAACACTGTGTATAATGATCCATGTTCTGTGACATCACTGGGTACTACATGATCCATGTAGACATGCACATCACTGTGTATCTGACCATGTACTGCGACATCACTGTGTAATTGATCCATGTACTGTGACATCCTGGTACTGATCCATTGAACTGTGACATCACTGGTGTTATGATCGCCTGTACTGTGGACATCACTGTGTATATGATCCATTACGGTGAACATAACATGTACATTTTTCCATGGCCTGTCCTCTGTTACTTATCCCGCGTGCATCCCTGTGTATATTATCTCATTAAGTGACTCCTGTGTATTATCCATTAATTTAAATTCTGTCTGCTCAGCATCTCCTGCTCTATAACATGCTGCCTAAAGATAGGACACAATCTGCTGCGGATCCTCCTGCTCATAATCTTCTGCCTGCAGATAGAAAACTATCACAATTGATTAGCTCTGATTGCTCGTAAGCTGCTTACAAATTCAACCTCTATTTACAATTTTATACATTCGTCCTGCTCTATAACATACTTCCTGTGAACTCTGCTGTTCCTCCTGCTCTATAACTTGCTTCCAATGCGATAAGAAATCTCTTTAAAACCTCTGTATTAATAATGTTCCCCCATCTACCACTTTTTGGTTCATATCCATGGGATATAGGTTTCCTCCGTCTCCGTCCAGTCCTCGGCATGTATATATTTCATTCTGCATGTTTTTGTATTCATACAGTCTTTTTATTACATTAATATGCAGTTGATGAAATTGAGATTTATTTCCTTTGCACTGAGCGATCCGTTTTCAATTTGCATTCTGTAGTTGGTTGCCTCTTTCCCCTTAATTCTATTTAGTTATGTAAGACAGTCTTTCCATATTATATTCACCAGAGGTAAATTTTCATGCATTTTTTGTATTAACAACACGACGAGGAGGCCGGGTTTTCGCCGATGGCTGACATGTAATTGATGAATTACATAAAACAACAAAATTGCTGTTAATATTGAGTGAACTCCTCCTGGAATACAAAGATGAAAGAATGGCTGCCATTATAAAGTGCAGAAAGAACTTCAGTATAGGTGGATTGTAATCTCCTTTACCTCAGCGGATGATTGGGATGTGGATTACATTGCTAACCAATGTCATATACATTAACCTACAGGGTACTGACACACTTCATACGTCGGAAGAGAAGTGACCACCAGGACTGTGAAGGTCGCTAACCCCGGCCTCAGTGCCTGTGGTGGTCCCTATGCAACATAATGAGTAGTTAAAAGCGCTGCTAGTACATCAAATGGCCCTCTCCTCCCGGTGCTCTATCCCAGTTCTCCTGTCCAATAACAACCCCCATGATGATGTCTTTTATGATTAGTTCATCAAAATCCTCCTCTCCGTCCTCCATGAATGACAATGGCTCACGTGTCTTCCTGGACCCTGCTCCACCTCTAGTCTTAAGTGATATTGGAGTGATAAAATGTTAAAACTTCTGCGTAAAATAAGTCTGCTTGGCTCGTTTTTACCAACAGCAGAACATCACATACGACATAAGTAACTGTGATACCTTTAATACGTAAATGGTTTCTTATTCTGCAGGCACATGTTATAGAGCAGAGGAGATGAGCAGATTGTACATAGTTGTCCTATCTGCTGGCAAGTTATAGAAAGGAGGACTGGGCGATCCTACAGGTGTCCTATCTGCAGTAGCATGTTATAGAGCAAGGAGGAGATGAGCAGATTGTACAGTGTCCATCGCATGCAGCATGGTTATGGCAGATGAGCTGGGGCAATCCTACATATGTCCTATCTGCAGCGCATGTTTATAGAGAAGGGAGCGAGGCATTTTAACATTGTGTTTTATCTGCAGGCAGCATGTTATGGCAGGGTGGAGGTTGAGAAGATTGTACATACTGTCCTATCTGCAGGCTGCATGTTATAAAGCAGAGGACGAAACAGATCGTACACCACGTCCTGGTCTGCAGGCAGCATGTTATAGAGCAGAGGAGCGAGCTGATTGTCATATGTTCTACCTGCAGGCAGCAGTTTATAGAGCGAAAGCAGCTGAACAGATCATACATAGTGTCCTATCAGAAGGCAGCATGTTAATCGGAGGTCAGAGAGCCGAGCAATCTGGTAATTTATCTGGGTTGAGCAGATTGTACATATGTGTCCCTTCTGTATAGGCAGAATGGTTTAATAGAAAGAGGAGCTGGGCCGATCCTACATAGGTGTCCTATCTGCAGGTATAGCTTTATAGAGCAGGAGGAATTAGCAGATTGTACAATATGCCTTATCTGCAGGCAGCATGTTAGTAGGGCAAGGATTAGTGGCAGATCCTGACATAGTGGTCCTATCTGCAGGCAGCAATTATAAATGGAGGAGCTGAGCAGATGTTTACATTGTGTTTTTATCTGCAGCCACATTGTTATCAGAGCAGGTGAGGTGAGTGATTGGTACATACTGTCCTATCTCGCTGCATGTTTATAAGGCAGGAAGGATCTAAACATCATCGTACACCACGTCCTGTCCCTGCAGGCAGCATGTTTAGGAGCATGAGGTACTGTTCTGGATTGTACTATTGTCCTACTACTCAGCGCTCAGTTCTTCCAGAGAAGCCTGAACATATAATACATATTGTCCTATCAGAAGGACAAATGGTTATGTAGCAGAGAAGCAGCATTTTTTTATCTGGGTTGAGCGATATTGTACATAGTGTCCTATCTGTACTGCCAGAATGTGATAGATGGCATGAGTAAAATATCTGTTTCGTTATCGTCCTTAGTGTTCCCAGGGCAATTATAAGCAGAGCCCTCTATGGCAAGAGTGCTTGATATGGAAAGTTCCGCCATCCACTAAACAGGACCCGCCCTCTTGCTGTCAGGTACAATAGGAATTTCTATGATTCACAGCCCAAGCTCTTGAAATCCAGGCCTTGTCTCATCCACTCTAGAGCATCTCCTCTACTATATGTTGTGATGATTCTCGTTTCGCACTACGCCTTTTGCACAATCCCTCATCGAAGCTCCCTCGTCTCCCAGATTTTGTGAGACGGTGAGCTGAATGACATGTCTTTGGGTTGCAGATTTAACTTACCAGTTTGCATCCCGTAACAGCGCCGGTGTGTTGTTGTCGGACGTGGATGGCAATACGCTGTGAGCATTCTCCTCCGGCCGCGTGCTATGATGTGTATCACTATATTGGCGTCCGAGTTCCTGATCTTGCGAAGCAAACCTTTTTTTAAAATTCCACGGTCGTTTCCGATATCCGCGGGTTATCTGACGGCCATCCAGCCCGATTTCTGTTGCGTTGCGCCTAAATTTGTCGCAAATCGTAAATATTCGATGAAACGCCTGACAAAGTCGTCGTTCAACCCTTAGTAATGACCCCCCATTATCCATATACATCATTCATCTACCACAAACAGCTTTGGCTATTATTCTGTAAGATTTTATAATAATAACAATTTGAACAAATTTTTACTGTATTTCCATATGTATACAAATTCATTTTATTTAACGGTCTCGCGATTTTCTCGGTCTTCCTGGCTGCTCCAGCTATAATCTTGCCTATTATGTCGGGATCATACATAATCCAAGCCCTTGTATGGGATTATATGATAATTCTAATCTTTTTCCATGCTACTTCTTCATGCCAAAATGTAAGAGCTGCAAAGTTTGAGGCCTGCAGAAAGGAGGTCATTTGCTGACCGCGGTGCAGTAGTAGATACCACTTAGGATCAGTTATGTGGTGGTCTATTTTATTCTAAGTACGCTGTATAATGGAGGCCGATGACTAAGGAGATGCGGGTGTAGGAGGTGGGGGTGCGTGAGGAAGGGACCACCGGCAGGGCTAATGTAATAAAGATTCAGCTGGTCGCAGTCCTCACTTTTCTAATTCAGTAGTCTAAAGTATTTATATTTGACACTCACTTAGCAGCAAAATTACCTTTCTCTCATGGGAAAAAAAAGTAAAAAAATTACAGTTTTAAAAAACTTTTAGCAACTGCTACCCACCATGGAGTATGGTGTGAGAAAAAAAAAAATCCTACATTGCCCAAGTGGTCAGGTTTAATTCAAAATCTACTAAAAATAGTTTTTGTGCATATTTTTTGTTTAGTGCACTAAAAGCAAAAACCCAGTTTGGATTGTACATGTAGCGGATCATGGATGTCATCCCGCGTTATCAGTTATTTATAATTCCAAGAGTCGGAGATGTAGTAAACATAATGGATACGGTTTACCGTACTTATAATTTCAAACGAAACCATACCATAATGGAAATAATGGCAGTACAAGGATAGCAGTAGGGGCTGGTCTGCTTTGGACAATCTCGTCTTGAGATAGAGATACATCATGGTAAGTCTGAACACGTTGTCTGATGGGTGCTTAACTTCACCATCACTTGTGATCCCCCCTTAATAAAGCTGATAGCAAGTTGTTGATTCCCTGCAGCGCCATCTCTGGAAGAATGAAGGAATTAACAGTGGCATGAATTATGCAGATCGGTTTCTTCCGGGATTGGCTAAGGCAAACCGTTTTCCTTTCCCGTCTTTTGCAGCCCTCTTAAATCAGCCAGTGAATTTCAAGGAGCCTTGGATTAAATGCCAAGACATGTATATCTTTGCAGAAGGAAACAGAATCCCAACTGTAGACACGCCGTTTGCCATGTCTTTGCGTTTCGTCAAAATGCCTCTCACTCAGCTTATTCTTCCCACAGCTGTACTGACAGAATGCCAAATATGGAGACAGGTGCTTCAAATCCCCCAGGTGGGAGCGTCAATGGTTGGGAGACTTCATATGTGGCCTGGAATGTTAAAGTATGGCCACTAGAGAGCTCGTTACACAGTGCTCCTATCATAATATAACATAGCAAAGGTCGGAAAAGCCCACAATTCCTCTTCTTAAGAATTAAACAAATGTTTTTTTTTCCCTCATATTTTTTGCCCGACCTTTTAAAAAAGGGCCCCCCTCTCTTGAACATGTTACAGTAGCCTCCATACCGATCTCTACTGTGGCAAGAGTTTTCAGAGAGTGGTAAGAGAAGGTCCCTGTTGATGGGCGATGGGCAAGAATCCCTCTCAGGTGCTAGTTTGATCCCTGTCTATTGGTGATGGTAGAGCCGCCTTTCCTCTAGGATATAGAGGGGTTGTCCCCTGGTTCTATTGGTGATGGTAAAATCACCGCTCTCCCTCTCAGGGTTTAGAGGATCGCCCCCGTGTCCTAGGTTGGTAGAACACCCTTCCTCTAGTGAGAGAGGATGCCCCCTGTCTATGGTGATGTAGGCCGCTTCTTTCCCTCTATGTGTAGAGGATGCCCCTGTCTACGGTGATTGCAGAACGCCTCTCCTCCGAGTGTAGAGGATGCCCCGTCATGGCGAAGGTCGAACTGTCCTCTCTCTAGGTGGTAGAGGATGCCCCTGTCTCATGGTGATGGTAGAACTCCTCATCCTCTAGTGTGAGAGGATGCCCAGTCTAGGTGATGGTAGAAATCACCGGGGTCTCCTCTAAGTGTAGCGGATGCCCCCTGTCCTTTGGTGATGTAATAACCAACCTCTCCCTCTAGGTGTAGGATGCATCCTGTTGCTATGTGAATGGTGAGGCCACCTCTCTTCTAGATGTAAGGATGCCCCCTGTCTATGGTGGTGAAACCACCTACTTCCTTAGTGTAGAGGAGCCCCCTGTCTATGGTATGGAAGCCGCCTTTCCGTCTATGTGTAGAGGAATGTCCCCTGTCTATGGTGATGGTAGAACCTCCTCTCCCCCCCCCCCCCCCCCCCCCCCTCCCCCCCCCCCCCCCCCCGCCCCCCCCCCCCCCGCCCCCCCCCCCCCCCCCCCCCACCCCCCCCACCCACCCCCCCCCCCCCCCCCCCCCCCCCCCCCCCCCCCCCCCCCCCCCCCCCCCCCCCCCCCCCCCCCCCCCCCCCCCCCCCCCCCCCCCCCCCCGCCCCCCCCCCCCCCCCCCCCCCCCCCCCCCCCCCCCCCCCCCCCCCCCACCCCCCCCCCCCCCCCCCGCCCCCCCCCCCCCCCCCCCCTCCCCCCCCCCCCCCCCCCCCCTCCCCCCGCCCCCCCCCCGCCGCCCCCCCCTGCCCCCCCCCCCCCACCCCCCCCCCCCCCCCCCCCCCCCCCCCCCCCCCCCCCCCCCACCCCCCCCCCCCCCCCCACCCCCCCCCCCCCCCCCCCCCCGCCCCCCCCCCCCCCCCCCGCCACCCCCCCCCCCCCCCCCCCCCCCCCCCCCCCCCCCCCCCCCCCCTCTAGGTGTACAGGATGCCCCCTGTTATGGTGATGGTAGAAGCCGCCTTCCTCAGGAGTAGAATGTCCCCTTTCTATGGTTATGGTGACCACCTCTCCTCATAGTGGTAAAGGAGGCCCGCCCCCTGTCTATGGTGATGGTAGAGCGCCTTTCCTCTAGGATTAGAGGATGTCCCTTTCTAGGGGTCTTAGAGCGCCTTTCTCTAGGTGTAGTGGATGTCCCTGTCTATGGTATTGTAAACCTCCTTCCTCTAGGTGTAGAGGAATGCCCCCAGTCCCTATGGTGATGGTGAATCACCTCTCCTCGAGGTGTAGAGGATGCCCTCCTTTCTATGGTGATGTAGAAACACCTCCTCCCTCTATTGTAGAGGAGCCTCCTGTCTATGGTATGGGAGAACCACACCTCTCTTCTAGATGTAAGGATGGCCCCCCCTGTCTATGGTGATGGTAGAACCCACCTCTCCTCTATGTGTAGAGATGCCCCCTGTCTATGGGTGAAAGATGTAGATGACCCCTTTCACTAGGTGGAAGGATGTCCCCCTGTCTATGGTGTGGTAGAACCTCCTCTCCTCAGGTGTAGAGGATGCCCCCTGTCTATTGTGATGGTAAGTCGCCTTTCCTCTATGAGTAGATGATATCCCCTTTCTATGGTGATGGTAGAGCCGCCTTCCTCTAGGTGTAGAGGAATTCCCCTGTCTATGGTGTATGGTAGAATCCACCTCTCCTCTAGGTGTAGAGATCCCCAGTCGATGGTTAGGTAGAATCACCTCTCCTCTAGGTGTAGAGGATCCCCTGTCCATTGGCAAAGGTTAGAACTGCTCTCCTCTAGGATATAGGATATGCCCCTGTCTATGGAGGTAGCACTGCCTCTCCTCTAGGTGTAAGGATGCCCCTGTCTAATGGTGATTGGTAGAGCCACCTCTCTTCTAGAGTAAGAGGATGGCCCCCTGTCTGTGGTGATGGTAGAACCACCTCTCCTCTCGGTGAAGAGGATCCCCTGTCTATGGTGATGGTAGAGGAGCCACCCTTTCCTCTATGTAGAGAGATTTCCCCTGTCTTGGTGATGAGAACCAGCCTCCTCCTCCTAGGTGTAGAGGAATGCCCCCTGTCTATGGTGATGTAGAGCCGCTTTCCTCTAGTATAGAGGAATGGTCCTCTTTCTAATGGTGCTCGTAGAGCCGCCTTTCCTCGAGGGTGTAAGAGGATGTCCCCTGTCTATGGTGATGTAGAACCTCCTCTCCTCTAGGTGGTAAGAGGATGCCCCCTGTCTTGGTGATGGTAGAACCACCGTCTCTCCTCTAGTGTAGAGGGTGCCCCTGTCTATGGTGATGGTAGAACCACCTCTCCTCTAGGTGTAGAGGTGCCTCCTGGTCCTAGGGTGAGGAAGAGCCACCTCTCTCTAATGTAAGATGCCCCCTGTCTATGGGATGGTAGAACCACTCTCCTCTAGGTGTTAGAGGATGCCCCCTGTCTATGGTGATGGTATAGCCGCCCTTTCCTCTAGTTGTAAGGAGTCCCTGTCTATGGTGATGGTATAACCTCCTCTCCTCTAGGTGTAGAGGATCCCCCGTCTATGTGATGTAAGCCGCC
Organism: Engystomops pustulosus; assembly: GCA_019512145.1. Classification (NCBI taxonomy): domain Eukaryota; kingdom Metazoa; phylum Chordata; class Amphibia; order Anura; family Leptodactylidae; genus Engystomops; species Engystomops pustulosus. Next base: position 21,660,552 of record CM033647.1, read on the forward strand.
TTTCCTCTAGTAGTAGAGGATGTCCCCTCTCTATTGTGTCGTAGAGCCGCCTTTCCTCTAGGTGTAGAGGATGTCCCTGTCTATGGTGATGGTAAAACCACTCTCTCTAGTGTTAGAGGTTCCCCCTGTTCTATGTGATGGTAGAACCACCTGCTCCTCTAGTGTAGAGGATGCCTCCTGTCTATTTTGATTGTAGAGCCCGCCTTTCCTCGAGGTGTAGAGGGATGTCCCCTGTCTATGGTATTTTTAGAACCACCTCTCCTCTAGTGTAGAGGTGTGCCCCCTTCCTATAGTGAGGGTAGAACCACCTCGCCTCTATGTGTAGAGGATATGCCTCCTTCTATAGGTGGGATGGTAGAGCCACACCCTCTTCTAGATTTAGAGATGCCCCCCTGTCTATTTTTATGGTAATAACCACCTCTCCTCTAGTTTAGAGGATCGCCCCCTGCCCCCCCTTGTTCTATGGTTATGGTAAGCCGCCTTTCCTCTAGGGTAAGAGGATTCCCCCTGTCTATGGTGATGGTAGAACCTCTCTCCTCGTTAGGTGTAAAGGATGCCCCCTGTCTATGGTGATTTGTATAGCCAACCTCCTTGCCTTTGGGAGTATAGGATGGTGTCCCCTTCTATTGTGATCGAATAGCCCGCCTTTCCTCTCGTGTAGTGAGTTCCCCTTGTCTATGTCAAAGGTAGAACTGCCCTCTCCTCTAGGAGTAGAAGCTGCCCCTGTCGATGGTGATGGTGCACTTGCCTCTCCCTCTAGGTGTAGAGGATGCCCCCTGTCCTAATGGTAAGTAGACCACCTCCTCCTCTATTTTAGATGGATCCCCCTGTCCTATGGTTAATGGTAAGCCGCTTTCCTCTAGGTGGAGAGAATGTCCCCTGTCGATGTGATGGATAGCCCCCTTTTCTCTCCTAGGTTTAGAGGATGCTTTCCCCTGTCCTATGGTGATGGTAGAAAACCTCCTCTCCGGGTTCCTCTAGGTTGTAGAGGAGCCGCCCTGTCCTATGGTAATGGTAAGGCCGCCTTTCCTCTAGAGTAGAGCATGTCACCCAGTTCTATGTGATCGAGAGCGCTCCCGTTCCTCTAGTTGGTGTAGAGATCTCCCGCTGTCCTAGCTGGAATGGTAGACACCACCTCCTCTCTCTGGTGTAAGAGGATGCCCCCCTGTCTATGGTGATGGTAGTAGACCCTTCCTCTCCTCTAGTGGTGCTTAGATTGCATCGCCATTTCCTGATCTAGGTGAGGTAGATGGAAGCCTTTCCGTTTACCCGGCTTGGTGAGCAGGATCGCCCCCCTCTCAGTCTGGTCTCCGTCGTCTAGTGCTTGTTTATGTTGCAGTTCAACCTCCCGACTTCGCCTCTCCTTTAGGTGTATTAGGACTCGCCTCTGTCTAGCTATGGTGAAGGTAGAACTTGCCTCTCTCTCTCGGTATACAGCAGGCCTCTTGGTTTTCTCTTCGCCTCTGCCCCGGCTCTTCTGCTCAGAGGTGAACGGTAGTAGACTGCCTCCCTTCCCTAGTTGTAGAGGATGCCCTTTGTCTATGGCGAAGGTATAACCACGCGATCTCCTCTAGGTGGGTAGAGGATGCCCCTCCTGTCCTATGGTGACATGGAAAACCTCCTCTCCCTCTAGGTGCCTATGATGCCCCCACATTCTATTCTGACTGGTAAAATCACCTCCTCCTCTAGTGTAGAGAATGCCCCGGGTCTATGGCTAAGGGAGAACTCTGCCTCTGCTCTAGGATTTAGAGGATGCCCCTGTCCTATGGTGTTGTAGCACTTCGGTATGCCTTTACTCGACTTCTTGTTATAGGGAATGCCGCCCTGTCTATGGTGAGGTTAGACTTAAGCCACCATCCTCTCTTCTACTGATGTATTGCATTGTACCGCCCCCATCTGTCAATACTCTGTGACTGTATTACTCTACGACCACACCAGGTCCTCCCTCTAGGTGTATAGGAATGCCCCCTGTCTATTGTGATGTGCTCAAACCCAGGCCCTCTCCTTTCGTGTTGTAAGAGGATGCCCCCTGTCACTCGAGGTTGGGGAGAACCGTCGTCTCTCCTGTCTTTTAGAGATACCTGGGCCTACCCCTGGTCTATGATGGATCGTAGAATCACTCTCCTCATCTAGGTGTAGAGTATGGTCCTTCGCCTGTCTATTTGTGATGTGTAGAACCTTTCCTGCGTCCTCTAATTGTGTAGAGGATCCCCCTGTTTATATGGTGCGATGTAGAACCTCCTTTACTCCTTCTAGATGTAGTGATTCCGTGCTCCTTTCTTATAGTTGATGGTAAATCACCCATCTCCCTCTAGGGTAGAGGTTGTCCCCGTGCATGTTTATTGGTGATGGGTAGGAACCGCCTCTCCCATCTGAGATGTAGACGATGTTCCTCTCCCTGTCTAGCTTTATGATGCTTAGAACCTCAGGCCTCTCCTCCTCTAGGGTGTTAGAGGAATGCCCCCCTGGTCTAGCTGATGCATGATATTGGTAAACCTACCTTGCTCTCCTCTTATGGTGGAGAGGATTGCGCTCCCTTCTATGGTTGATGTCAGATGGCGACCATCCTCTCCGGGTCTCGCGTGTATAGTGTGAGCCTCTCTGTCTATTGGTGATCGGTCAAAACTCGCCTTCCTCTAATGTAGGCTTGCAGGAATGCCCCCCCATTGCCTTGTTCACTAGCTCGCCTGAGGTATGAAACACGTTTTTGGAGAAATCCTGTACGGGTCCGTTCAGGTCTTTCTGTACAACACTTGTACTGAGGTCTCACTGTCAGAGCCCTCAGCATATTTTGACTAAACTGAATATCCCGAAATTTTGTATCCTGTCATTGTATTCTGAGTCCCGCCCCCACATCCCCCTAATGCTCGTTGGTGCTCCTCACTCTGTCACCCGTCTTCCAGTTCTACTATGTCCTATTTTAAAACAGACTGGTGCCCCAAACTGTACACGAATTATTCGTGGTCTTCCATTGTTTGTCTATAACCTGGTTGATTTGCTTTTAGCAACGGAACCGCATCCAAAGCAGCTCCGCCTGCTGTTGGATCGCTACAGTTTAAAGTCTCCTTTCAGCATTTGCTGCCTTGGATCTTCTGGCCCGAACACTCAGCAAACCAAACACGAAATACGCTGCGGATTTCAGTTCCGTTTTTCAGATTTCAGGCCGGGGAGATCCATGCAGCACATGTTTGCGAGCATGAGGCGAGTTTAGGTGCATCACAACTCGCAAGTGTGAAAGGGCCTAGTTTACCATCCACCAATACCTTCCAATGGATGTTGTCCCCCCCACGCTGCATTGTACCAAGAAATTGAGTGTTTGTAGAACCTCCAATATCATTGTGAGGATAATTTTGTTCCTATAAAAACAAAAGAGGCCAGGAGTAGAAAACACCTAAAGTTTTATCACTACAAAACAAATAATGAAAAAAACATATTACATCCCATATTGAAATGTACAAAAACTCCACAGTACTTAAATAAAGACCATAAATAATGAATAATATGGTATACGGTACACTGCACTTTACCCCATGTGGTACTTGAGGTGTAATTAACCGCAAAAGTCTCATGAAAAGTCACAAAACATGTAAAGAAATCATAAAGAAAACTGCATAAAACCAAATACGTTTCCCCCTAATGTTTACAAAATGCAGTAAATGGAGGTTATTTTCATACGCAGTGGTTACTGTTAACCTCCATCCTTCCTTCACACCCATAAATATGAGAGGCTCCTGATAGAATCGGAGGTTATACGGTAGGCAGTTTTATACTACTCCCATGTCCAACCTATCCTGGCCGTAGATGTGGTGCGGCTATGGGTAGTACACAGGGGGGATTTTTTGGGGGGTAAAAACACCGCCCCACCTGGCCTGCAGAGGGCAGGGGCGTAAACTTGAGGGGCTGGAGAGGGTGCACTTCGCAACCACCCAATAGCTTAGGGGGCCCATAGGTGTCCACTTTCCCATAGGTTATAGGTGGGGGCCGTTTGCTGCGACACGATCTTTTTGCACTGGGCTCCATCCCCATCCCCTTCCCAAGTGCTAAGGGTCATTTGTAATGTCAGACAAGTATGAAATTTCTTGGCCATGCTCCAGAAATGTTAGACACTCTTCCCTTTTCATTCCACAATTTTTTTCAAATTTTCCCAGTAGATTTTGTTGTTTTTGACAAACCGACAAACTCTGTATTTTTGGCCCTGTAAAAAAATAGGATCTCCTGATCTGCGGTGCACCACGACTTAAAATGGTTTCAGTGACATTTATTTATGAGTGCAGTGCAGCACCTTAACTAACCAAAAAAATTTTGAAAAGCTATTCATTTTGGAATTTTTTTTAAGTCTAAGAAATAACATTTCCTTCCCTCCGCAGAAGTGCGCCTTACTAATGGATGCTCTCCAGTCTCGGGATGGTTAATTGGACTACTAATTATTTTTGTTTTCATTCGGATACCAAACTGTTTCCCCCCTACTTGCCTTTACCTTGACCTCAGAATAAGGGGTTAAATTCATCCTAATATGTACAACTGTCCACATAGCACACAAGCCTCCCCGGGTAAAAAGAGCCACATTATATTTTTTGTTCTCTCTTGTTAATCACCAGGAACCACCCTTCATTGACAAAAATGTCAAAGAAGCCGACAAAGATTGGCAACCAGAATTAGCAGAATCTATGACAGGGTTATAGCTCACTGTCATCCAGAATTTTGGTTAGGAGAAGGACAGAAGGATTTTTTTTTTTTCTCTTCCTTTACTTTGAGACCGTGGAACAAACGCAGAAGGATAGGTGAAAATTGCCATCTTCCAAACCTTAGAGAAGAAGTAAAATGAAAAAAAAATTTTTGGGATTTTTGATACTGCAATATTTCATTGTGTAACATCCTCATTCCCGTCTTGGGATTTATATGCTGAAAATGAAGTGGCTTCATAGCCACCAAAATAGACGCAGAAAAGAATGGGGGGAGAGATGTCTTCAAAAAGGTGAACCAATCAGAGAGGATTATTAGAAAGTTCTTGCTTAAGCTGGCCTACAATTTCCCCATAGACGGTTGTTATAAGCCGCTTTGAGTTTCCCCCCTATTATTCACCTTCTGATAACAAAAAAGCCTCCCTTATTTTAAATTGATCAGTTTCATCCCACTGGGACACTTAATAGGTATTAGGAATAAGTTTTCTACAAATTTCCAAAAAACCACAGATGCACATGGGAGGACTTAGAATCTGCTGATCATTTCTCCATAGCCGAGTCCGAAGATCAAAGGGCTCTTGAGTTTGGTACTAGAAACTCTAATTTTCCCCCTGGCTCAGCTTTTTATTTTGATGAAAGGGTTAAGCTTCTCTAAGTCACCCGAAAGGAGGCAATCAGTGTGACTAAAGCAGCTTTGGTATCTAGGAGGATACAATGAGAATAGAGTATCTTTGTATTTTGCTGGTCTCCAAATGGTAATATCACTCAAAATACTACCGTAATGTAAACCTCTTCACTGCCAAGTCCCCTACACTGTATCTTGCCCTGATGTATCCGTTTTTTGCAGTTGACATTAGTTTTCTTAAAAACGGATTTTTGTTCATTTGCCTGTTTCTTCTGTGTGTTTCCCACAAAACCACAAAGAGGATTAGACAAAGCATAGGATGCTGTCAGAAAGTTGTATAATGTTATTACAATGACCAATGCTGCAATCCAATGCAACCACTGAACTAGGAAATTTTTGGTGTACAGAATTAGGTGGCTTCATTTTACTAAGGGTTCCGCGAAGTGCAAGTTTTCCAGACGATTTCCTTGTTCCCCACTTTAACAGTGTTGTTGGTCATGCGACTTGGGATTGTGCCGCATCGGTGCAGCTTTCACGCTACACCAAGCGGTGGGACGGCCTCGACGATCCGACGGATTCGGGTACAAAGTGCAATTTACTCACAAATTGTGTCGCAAGACATGCACTCGCAACAACCGGAGAAGAAGTTGAACTCCGTACGGCCCTCAACCGGGGAGTTGACACATCAGGAATTCTATCTGGTGGGCTCACATCTTTGTGGATCGGCACCAGACTTCATCTCTCGCGGACCCCTGGATCGTAAGATCGCGCAGTGACCAGTAAGTAATTTGCCCCAAATTGTTCTAAACTGGACCGCCTTGATGACCGACGTTTGGCCAGTTTGGGCCTTGTTGCTGCTTTTTTCCGTCCTCACCATGTGGACTGTTGAGAACCTTCTGTACATTTTGTATTTAGCTTTTTTTATTGGTGGCAAAAGAATACAAGAGCAATTAAACTTTTTTTTGTAGCTCCTCCTACCTATAGATAAGTACATTCACTTTAATGTACAGATTCAGAAATATCCACTAATTATAGAGCTTTAACGTTTTTACCCTATTTTTGATTCTCGCTCTCCATCTCTCTCTTCGTCTCTTTTGGTCCTCTGCTCTCTCCGTGTGTACGGCCCCCTGCGTTAGGCTGATCCCCCACTATTCTTCTACGTCAAGCCTCATTTAAGACACCCTACGCCCGCTTCGCAGCGGTTTGGCTCGACCCAAGAAGTTCTTTCATTTCTTACGTATAGATCGCCACCCCGCCCTGCAGCGATACATAGGGAGGCTCCGCCGGCTGCCAGGGTTTAGAATTGCTTCTTGGTGTGGGGGTGTCCCAGCGGAGGAGGGCCATATCAGTGGATGAACAGTCACAGTTTATAGGCGCTGTGCTGGCCAACCCCTTCACGCCCTCTGGTTTTGAAGGTGGGGAAAGGGGAAATTATCGCATTCCCCGCACTCGCTGGGTATTGCAATTATTTCTTTCTTCTGGGCTTGTACGCAAAAACTGGCATACAGGCCCTGATAAATCTTCCCCTTTACCCGCCATAAGTTTTCCGAGCTATAGTTTAAAAACTGTATTATTTTTTATCATACTTAGCTTTTTTTTGTGGGATTTTTTCATTGACAGAAGCCCAACTCTGAGAAGGGGGTAGACACTGGTAAATTGAAGGCTATATAGGGCGTACATGGGCATCGCTTGGCGGGAGATCGATTGGACAAAGGTATTCCGGGCACGCAGGATATACCGAGAGGAGGGTGGGGTGAGGCCTGTTTGTGACGAAGTGGTGATGTGGAGGGGCCTATAGGCCGATAAATGCCGTGAGTAGAAGCTTTTTACCTAGGTCACGCCAGGTCAGCGGTCCTTGTGCCCTTTAAATCATTCAGGATTTAAAAAAAAAAAAAATCAGCTTTTTGCCTTGTTTCTTTTTTTTCTTATTTTTTGGCCATTTTTGCATTTGCTTATATAAAATCTAAACTCTTATATATATAATATATATATATCTCTATCGTCATATATATCTATCTTTTACCCTCTCACCTCTAGTCATACCCCCTAGTTTTTCAGCACAGAAAAAAATGTGCTGAAACCCCAACTCGCTTATACACTATTTAAAAAATATAGTTTTACGGTTTTTTTTGGGGTCAAAATTAGGGGCCTCTGCTTATACGTGTGTCTGCTTATACTCGATATATACATTCAGCAGATGTGGCGATACCAATTTTATTTTTGATTCATTAAGTCTTTTTTGATTTTTTACACAAATGTGGAAACTTTTTTATTTACTTATTTTTGTTTATTTTGTTTTTATAAACTTTATTCAACATTATTAGAAAAACAAACATCTGAGCATATTATCAAATCCTTATCTATCCTTAAGAGCTCCCCTACCACTGGGGGGGCCTCAGAGCACCTGTTCCCTGCCTCACCAAAAAACTTAAAATAAAAAAGCTGCATCTCACCTGCCATACTCCTCTTCTCCCCCTTCCCCCTCTTCTCCAGTTTCCTTTTCCTCCTATCCACCCAGCTTCTCTCTTATTTCCTGTTTTTCCTTTTTCCCCACTCGTTCCCACCACCAGCACCTTTTCCTGTACTTAGGTCAGATCCTTTCCCTTCCCCTATGCAAGTGTTAGGAGAGGAAATTGGCACGTGACTATACTGATGGGTACAGGATTGCCCTCGGGGGGCACACTTATTTAAGCCTGTTTCCTTGGAGATCACCGAAACTGCATTGGTCCATCGATAATTCTCTGTGCCGGGATTCACTAAGTTTGTGGGTCCCAATATCCTGCATTGTCTTTCCCTCCCCTCCCCAATCATGCGCCGGAGTTCACCTTCTTCTTCCTGGTGCATGTAATTCTTGATCTTGCGACACAATTTGGCAGGGACAGATTTTTTTCTAAAAATTTAACTTTTTTTTACAGTGTTTGATTCCATAGACAACCTGGTTTATATAGAAAGTGACCGGCACGTCGCGCGTCTCAGAGAATCACAGCTGCGGATGGGTTGTTGTTACCATCTGCCATCTGGCTTAGAATGATTGTTTGCACACTTCTCAGTGAGGACAATGGATAGTCTATAGGGTTTTCTCTTTATCTATATCCATATTGACAGTGTATTCACACAAACAGAGTCTTTCTTTGGCTTTGGAATGACACGTAAATGAAATGTATGGGGTGAATGTTATTTTATCTGTAGGAATAACAGCACCTCTATACGCTAGTCTTTGTTTTATATCTTACTTTACTTTGGCTTTGAAAGCAGTTTTTTTTCCGGCTTCACGTGGTTTCACAGCTTTTTTTTAACGTCAATTGCCTTCAAATTGACCTTTAATTGTGAGGATCCCATTTGTCGCTGAGAATGCCGCCAAAAACACAAACTTCTTTCATGTGTTTTAAGGCCCTACGAAAGTGCCTATGTTTTTCCCTGAAAAGAAGGGCTTCTATAGATTTGCATGGGATTGCATCTCATTTCAGTTTTACAGTATGTAGTTCTAAATTGGACACATGCTTCTCCTCATTAACACCAGAATGTGAGTATTCAGGGCACGCCGAACATTCCGGTTGCAACATGTATATATGTCATCAGCGACACGAGGAGAGCAGTTCTGCGTTACTCTGCGTTACCTGCATCATTTACCAGTCACACCTTAAGAAGGGTTGTCGGATTCAAAAATAAATTGCAAATCTTTTTTATTTACTGGATTAAATCTTTGCCAGCATTGATCCCTACAAAAATACCCACAAGTCTCTGTTTTCCATGTCTGCAGTGACAACAGTGGGGCACATTTAACCGTCCAGTCAGAATCCATCGGGAGCGTTCTCCGATGAGGATTCGGGTCTGCCGGGTTCAACGAAAGGTCCCGTGCCCCTGAGTCCCCGCAGGTGTCTCTTGCTGCGTGTGCGCCAGGTTCCCTCAGAGTTCACCTTCTTCGACCCGTGCCTTTACTCTTATCCGTGGTGTTTTCTTTCCGAAGCCATTGTGTTGTCCGGCAGAGACACGCCCCCTCGCCAATTTCTTTTGGTGAAATCCTGCGCCAATGTGTCAAAAATCGACTGCGTGCTCCAAACCGGTCGCAAATCTTAAATCGAAGGTTGCCGCTATTCGGACCCCTTAGTAAATTAGCCCCATTGTATACATGCACATCAACAAGCATCTGTTTTAAAGCAGGAGGCAACGAGTGAAATGTAAAAAGGGTGTTTTTGTTTTCTGCATGAAGCAATGTTATAGAGCAAGAGACGCTGAGAGATTGTACATGGGTGTCCCCTATCTGCAGCATCATGTTTATACAACGAGAGGAGCATACATAACTAGTCATACAGCCGGTTACTGAAACCGTTTTGATACTCTGTCACACTCTAACAATCAACATGCAACTGAACTACTTTTATTAAAGATGTGGTCCAGTGTCCTGCAAGTAATACAACCACCTTAAGCTCTCCTGCTCTGCTTCTGCAGATAGGACACTCCATATAATCTGCTCGCTTCTCCTGCCTCTATAACATGCTCCCTTTCAGATAGGACAACGGTATAAATCTGCTCAGACTCTTCTCCTGTTTTATTAAATGCTGCCAGCAGCATAGACCTAATGTATAATCTTCCTGCTCATCTACTTCTGTCTATAAATGCTGCCTGCATATAGGACACTATTACATCTTACTCAGCTCCTCCTGGTCTATACCATGCGCTTGCATAGAGAAATTCTGGGGTGCTGGGCCCAAGAGAATGTGAAAAGCCTGTTTGAAAAGAGATTTTTTTTGAGGAGCAACCTTGAATCCTTTGTAGTAGGGATTTGCTACTGACATCTTTTCATGTACATCAGGAAATAGAAAAGTTGCCATATACCTCATTGATTGTCAAAGCAATTTTTTCATTTAACAAACATCAAAAAAAGGAAAACTTATTACGATAAGAAACTGCTACAATAAGAACACTTTAATTTGCCCCAAGGTTTGCCCCTCCTTTTTATTTCTCTATCTTTTGAAGTAGTAGGGTATTGTCCGAGGATAGCTCATTCCCATAAACCGGGTGCAGCTCAAGAGCAGTCTTGAGAGGTGCTGAAGTAATGAACCGGCAAAGCACTGGTGGATATAGATTTAGAGATGCGGAGGAGTGGCTAGGTGCAAGCTGGCAGAACTTTGAGGATGAGGGTGATTGGATGGTATACTGAGGTGTCTGTGTGGCCTCTTAGATAAGAATTTGGTAAACACCCTGTATGACTGAAAATCCTCCTGTCCTATGAATTTGAGTTTTTTTTTACTAGAAACATTCTCTGTATCTGTTAACATAAGTGGTTGTGGGAATGTGTTTTGGGGTCACAGAATATAGTGTAATGTTGCTTCCTCGCACACTATATAACCTCTTCCACTCCAACTCCACTTATATACTATACAAAACACTCAGCCGGACGGGTTCAATGATACTTTAATAGGAGGTACTGTGTAGGACGTGTAAGATATAGCACATTATTAGCGTTTTTGTACCGGTAGGCGGAGCTTTAACAGGTCCTTGTACGTCAACATACATCATCCATTATCAAGACTCCATCCACAATTTCTGGCAACAAGAGAAGAATTTACCTTAAAGTGGCACTAACACTTTAGAACATAAGTGTTTTCAGCTTCTGCCCCCCTTTTCCGCTCCCTACCTACAGAATACCCGCTCTTCCGGGGAACACGCGCATCTAGAACGTTATAAAGACCTGCAGTTTTACACCGGGATATGATTGAACCACAGCCTTAGGAGCCATGTCATACCATTCTGCCTTAACCCTGTCAAGCCGCTGGCGGGAGCCTCTGTCTTATGTGACTGCAGAGTCTTGTGGGCAAGCCTGTCAGCCAAAGGGTTAAGGACGCAGACTAGAAATCAACATTTTACCCAGAACAAATGTCCATGTGACAGATGCCAGGAATCTGGGGGCTCTTAGTGTAATATTGACATTTTTAGAGCGCAGTAGTGGGAGAAACTATACGGGTACAACACAGTCGGTATTACTCCACTTTCAAAGTGGCCTTTAAAGTGTATTCTCAATTGTCCACATTGGAGCCTTGCTGCTTGTTGGGCAGATATACATATGGTTTTATATAAAGGCAAACCTTTGTAGCTGTGGGTTTTCCTCCCTCCCCGGACTTTTTAGAACCGAACCCTTGTGTGATGTGACTGAAGATCAACCTTAATAGCAATCATATTTCCCAAATTAATCCAAAAATCAGTGCCTTTGCCGAGAACATAGGCTGGGTACACATACAGTAAAATTCTATTGTATCCATCGTCTTCAAGTCACAGATACAATAATATTATATGATCCATGAACTGTGACATCACTGTGTATATATGATCCATGTACGGTGACATCACTGTGTATATGATCCATGTACTGTGACATCATTGTGTATATATGATCCATGAACTGTGACATCACTGTGTATATATGATCCATGAACTGTGACATCAGTGTGTGTATATGATCCATGAACTGTGACATCACTGTGTACATATGATCCATGTACTGTGACATCACTGTGTATATGATCCATGTACTCCTGTGACATCATTGGGGCACAGTTTACTTACCACGCCCTTCGCTATCCAGCGCGCGCGTTCTCGGTGGCACAGATTCGGTCCGGCTTTGTTGGGGATTTAATATGATTTTCCTCCGCCGGCCAACAGGGGCCGCTGCAGCGCCGAAAATAATCTTAACGCCCCGAATGCACCATCCCATAGAGGTGAAGTAGCGCGTGCCCCCAAGCGACACATTTTCGGTTTTTTTAAATGCGGCGGTTTTTCCGATACGTCGGTTTTCGTTCGGCCACGCCCCCCGATTTCTGTCGGCGCGCATGCGCCCCGCTGCGCCACACTCCGATCGCGTGGCCAAAACCCGGGCATCATTGTACAGGGAGCGGCGCAATCGGAAATTTCGGGTAACACGTCGGGAAAACGCTAATCGGGCCCTTATAATGACCCCCATTGTGTATATTATGATCCATGAACTGTGACATCACTGTGTATATATGATCCATGAACTGTGACATCAGTGTGTGTATATGATCCATGAACTGTGACATCACTGTGTACATATGATCCATGTACTGTGACATCACTGTGTATATGATCCATGTACTGTGACATCACTGTGTATACATGATCCATGTACTGTGACATCACTGTGTATAATTGATCCATGTACTGTGACAATCACTGTGTATATATGATCCATGTACTGTGACATCACGTTTATAATGATCCATGTACGTGGACATCACTGTATATATATGATGCCATGTACGTGACATCATGTTATTGATCCATGACTTTGACAAATCCTGGGATATGATCCATTTACTGTGCAATCACTGTTTATATGATCCATGTACTGTGGACATCAACTGTGTATATCATGATCCATGTACTGTACTCACTGTTCTAATGATCCACTGTACTGTGACATCACTGTGATTTGATCCTGCATGTGCACAATCACTGTGTATATGATCCATGTACTGTGACATCACTGTGTATTGAGATCCATGTACTGGTGACATCACTGTAATATGATCCATGTACTGTGACAACACTGTGTATAATGATCCATGTTCTGTGACATCACTGGGTACTACATGATCCATGTAACATGTGACATCACTGTGTATCTGACCATGTACTGCGACATCACTGTGTAATTGATCCATGTGCTGTGACATCCTGGTACTGATCCATTGAACTGTGACATCACTGGTGTTATGATCGCCTGTACTGTGGACATCACTGTGTATATGATCCATTACGGTGAACATAACATGTACATTTGTTCCATGGCCTGTCCTCTGTTACTTATCCCGCGTGCATCCCTGTGTATATTATCTCATTAAGTGACTCCTGTGTATTATCCATTAATTTAAATTCTGTCTGCTCAGCATCTCCTGCTCTATAACATGCTGCCTAAAGATAGGACACAATCTGCTGCGGATCCTCCTGCTCATAATCTTCTGCCTGCAGATAGAAAACTATACACAATTGATTAGCTCTGATTGCTCGTAAGCTGCTTACAAATTCAACCTCTATTTACAATTTTATACATTCGTCCTGCTCTATAACATACTTCCTGTGAACTCTGCTGTTCCTCCTGCTCTATAACTTGCTTCCAATGCGATAAAAATCTCTTTAAAACCTCTGTATTAATAATGTTCCCCCATCTACCACTTTTTGGTTCATATCCATGGGATATAGGTTTCCTCCGTCTCCGTCCAGTCCTCGGCATGTATATATTTCATTCTGCATGTTTTTGTATTCATACAGTCTTTTTATTACATTAATATGCAGTTGATGAAATTGAGATTTATTTCCTTTGCACTGAGCGATCCGTTTTCAATTTGCATTCTGTATTGGTTGCCTCTTTCCCCTTAATTCTATTTCGTTATGTAAGACAGTCTTTCCATATTATATTCACCAGAGGTAAATTTTCATGCATTTTTTGTATTAACAACACGACGAGGAGTCCGGGTTTTCGCCGATGGCTGACATGTAATTGATGAATTACATAAAACAACAAAATTGCTGTTAATATTGAGTGAACTCCTCCTGGAATACAAAGATGAAAGAATGGCTGCCATTATAAAGTGCAGAAAGAACTTCAGTATAGGTGGATTGTAACTCCTTTACCTCAGCGGATGATTGGGATGTGGATTACATTGCTAACCAATGTCATATACATTAACCTACAGGGTACTGACACACTTCATACGTCGGAAGAGAAGTGACCACCAGGACTGTGAAGGTCGCTAAGCCCCGGCCTCAGTGCCTGTGGTGGTCCCTATGCAACATAATGAGTAGTTAAAAGCGCTGCTAGTACATCAAATGGCCCTCTCCTCCCGGTGCTCTATCCCAGTTCTCCTGTCCAATAACAACCCCCATGATGATGTCTTTTATGATTAGTTCATCAAAATCCTCCTCTCCGTCCTCCATGAATGACAATGGCTCACGTGTCTTCCTGGACCCTGCTCCACCTCTAGTCTTAAGTGATATTGGAGTGATAAAATGTTAAAATTCTGCATAAAATAAGTCTGCTTGGCTCGTTTTTACCAACAGCAGAACATCACATACGACATAAGTAACTGTGATACCTTTAATACGTAAATGGTTTCTTATCTGGCAGGCACATGTTATAGAGCAGAGGAGATGAGCAGATTGTACATAGTTGTCCTATCTGCTGGCAAGTTATAGAAAGGAGGACTGGGCGATCCTACAGGTGTCCTATCTGCAGTAGCATGTTATAGAGCAAGGAGGAGATGAGCAGATTGTACAGTGTCCATCGCATGCAGCATGGTTATGGCAGATGAGCTGGGGCAATCCTACATATGTCCTATCTGCAGCGCATTTTATAGAGAAGGGAGCGAGGCATTTTAACATTGTGTTTTATCTGCAGGCAGCATGTTATGGCAGGGTGGAGGTTGAGAAGATTGTACATACTGTCCTATCTGCAGGCTGCATGTTATAAAGCAGAGGACGAAACAGATCGTACACCACGTCCTGGTCTGCAGGCAGCATGTTATAGAGCAGAGGAGCGAGCTGATTGTCATATGTTCTACCTGCAGGCAGCAGTTTATAGAGCGAAAGCAGCTGAACAGATCATACATAGTGTCCTATCAGAAGGCGCATGTTATCTGGAGGCAGAGAAGACCGAGCAGTCGGTATTTATCTGGGTTGAGCATGATTGTACATGGTCCCTATCTGTATGCAAGAATGGGTTAATAGAAAGGAAGGAGCTGGGCCGATCACATAGTGTCCGTATCTGCAGGTATAGACTTTATATAGCAGGAGGAATGAGCAGATTTCATAGTGCCTATCTGCGCAGCATGTTATAGGCAGGATATCGCAGATCCTTGACATAGTGTCCTATCTGCAGGCAGCCATGTTATAAGATGGAGGAGCTGAGCAATTTACATTGTGTTTTTATCTGCAGCCATTTATAGAGCAGTGAGGTGGGATGTACATCTGTCCATCTGCGCTGCATGTTTAAAGTCAGTGAAGGATCTAAACATGGATCGTACACCACGTCTGTCCTGGTCAGGCAGCATGTTTAGGAGCAGTAGGTACTGTTCTAGGATGTACATATGTGTCCTACTACCTTCAGCTCAGTTTTTCGAGGTAAGCCTGACATATATACATAGTTCCTATCAAAGGAGCAATGTTATGTAGCAGAGAAGCAGCATTTTTTGTATCTGGGTTGAGCAGATTTGTACATAGTGTCCTAGTCTGTCTGTCGCAGAATGTGATAGAGCATGAGGAAATTATTGTTTCAGTGTATAGTTTGTGTTCCTCAGGCAATTATAAGCAGAGCCCTCTATGGCAAGAAGTGCTTGGATATGAGAAGGTTCCATCACTGAAAAGACCCAGCACCTTTGCTGTAGGTAAAATAGGATTTCTATGATCACGCACTAGGTCTTGGTTATCACGCCTTGTTTATCCACCTGGCAATCTCCTCTCTATATCTTAGATATGTTCTGTTTCACTACGTTTTTGCGACATCCCTTCATACAGAACTCTCTCGGTCTCTCTAGTCATTTGATGGACGATGTGACTGAATGTCATCTCTCTGGGTGCAGATTTAACTATCCAGTTTGCATCCCGTAACAGCAGCCCGGGTGTGTTGTTGGTCTTGGGACCTGAGGCTCGCCATGTGAGGGCTTTACTCCCGTCCGTCCCGTCTGTTACTATTGTGATTCATAATTCATGGCGTCCGAGTTCCTGATCTTGCGAAGCAAACCTTTTTTAAATTCCACGGTCGTTGTCCGTATCCGCGGGTTTCTGACGGCCATCAGCCCGATTTCTGTTGCGTGCGCCTAAATTTGTCGCAAATCGGAAATATTCGATTGAAACCCGACTTAAAGTTCGTCGTTCAGCCCCTTAGTAAATGACCCCCCATTATCCATATACATCATTTCTACCACAAACAGCTTGGTGCTATTATTCTGGTAAGATTTTATAATAATAACATCTTAGAACAAATTTTTACTGTATTTCATATGTATAAAATTCATTTTATTTAACGGCTCTCTGCATTTTTCGGCTTCCAATGCGCTGCTCCGCTATAATGTCGCCTATTATGTCTGGGATTCATACATAAATCCAAGCCCTTGGTATGGGATTTATGATATTCTAATCTTTTTTCCAATGCACTTCTTCCATCCAAAATGTAGAGCTGCAAAGTTTGAGGCCTGCAGTAAGGAGGTCATTTGCTGACCGCGTGCAGGTATGTAGATGACCACTTAGGATCAGTTATGTGGTGGTCTATTTTATTCTAAGACGGCTGTATAATGAGGCCGATGACTATAGAGATGCGGGTGAGGGGTGGGTGGTGCGTGAGGAAGGCGACAGGCAGGGCTAAGTGTGAATAAGATTCAGCTGTCGCAGTCCTCACTTTTCTAATTCAGAGTCTAAAGATATTTATAATTGACACTTTAGCACAAAATTGACTTTCTCTCTGGGAAAAAACAAGGTAAAAAAATTACAGTTTTAAAACTTTTAAGCAACTGCTACCACCGAGTATGGTGCGTAGAAAAAAAAAAATCCTACATTTGCCCTAAGTGGTCAAGGTTAATTTCAAAATCTTACTAAAAATAGTTTTTGTGCATATTTTTTGGTTTAGTGCACAAAAGCAAACAACAGTTGGATTTGTTCTGGAGCAGGTCATGGATGTCATCCCGCTTATCAGTTCTTTATAATTCCAAGAGTCGGAATTTGTAGTAAACAAATGATACTGTTTACCGTACTTATCAATTTACAACGAACCATACCATAATGGAATAATGGCAGACAAGGATAGCAGTAGGGGCTGGTCTCTTTGGACAATCTGCGTCTTGATGATAAGAAGATACATCATGGTAAGCTCTGATACATCGTTGTCTGATGGTGCTTAGACTTTCACCACTCACTTGTGATCCCTAAATACGAAGAACTGATAGTCAAGTTGTTGATTCGCCTGCAGTCGCCCTCTCTGGAAGAATGAAGAATTAACAGTGATGAGATATGCAGATCGGTTTCTTCCGATTGGCTAAGGCAAACCGTTTTCCTTCCTCTTTTGCAGCCCTCTTAAATCAAGCTAAAGAATTTTCAAGGAGCCTTGGATTAAAGCCAAGACAGTATATCTATTGCAGAAGAAATCAGAATCCCAACTTAGACAGCGCCGTTGTGCCATGTCTTGCGTTTCTGTCAAAATGCCTCTCACTCAGCTTATTCATTCCCACAGCTGTACTGACAAATGCCAACATATGGAGACGGTGCGTTCAAATCCCCCAGGTGGGGCGTCAATGGTTGGAGACTTCATATGTGGCCTGAGAATTGTTAAGTATGCCACTAAGGAGAGCTCTTACACATGCGGTCACTATCATAATATACATAGATTAAGGTCGGAAAAGCCCATCAATCCATCTTTAAGAATTAACAAATGTTTTTTTTTCCCTCATATTTTTGCCCACCTTTAAAAAAGGGCCCCCCCTCTCTGAACATGTTAGCAGTAGCCTCCAACAACCTACTGTGGCAAGAGTTTTCAGAGTAGTGGTAGAGAAGGTCCCTGTGGATGGGCGATGGGCTAGAATCCCTCCTGTGTGGTAGTTAGCTCCCTTTCTGGTGAATGGTAGAGCCGCTTTCCTCTAGTATAGGGAGGTTGCCCCTGGTCTATGTGATGGTAAAATCACCGCTCTCCCTCTCGGGTTTAGAGTGATCGGTCCCCCTGTCCTATGGTTGGGTAGAACCACCTCTCCGTCAGTGAAGAGGATGCCCCCTGTCTATGGTGGATGTAGGCCGCTTTCCCCTCTATGTGTAGAGATGCCCCTGTCTACGGTGATTGCAGAACCCTCTCTCTCGCTAGTGTAGAGGATGCCCCCCGTCACTGGCGAAGGTAGAACTGGCCTCTCTCTAGGTGGTAGAGGATGCCCCTGTCTATGGTGATGGTAGAACTCCTCTCACTCTATGTAGAGGATGCCCCAGTCTAGGTGATGGTAGAAAATCACCGGTCTCCTCTAAGTTAGAGGAGCCCCCTGTCTATTGTGTGATGTAATGACACCAACCTCTCCCTCTAGGTGTAGGATGCACCTTGCTATGGTGATGGTGAGGGCCACCTCTCTCTAGATGTAAGGACCCCCTGTCTATGGTGGTGAAACCACCTACTCTCCTCTAGTGTAGAGGAATGCCCCCTGTCTATGGTATGGTAAGCCGGGCCTTTCCCTATGTGTAGAGGAATGTCCCCTGTCTATGGTGATGGTAGAACCTCCTCTCCCCCCCCCCCCCCCCCCCCCCCTCCCCCCCCCCCCCCCCCCGCCCCCCCCCCCCCCGCCCCCCCCCCCCCCCCCCCCCACCCCCCCCACCCACCCCCCCCCCCCCCCCCCCCCCCCCCCCCCCCCCCCCCCCCCCCCCCCCCCCCCCCCCCCCCCCCCCCCCCCCCCCCCCCCCCCCCCCCCCCGCCCCCCCCCCCCCCCCCCCCCCCCCCCCCCCCCCCCCCCCCCCCCCCCACCCCCCCCCCCCCCCCCCGCCCCCCCCCCCCCCCCCCCCTCCCCCCCCCCCCCCCCCCCCCTCCCCCCGCCCCCCCCCCGCCGCCCCCCCCTGCCCCCCCCCCCCCACCCCCCCCCCCCCCCCCCCCCCCCCCCCCCCCCCCCCCCCCCACCCCCCCCCCCCCCCCCACCCCCCCCCCCCCCCCCCCCCCGCCCCCCCCCCCCCCCCCCGCCACCCCCCCCCCCCCCCCCCCCCCCCCCCCCCCCCCCCCCCCCCCCTCTAGGTGTACAGGATGCCCCCTGTTATGGTGATGGTAGAAGCCGCCTTCCTCAGGAGTAGAATGTCCCCTTTCTATGGTTATGGTGACCACCTCTCCTCATAGTGGTAAAGGAGGCCCGCCCCCTGTCTATGGTGATGGTAGAGCGCCTTTCCTCTAGGATTAGAGGATGTCCCTTTCTAGGGGTCTTAGAGCGCCTTTCTCTAGGTGTAGTGGATGTCCCTGTCTATGGTATTGTAAACCTCCTTCCTCTAGGTGTAGAGGAATGCCCCCAGTCCCTATGGTGATGGTGAATCACCTCTCCTCGAGGTGTAGAGGATGCCCTCCTTTCTATGGTGATGTAGAAACACCTCCTCCCTCTATTGTAGAGGAGCCTCCTGTCTATGGTATGGGAGAACCACACCTCTCTTCTAGATGTAAGGATGGCCCCCCCTGTCTATGGTGATGGTAGAACCCACCTCTCCTCTATGTGTAGAGATGCCCCCTGTCTATGGGTGAAAGATGTAGATGACCCCTTTCACTAGGTGGAAGGATGTCCCCCTGTCTATGGTGTGGTAGAACCTCCTCTCCTCAGGTGTAGAGGATGCCCCCTGTCTATTGTGATGGTAAGTCGCCTTTCCTCTATGAGTAGATGATATCCCCTTTCTATGGTGATGGTAGAGCCGCCTTCCTCTAGGTGTAGAGGAATTCCCCTGTCTATGGTGTATGGTAGAATCCACCTCTCCTCTAGGTGTAGAGATCCCCAGTCGATGGTTAGGTAGAATCACCTCTCCTCTAGGTGTAGAGGATCCCCTGTCCATTGGCAAAGGTTAGAACTGCTCTCCTCTAGGATATAGGATATGCCCCTGTCTATGGAGGTAGCACTGCCTCTCCTCTAGGTGTAAGGATGCCCCTGTCTAATGGTGATTGGTAGAGCCACCTCTCTTCTAGAGTAAGAGGATGGCCCCCTGTCTGTGGTGATGGTAGAACCACCTCTCCTCTCGGTGAAGAGGATCCCCTGTCTATGGTGATGGTAGAGGAGCCACCCTTTCCTCTATGTAGAGAGATTTCCCCTGTCTTGGTGATGAGAACCAGCCTCCTCCTCCTAGGTGTAGAGGAATGCCCCCTGTCTATGGTGATGTAGAGCCGCTTTCCTCTAGTATAGAGGAATGGTCCTCTTTCTAATGGTGCTCGTAGAGCCGCCTTTCCTCGAGGGTGTAAGAGGATGTCCCCTGTCTATGGTGATGTAGAACCTCCTCTCCTCTAGGTGGTAAGAGGATGCCCCCTGTCTTGGTGATGGTAGAACCACCGTCTCTCCTCTAGTGTAGAGGGTGCCCCTGTCTATGGTGATGGTAGAACCACCTCTCCTCTAGGTGTAGAGGTGCCTCCTGGTCCTAGGGTGAGGAAGAGCCACCTCTCTCTAATGTAAGATGCCCCCTGTCTATGGGATGGTAGAACCACTCTCCTCTAGGTGTTAGAGGATGCCCCCTGTCTATGGTGATGGTATAGCCGCCCTTTCCTCTAGTTGTAAGGAGTCCCTGTCTATGGTGATGGTATAACCTCCTCTCCTCTAGGTGTAGAGGATCCCCCGTCTATGTGATGTAAGCCGCCTTTCCTCTAGTAGTAGAGGATGTCCCCTCTCTATTGTGTCGTAGAGCCGCCTTTCCTCTAGGTGTAGAGGATGTCCCTGTCTATGGTGATGGTAAAACCACTCTCTCTAGTGTTAGAGGTTCCCCCTGTTCTATGTGATGGTAGAACCACCTGCTCCTCTAGTGTAGAGGATGCCTCCTGTCTATTTTGATTGTAGAGCCCGCCTTTCCTCGAGGTGTAGAGGGATGTCCCCTGTCTATGGTATTTTTAGAACCACCTCTCCTCTAGTGTAGAGGTGTGCCCCCTTCCTATAGTGAGGGTAGAACCACCTCGCCTCTATGTGTAGAGGATATGCCTCCTTCTATAGGTGGGATGGTAGAGCCACACCCTCTTCTAGATTTAGAGATGCCCCCCTGTCTATTTTTATGGTAATAACCACCTCTCCTCTAGTTTAGAGGATCGCCCCCTGCCCCCCCTTGTTCTATGGTTATGGTAAGCCGCCTTTCCTCTAGGGTAAGAGGATTCCCCCTGTCTATGGTGATGGTAGAACCTCTCTCCTCGTTAGGTGTAAAGGATGCCCCCTGTCTATGGTGATTTGTATAGCCAACCTCCTTGCCTTTGGGAGTATAGGATGGTGTCCCCTTCTATTGTGATCGAATAGCCCGCCTTTCCTCTCGTGTAGTGAGTTCCCCTTGTCTATGTCAAAGGTAGAACTGCCCTCTCCTCTAGGAGTAGAAGCTGCCCCTGTCGATGGTGATGGTGCACTTGCCTCTCCCTCTAGGTGTAGAGGATGCCCCCTGTCCTAATGGTAAGTAGACCACCTCCTCCTCTATTTTAGATGGATCCCCCTGTCCTATGGTTAATGGTAAGCCGCTTTCCTCTAGGTGGAGAGAATGTCCCCTGTCGATGTGATGGATAGCCCCCTTTTCTCTCCTAGGTTTAGAGGATGCTTTCCCCTGTCCTATGGTGATGGTAGAAAACCTCCTCTCCGGGTTCCTCTAGGTTGTAGAGGAGCCGCCCTGTCCTATGGTAATGGTAAGGCCGCCTTTCCTCTAGAGTAGAGCATGTCACCCAGTTCTATGTGATCGAGAGCGCTCCCGTTCCTCTAGTTGGTGTAGAGATCTCCCGCTGTCCTAGCTGGAATGGTAGACACCACCTCCTCTCTCTGGTGTAAGAGGATGCCCCCCTGTCTATGGTGATGGTAGTAGACCCTTCCTCTCCTCTAGTGGTGCTTAGATTGCATCGCCATTTCCTGATCTAGGTGAGGTAGATGGAAGCCTTTCCGTTTACCCGGCTTGGTGAGCAGGATCGCCCCCCTCTCAGTCTGGTCTCCGTCGTCTAGTGCTTGTTTATGTTGCAGTTCAACCTCCCGACTTCGCCTCTCCTTTAGGTGTATTAGGACTCGCCTCTGTCTAGCTATGGTGAAGGTAGAACTTGCCTCTCTCTCTCGGTATACAGCAGGCCTCTTGGTTTTCTCTTCGCCTCTGCCCCGGCTCTTCTGCTCAGAGGTGAACGGTAGTAGACTGCCTCCCTTCCCTAGTTGTAGAGGATGCCCTTTGTCTATGGCGAAGGTATAACCACGCGATCTCCTCTAGGTGGGTAGAGGATGCCCCTCCTGTCCTATGGTGACATGGAAAACCTCCTCTCCCTCTAGGTGCCTATGATGCCCCCACATTCTATTCTGACTGGTAAAATCACCTCCTCCTCTAGTGTAGAGAATGCCCCGGGTCTATGGCTAAGGGAGAACTCTGCCTCTGCTCTAGGATTTAGAGGATGCCCCTGTCCTATGGTGTTGTAGCACTTCGGTATGCCTTTACTCGACTTCTTGTTATAGGGAATGCCGCCCTGTCTATGGTGAGGTTAGACTTAAGCCACCATCCTCTCTTCTACTGATGTATTGCATTGTACCGCCCCCATCTGTCAATACTCTGTGACTGTATTACTCTACGACCACACCAGGTCCTCCCTCTAGGTGTATAGGAATGCCCCCTGTCTATTGTGATGTGCTCAAACCCAGGCCCTCTCCTTTCGTGTTGTAAGAGGATGCCCCCTGTCACTCGAGGTTGGGGAGAACCGTCGTCTCTCCTGTCTTTTAGAGATACCTGGGCCTACCCCTGGTCTATGATGGATCGTAGAATCACTCTCCTCATCTAGGTGTAGAGTATGGTCCTTCGCCTGTCTATTTGTGATGTGTAGAACCTTTCCTGCGTCCTCTAATTGTGTAGAGGATCCCCCTGTTTATATGGTGCGATGTAGAACCTCCTTTACTCCTTCTAGATGTAGTGATTCCGTGCTCCTTTCTTATAGTTGATGGTAAATCACCCATCTCCCTCTAGGGTAGAGGTTGTCCCCGTGCATGTTTATTGGTGATGGGTAGGAACCGCCTCTCCCATCTGAGATGTAGACGATGTTCCTCTCCCTGTCTAGCTTTATGATGCTTAGAACCTCAGGCCTCTCCTCCTCTAGGGTGTTAGAGGAATGCCCCCCTGGTCTAGCTGATGCATGATATTGGTAAACCTACCTTGCTCTCCTCTTATGGTGGAGAGGATTGCGCTCCCTTCTATGGTTGATGTCAGATGGCGACCATCCTCTCCGGGTCTCGCGTGTATAGTGTGAGCCTCTCTGTCTATTGGTGATCGGTCAAAACTCGCCTTCCTCTAATGTAGGCTTGCAGGAATGCCCCCCCATTGCCTTGTTCACTAGCTCGCCTGAGGTATGAAACACGTTTTTGGAGAAATCCTGTACGGGTCCGTTCAGGTCTTTCTGTACAACACTTGTACTGAGGTCTCACTGTCAGAGCCCTCAGCATATTTTGACTAAACTGAATATCCCGAAATTTTGTATCCTGTCATTGTATTCTGAGTCCCGCCCCCACATCCCCCTAATGCTCGTTGGTGCTCCTCACTCTGTCACCCGTCTTCCAGTTCTACTATGTCCTATTTTAAAACAGACTGGTGCCCCAAACTGTACACGAATTATTCGTGGTCTTCCATTGTTTGTCTATAACCTGGTTGATTTGCTTTTAGCAACGGAACCGCATCCAAAGCAGCTCCGCCTGCTGTTGGATCGCTACAGTTTAAAGTCTCCTTTCAGCATTTGCTGCCTTGGATCTTCTGGCCCGAACACTCAGCAAACCAAACACGAAATACGCTGCGGATTTCAGTTCCGTTTTTCAGATTTCAGGCCGGGGAGATCCATGCAGCACATGTTTGCGAGCATGAGGCGAGTTTAGGTGCATCACAACTCGCAAGTGTGAAAGGGCCTAGTTTACCATCCACCAATACCTTCCAATGGATGTTGTCCCCCCCACGCTGCATTGTACCAAGAAATTGAGTGTTTGTAGAACCTCCAATATCATTGTGAGGATAATTTTGTTCCTATAAAAACAAAAGAGGCCAGGAGTAGAAAACACCTAAAGTTTTATCACTACAAAACAAATAATGAAAAAAACATATTACATCCCATATTGAAATGTACAAAAACTCCACAGTACTTAAATAAAGACCATAAATAATGAATAATATGGTATACGGTACACTGCACTTTACCCCATGTGGTACTTGAGGTGTAATTAACCGCAAAAGTCTCATGAAAAGTCACAAAACATGTAAAGAAATCATAAAGAAAACTGCATAAAACCAAATACGTTTCCCCCTAATGTTTACAAAATGCAGTAAATGGAGGTTATTTTCATACGCAGTGGTTACTGTTAACCTCCATCCTTCCTTCACACCCATAAATATGAGAGGCTCCTGATAGAATCGGAGGTTATACGGTAGGCAGTTTTATACTACTCCCATGTCCAACCTATCCTGGCCGTAGATGTGGTGCGGCTATGGGTAGTACACAGGGGGGATTTTTTGGGGGGTAAAAACACCGCCCCACCTGGCCTGCAGAGGGCAGGGGCGTAAACTTGAGGGGCTGGAGAGGGTGCACTTCGCAACCACCCAATAGCTTAGGGGGCCCATAGGTGTCCACTTTCCCATAGGTTATAGGTGGGGGCCGTTTGCTGCGACACGATCTTTTTGCACTGGGCTCCATCCCCATCCCCTTCCCAAGTGCTAAGGGTCATTTGTAATGTCAGACAAGTATGAAATTTCTTGGCCATGCTCCAGAAATGTTAGACACTCTTCCCTTTTCATTCCACAATTTTTTTCAAATTTTCCCAGTAGATTTTGTTGTTTTTGACAAACCGACAAACTCTGTATTTTTGGCCCTGTAAAAAAATAGGATCTCCTGATCTGCGGTGCACCACGACTTAAAATGGTTTCAGTGACATTTATTTATGAGTGCAGTGCAGCACCTTAACTAACCAAAAAAATTTTGAAAAGCTATTCATTTTGGAATTTTTTTTAAGTCTAAGAAATAACATTTCCTTCCCTCCGCAGAAGTGCGCCTTACTAATGGATGCTCTCCAGTCTCGGGATGGTTAATTGGACTACTAATTATTTTTGTTTTCATTCGGATACCAAACTGTTTCCCCCCTACTTGCCTTTACCTTGACCTCAGAATAAGGGGTTAAATTCATCCTAATATGTACAACTGTCCACATAGCACACAAGCCTCCCCGGGTAAAAAGAGCCACATTATATTTTTTGTTCTCTCTTGTTAATCACCAGGAACCACCCTTCATTGACAAAAATGTCAAAGAAGCCGACAAAGATTGGCAACCAGAATTAGCAGAATCTATGACAGGGTTATAGCTCACTGTCATCCAGAATTTTGGTTAGGAGAAGGACAGAAGGATTTTTTTTTTTTCTCTTCCTTTACTTTGAGACCGTGGAACAAACGCAGAAGGATAGGTGAAAATTGCCATCTTCCAAACCTTAGAGAAGAAGTAAAATGAAAAAAAAATTTTTGGGATTTTTGATACTGCAATATTTCATTGTGTAACATCCTCATTCCCGTCTTGGGATTTATATGCTGAAAATGAAGTGGCTTCATAGCCACCAAAATAGACGCAGAAAAGAATGGGGGGAGAGATGTCTTCAAAAAGGTGAACCAATCAGAGAGGATTATTAGAAAGTTCTTGCTTAAGCTGGCCTACAATTTCCCCATAGACGGTTGTTATAAGCCGCTTTGAGTTTCCCCCCTATTATTCACCTTCTGATAACAAAAAAGCCTCCCTTATTTTAAATTGATCAGTTTCATCCCACTGGGACACTTAATAGGTATTAGGAATAAGTTTTCTACAAATTTCCAAAAAACCACAGATGCACATGGGAGGACTTAGAATCTGCTGATCATTTCTCCATAGCCGAGTCCGAAGATCAAAGGGCTCTTGAGTTTGGTACTAGAAACTCTAATTTTCCCCCTGGCTCAGCTTTTTATTTTGATGAAAGGGTTAAGCTTCTCTAAGTCACCCGAAAGGAGGCAATCAGTGTGACTAAAGCAGCTTTGGTATCTAGGAGGATACAATGAGAATAGAGTATCTTTGTATTTTGCTGGTCTCCAAATGGTAATATCACTCAAAATACTACCGTAATGTAAACCTCTTCACTGCCAAGTCCCCTACACTGTATCTTGCCCTGATGTATCCGTTTTTTGCAGTTGACATTAGTTTTCTTAAAAACGGATTTTTGTTCATTTGCCTGTTTCTTCTGTGTGTTTCCCACAAAACCACAAAGAGGATTAGACAAAGCATAGGATGCTGTCAGAAAGTTGTATAATGTTATTACAATGACCAATGCTGCAATCCAATGCAACCACTGAACTAGGAAATTTTTGGTGTACAGAATTAGGTGGCTTCATTTTACTAAGGGTTCCGCGAAGTGCAAGTTTTCCAGACGATTTCCTTGTTCCCCACTTTAACAGTGTTGTTGGTCATGCGACTTGGGATTGTGCCGCATCGGTGCAGCTTTCACGCTACACCAAGCGGTGGGACGGCCTCGACGATCCGACGGATTCGGGTACAAAGTGCAATTTACTCACAAATTGTGTCGCAAGACATGCACTCGCAACAACCGGAGAAGAAGTTGAACTCCGTACGGCCCTCAACCGGGGAGTTGACACATCAGGAATTCTATCTGGTGGGCTCACATCTTTGTGGATCGGCACCAGACTTCATCTCTCGCGGACCCCTGGATCGTAAGATCGCGCAGTGACCAGTAAGTAATTTGCCCCAAATTGTTCTAAACTGGACCGCCTTGATGACCGACGTTTGGCCAGTTTGGGCCTTGTTGCTGCTTTTTTCCGTCCTCACCATGTGGACTGTTGAGAACCTTCTGTACATTTTGTATTTAGCTTTTTTTATTGGTGGCAAAAGAATACAAGAGCAATTAAACTTTTTTTTGTAGCTCCTCCTACCTATAGATAAGTACATTCACTTTAATGTACAGATTCAGAAATATCCACTAATTATAGAGCTTTAACGTTTTTACCCTATTTTTGATTCTCGCTCTCCATCTCTCTCTTCGTCTCTTTTGGTCCTCTGCTCTCTCCGTGTGTACGGCCCCCTGCGTTAGGCTGATCCCCCACTATTCTTCTACGTCAAGCCTCATTTAAGACACCCTACGCCCGCTTCGCAGCGGTTTGGCTCGACCCAAGAAGTTCTTTCATTTCTTACGTATAGATCGCCACCCCGCCCTGCAGCGATACATAGGGAGGCTCCGCCGGCTGCCAGGGTTTAGAATTGCTTCTTGGTGTGGGGGTGTCCCAGCGGAGGAGGGCCATATCAGTGGATGAACAGTCACAGTTTATAGGCGCTGTGCTGGCCAACCCCTTCACGCCCTCTGGTTTTGAAGGTGGGGAAAGGGGAAATTATCGCATTCCCCGCACTCGCTGGGTATTGCAATTATTTCTTTCTTCTGGGCTTGTACGCAAAAACTGGCATACAGGCCCTGATAAATCTTCCCCTTTACCCGCCATAAGTTTTCCGAGCTATAGTTTAAAAACTGTATTATTTTTTATCATACTTAGCTTTTTTTTGTGGGATTTTTTCATTGACAGAAGCCCAACTCTGAGAAGGGGGTAGACACTGGTAAATTGAAGGCTATATAGGGCGTACATGGGCATCGCTTGGCGGGAGATCGATTGGACAAAGGTATTCCGGGCACGCAGGATATACCGAGAGGAGGGTGGGGTGAGGCCTGTTTGTGACGAAGTGGTGATGTGGAGGGGCCTATAGGCCGATAAATGCCGTGAGTAGAAGCTTTTTACCTAGGTCACGCCAGGTCAGCGGTCCTTGTGCCCTTTAAATCATTCAGGATTTAAAAAAAAAAAAAATCAGCTTTTTGCCTTGTTTCTTTTTTTTCTTATTTTTTGGCCATTTTTGCATTTGCTTATATAAAATCTAAACTCTTATATATATAATATATATATATCTCTATCGTCATATATATCTATCTTTTACCCTCTCACCTCTAGTCATACCCCCTAGTTTTTCAGCACAGAAAAAAATGTGCTGAAACCCCAACTCGCTTATACACTATTTAAAAAATATAGTTTTACGGTTTTTTTTGGGGTCAAAATTAGGGGCCTCTGCTTATACGTGTGTCTGCTTATACTCGATATATACATTCAGCAGATGTGGCGATACCAATTTTATTTTTGATTCATTAAGTCTTTTTTGATTTTTTACACAAATGTGGAAACTTTTTTATTTACTTATTTTTGTTTATTTTGTTTTTATAAACTTTATTCAACATTATTAGAAAAACAAACATCTGAGCATATTATCAAATCCTTATCTATCCTTAAGAGCTCCCCTACCACTGGGGGGGCCTCAGAGCACCTGTTCCCTGCCTCACCAAAAAACTTAAAATAAAAAAGCTGCATCTCACCTGCCATACTCCTCTTCTCCCCCTTCCCCCTCTTCTCCAGTTTCCTTTTCCTCCTATCCACCCAGCTTCTCTCTTATTTCCTGTTTTTCCTTTTTCCCCACTCGTTCCCACCACCAGCACCTTTTCCTGTACTTAGGTCAGATCCTTTCCCTTCCCCTATGCAAGTGTTAGGAGAGGAAATTGGCACGTGACTATACTGATGGGTACAGGATTGCCCTCGGGGGGCACACTTATTTAAGCCTGTTTCCTTGGAGATCACCGAAACTGCATTGGTCCATCGATAATTCTCTGTGCCGGGATTCACTAAGTTTGTGGGTCCCAATATCCTGCATTGTCTTTCCCTCCCCTCCCCAATCATGCGCCGGAGTTCACCTTCTTCTTCCTGGTGCATGTAATTCTTGATCTTGCGACACAATTTGGCAGGGACAGATTTTTTTCTAAAAATTTAACTTTTTTTTACAGTGTTTGATTCCATAGACAACCTGGTTTATATAGAAAGTGACCGGCACGTCGCGCGTCTCAGAGAATCACAGCTGCGGATGGGTTGTTGTTACCATCTGCCATCTGGCTTAGAATGATTGTTTGCACACTTCTCAGTGAGGACAATGGATAGTCTATAGGGTTTTCTCTTTATCTATATCCATATTGACAGTGTATTCACACAAACAGAGTCTTTCTTTGGCTTTGGAATGACACGTAAATGAAATGTATGGGGTGAATGTTATTTTATCTGTAGGAATAACAGCACCTCTATACGCTAGTCTTTGTTTTATATCTTACTTTACTTTGGCTTTGAAAGCAGTTTTTTTTCCGGCTTCACGTGGTTTCACAGCTTTTTTTTAACGTCAATTGCCTTCAAATTGACCTTTAATTGTGAGGATCCCATTTGTCGCTGAGAATGCCGCCAAAAACACAAACTTCTTTCATGTGTTTTAAGGCCCTACGAAAGTGCCTATGTTTTTCCCTGAAAAGAAGGGCTTCTATAGATTTGCATGGGATTGCATCTCATTTCAGTTTTACAGTATGTAGTTCTAAATTGGACACATGCTTCTCCTCATTAACACCAGAATGTGAGTATTCAGGGCACGCCGAACATTCCGGTTGCAACATGTATATATGTCATCAGCGACACGAGGAGAGCAGTTCTGCGTTACTCTGCGTTACCTGCATCATTTACCAGTCACACCTTAAGAAGGGTTGTCGGATTCAAAAATAAATTGCAAATCTTTTTTATTTACTGGATTAAATCTTTGCCAGCATTGATCCCTACAAAAATACCCACAAGTCTCTGTTTTCCATGTCTGCAGTGACAACAGTGGGGCACATTTAACCGTCCAGTCAGAATCCATCGGGAGCGTTCTCCGATGAGGATTCGGGTCTGCCGGGTTCAACGAAAGGTCCCGTGCCCCTGAGTCCCCGCAGGTGTCTCTTGCTGCGTGTGCGCCAGGTTCCCTCAGAGTTCACCTTCTTCGACCCGTGCCTTTACTCTTATCCGTGGTGTTTTCTTTCCGAAGCCATTGTGTTGTCCGGCAGAGACACGCCCCCTCGCCAATTTCTTTTGGTGAAATCCTGCGCCAATGTGTCAAAAATCGACTGCGTGCTCCAAACCGGTCGCAAATCTTAAATCGAAGGTTGCCGCTATTCGGACCCCTTAGTAAATTAGCCCCATTGTATACATGCACATCAACAAGCATCTGTTTTAAAGCAGGAGGCAACGAGTGAAATGTAAAAAGGGTGTTTTTGTTTTCTGCATGAAGCAATGTTATAGAGCAAGAGACGCTGAGAGATTGTACATGGGTGTCCCCTATCTGCAGCATCATGTTTATACAACGAGAGGAGCATACATAACTAGTCATACAGCCGGTTACTGAAACCGTTTTGATACTCTGTCACACTCTAACAATCAACATGCAACTGAACTACTTTTATTAAAGATGTGGTCCAGTGTCCTGCAAGTAATACAACCACCTTAAGCTCTCCTGCTCTGCTTCTGCAGATAGGACACTCCATATAATCTGCTCGCTTCTCCTGCCTCTATAACATGCTCCCTTTCAGATAGGACAACGGTATAAATCTGCTCAGACTCTTCTCCTGTTTTATTAAATGCTGCCAGCAGCATAGACCTAATGTATAATCTTCCTGCTCATCTACTTCTGTCTATAAATGCTGCCTGCATATAGGACACTATTACATCTTACTCAGCTCCTCCTGGTCTATACCATGCGCTTGCATAGAGAAATTCTGGGGTGCTGGGCCCAAGAGAATGTGAAAAGCCTGTTTGAAAAGAGATTTTTTTTGAGGAGCAACCTTGAATCCTTTGTAGTAGGGATTTGCTACTGACATCTTTTCATGTACATCAGGAAATAGAAAAGTTGCCATATACCTCATTGATTGTCAAAGCAATTTTTTCATTTAACAAACATCAAAAAAAGGAAAACTTATTACGATAAGAAACTGCTACAATAAGAACACTTTAATTTGCCCCAAGGTTTGCCCCTCCTTTTTATTTCTCTATCTTTTGAAGTAGTAGGGTATTGTCCGAGGATAGCTCATTCCCATAAACCGGGTGCAGCTCAAGAGCAGTCTTGAGAGGTGCTGAAGTAATGAACCGGCAAAGCACTGGTGGATATAGATTTAGAGATGCGGAGGAGTGGCTAGGTGCAAGCTGGCAGAACTTTGAGGATGAGGGTGATTGGATGGTATACTGAGGTGTCTGTGTGGCCTCTTAGATAAGAATTTGGTAAACACCCTGTATGACTGAAAATCCTCCTGTCCTATGAATTTGAGTTTTTTTTTACTAGAAACATTCTCTGTATCTGTTAACATAAGTGGTTGTGGGAATGTGTTTTGGGGTCACAGAATATAGTGTAATGTTGCTTCCTCGCACACTATATAACCTCTTCCACTCCAACTCCACTTATATACTATACAAAACACTCAGCCGGACGGGTTCAATGATACTTTAATAGGAGGTACTGTGTAGGACGTGTAAGATATAGCACATTATTAGCGTTTTTGTACCGGTAGGCGGAGCTTTAACAGGTCCTTGTACGTCAACATACATCATCCATTATCAAGACTCCATCCACAATTTCTGGCAACAAGAGAAGAATTTACCTTAAAGTGGCACTAACACTTTAGAACATAAGTGTTTTCAGCTTCTGCCCCCCTTTTCCGCTCCCTACCTACAGAATACCCGCTCTTCCGGGGAACACGCGCATCTAGAACGTTATAAAGACCTGCAGTTTTACACCGGGATATGATTGAACCACAGCCTTAGGAGCCATGTCATACCATTCTGCCTTAACCCTGTCAAGCCGCTGGCGGGAGCCTCTGTCTTATGTGACTGCAGAGTCTTGTGGGCAAGCCTGTCAGCCAAAGGGTTAAGGACGCAGACTAGAAATCAACATTTTACCCAGAACAAATGTCCATGTGACAGATGCCAGGAATCTGGGGGCTCTTAGTGTAATATTGACATTTTTAGAGCGCAGTAGTGGGAGAAACTATACGGGTACAACACAGTCGGTATTACTCCACTTTCAAAGTGGCCTTTAAAGTGTATTCTCAATTGTCCACATTGGAGCCTTGCTGCTTGTTGGGCAGATATACATATGGTTTTATATAAAGGCAAACCTTTGTAGCTGTGGGTTTTCCTCCCTCCCCGGACTTTTTAGAACCGAACCCTTGTGTGATGTGACTGAAGATCAACCTTAATAGCAATCATATTTCCCAAATTAATCCAAAAATCAGTGCCTTTGCCGAGAACATAGGCTGGGTACACATACAGTAAAATTCTATTGTATCCATCGTCTTCAAGTCACAGATACAATAATATTAACTGTGACATCACTGTGTATATGATCCATGTACTGTGACATCACTGTTTATATGATCCATGTACTGTGACATCACTGTGTATACATGATCCATGTACTGTGACATCACTGTGTATACATGATCCATGTACTGTGACATCACTGTGTATATGATCCATGTACTGTGACATCACTGTGTATATATGATCCATGTACGGTGACATCACTGTGTATATGATCCATGTACTGTGACATCATTGGGGCACATTTACTTACCCGGCCCATTCGCGATCCAGCGGCGCGTTCTCTGCACAGGATTCGGGTCCGGCTGGGATTTAAGATGGTAGTTCCTCCGCCGTCCAACAGGTGGCGCTGCAGCGCCGAAAATAATCTTAACGCCCCGGAATGCACCATCCCATAGAAGGTGAAGGTGAGCGCTCCCCAAGCGACACATTTTCGGTTTTTAAATGCGGCGGTTTTTCCGAATACGTCGGGTTTTCGTTCGGCCACGCCCCCCCGATTTCTGTCGCGCGCATGCCGGCCCCGATGCGCCACAATCCGATCGCGTGCGCCAAAAACCCGGGGCAATTCATGTACAAGCGGCGCAAATCGGAAATATTCGGGTAACACATCGGGAAAACGCGAATCGGGCCCTTAGTAAATGACCCCCAATTTGTTTTCTAAATTCCGTGGTTTTTAGGATTCCGTCGGGTTGTCTGACTCCATGCCCCCCCGATTTCTGTCGCGTGCAAGCCGATGCACCGCAATCCAATCGCGTGCGCAAATCTGGGGCTGCAATTCGGCGCAAATATTCGGGAAACCAGACGAATGTGCGGTGTTCGGACCCTTAGTAAATGAGCCCCATTGACCTTGACATTTGGGAAATTGTGTGTTTTTCTCTAATGTTGATCTCCAATGTATATTTTACTTGAGACATGAAGGGGGGAACAAGACTTCTAAAAGTCAAGGCATCCCCTGGACTATAGGCAGTGTAACATATAGATGATTACCCTGGGCTCTGATCCTGGCTTACTGGCAAACAAATGACTTTGCCGGGCAAGCCAGCCATGTCAGACTGATGTAGCATTAAATTGTTGCCATGAAGATGAATACATTTTAATACAAGGCGGCTATATACAGCCAGACCCCCAAAAAACTGCACCACAAAACCTGAACGTGGTAGCACCGCCTGAAGAGATTAGACAATCTGCTCTCTGCTGTCAGGGGGAATAGGGAAATGATTTACATAAACTGCTTAAAAGACATATACCACCAGGGTGAAGGTCTATAAACCAGGCACACTGACATAAATGTTTTAAATATTATGCAAATAAGCCTGAGGAGCGCCAGGCTCCATTGACATCTATGGAGCCTGGAGCACCTTGGGCTTATTTGCATAGTTTTTAAAACCTCTTTTTGTAAAAGCAAAGGCTTATGAAGCTTAAAGAAGAGCAGATGCTGACAGAGGGGGTACATCCCGGCGCGTAAGTGTGCTTGGCTCCCAATCTTTCATCCTGGTGGTCCTTTAAATAAGGAAGAAATGCAGGAAAAAACAAGGACACAGGAACATTTTTTTAAATAAAGTATATTACAAAGTTTAATATTATCATCTGCACTATTCATTTATGGAATTTTACTAAAAGTTTAGTGTTGTTGAAAGGGGGCCCGTGCAAAGTTTACTACATAGCGTTATAGGAAATCTACCACTAATAATAAGTAAAATTAAAGTAGACATACTTACCCATCTTTTCCTCGATCCTGGCGCTCATAAATACGACACTCAAAAATACAATCAACGCGTTTCACCGCTCCGCGTCTTAGTCAAGGTAAAGATGCTGAGCGTCACAACGCGTTGATCGGATTTCTGTTCTGTCACCTGCACATGCTTTTAATCCAATCCATATGAAGATCCCTCGGATTGGGTTTACAGTACCGGATTTGTCCTCTTCTGTGCAAGTTGTTATCCTACAGCTGGCATTTTTTATTCCGTGCACCATACCATCTGTGGGAGTCTGAACACATGGATACAAGTGAGCTGTTTCACCGATAGTGACTATATTTTTTACTATTATTAGGTTATACATTATTTTTAAAGGGAACCTGTCATGAGGATTTAGGTCCACATAACTCCTTAAACAGGATATCAAAAATGATTGATATCCTATAATCTGGGATATTCAGGTGTATATGATCCTGAAACTGTGACATCATGTGTTATATTGATCCAGTACGGTGACACACTGTTATATGATCCCTGTCAACTGTGCGACACTACTGTGTATACATGCATCCATGTACGTGCCATCAGTGTAACAGATCCATGTACTGGTGACATCACTGTGTATTTTGATCAATGTAATTGAAACTGTGCTGCATATCACTTTAATAGTGCTAGTGCACTAGCGCCGACGCTCATCCACTCAGTATAACTGTGACCACCACACACTGTGTAATGAGTCCCGGCAGTCAGCATGATGTACCTTAATACAACTCGAGCACATAATGATGGCATTGTACGCGCAATGCAGCTATAACTCGTAGGGGCTTTAAAGTACATGCCTCACCTTTGTAAATGTATCGTAAACACTATGTGTAACATGATCCAGTACTGTGCATCACTGTGCTAGATCCATGTACAGGCGACTATCCCTGTGTATATGATCCATGTACTGTGACATCACTGTGTATATGATCCATGTACTGTGAAATAACTATGTACATTTTCCATGGCCTGTTGCATCACTGTGTACATTATCCCAGAACTGTGACATCCCTGTGTATATTATCTCATTAATGTGACATCCCTGTGTATATTATCCCATTAATATTACATCTCTGTCTACTCAGCATCTCCTGCTCTATAACATGCTGCCTAAAGATAGGACACTGTACAATCTGCTGCGATCCTCCTGCTCTATAATCTTCTGCCTGCAGATAGAAAACTATGCACAATTGATTAGCTCTGATTGCTCTGTAACATGCTGCTTACAAATTCACCTCTATGTACAATTTTATACATTCGTCCTGCTCTATAACATACTTCCTGTGAACTCTGCTTAGTTCCTCCTGCTCTATAACTTGCTGCCAGATGCAGTATGAAAATCTCTTTAAAACCTCTGTATTAATAAGAATGTTCCCCCATCTACCACTTTTTTGGTTCATATCCATGGGAATAGGTTTCTCCATCCGTATCCGTCCAAGTCTCGGCATGTATATATTCATATTCTGCATGTTTTTGTATTCATACAGTCTTTTTATTACATTTAATATGCAGTTGATGAAATTGAGATTTATTTCCTTTGCACTGAGCATCCGTTTTCAATTTGCATTCTGTATTGGTTGCCTCTTTCCCCCTTAATTCTATTTATTATGTAAGACAGTCTTCCATATTATATTCACCAGAGGTAAATTTCATGCATTTTTTGTATTACACGACAGAGGAGCCGCGGTTTTCGCGATGGCTGACATGTAATTGATGAATTATACATTAAAAACAAAACAAATTGCTGTTAATATTGAGTGAAACCTCCTCCTGGAATACAATAAGATGAAAAGAATGGCTGCCATTATAAAGTGACAGAAGAGAACTTCAGGTATGAGGTGGATTGTAAGCTCCTTACATCAGCGGATGATGGGATGTGGATTACATTGCTACCAATGTCATATAATTAACCTACAGGGTACTGACACACTTCATACGTCCAGGAAGAGAATGTGACCACCAGGACTGTGAAGGTAGCAGCTGCCCCCGGGCCTCGGTGCCTGTGGTGGTCCCTATGCAACATAAGGAGTAGTTAAAAGCGCTGCTAGTACATCAAATGGCCTCTCCTCCCGGTGCTCTATCCCAGTTCTCCTGTCCAATAACAACCCCATGATGATGTCCTTTTATGATTAGTTCATCAAAATCCTCTCCGTCCTCCATGAATGAACAATGGCTCACGTGTCTTCCTGGACCCTGCTCCACTCCTATGTCTGAAGTGATATTGGAGTGATAAAATGTTAAAAATTCTGCATAAAAATAATCTGCTTGGCTCGTTTTACAAACAAGGCAGAACATCACATACGACATAAGTAACTGTGATACCTTTAATACTGTAAATGGTTTCTTATCTGCAGGCAGAATGTTATAGAGCAGGAGGAGATGAGCAGATTGTACATAGTGTCCTATCTACGGGCAACATGTTATAGAGCCGGAGGAGCTGAGCAGATTGTACATAGTGTCCTATCTGCAGGCAGCATGTTATAGAGCAGGAGGAGATGAGCTATAGAGCAGGAGGAGATGAGCAGATTGTACATAGTGTCCTATCTGCAGGCAGCATGTTATAGGGCAGGATGAGCTGGGCAGATCCTACATAGTGTCCTATCTGCAGGCAGCATGTTATAGAGAAGGAGGAGCTGAGCAGATTTTACATTGTGTTTTATCTGCAGGCAGCATGTTATAGAGCAGGTGGAGGTGAG
Source organism: Engystomops pustulosus (assembly GCA_019512145.1). Classification (NCBI taxonomy): domain Eukaryota; kingdom Metazoa; phylum Chordata; class Amphibia; order Anura; family Leptodactylidae; genus Engystomops; species Engystomops pustulosus. The sequence continues at coordinate 21,697,235 of CM033647.1, forward strand.
AAGATTGTACATACTGTCCTATCTGCAGGCTGCATGTTATAAAGCAGGAGGAGCTAAACAGATCGTACACCACGTCCTGTCTGCAGGCAGCATGTTATAGAGCAGGAGGAGCTGAGCTGAATGTACATAGTGTCCTACCTGCAGGCAGCAGTTTATAGAGCAGAAGCAGCTGAACAGATAATACATAGTGTCCTATCAGAAGGCAGCATGTTATGGAGCAGGAGAAGCCGAGCAGATTGTATTTATCTGGGTTGAGCAGATTGTACATAGTGTCCTATCTGTAGGCAGAATGTTATAGACAGAAGGAGGACTGGGCAGATCCTACATAGTGTCATATTGCAGGGTAGCATGTTATTAGAGCAGGGGTAGATGCGCAGATTGTAATAGTGTTCCTATCTGCCAGGACAGGCAGCAGTTATAGGGAGGATGAGCTGGGCCGATCCTATAGTGTCCTATCGCAGGCGCAGTTATAGAGAAGGAGGAGCTGAGCAGATTTTAAATGGTTTTATCTGCAGGCAGGCATGTTATTTAGAGCAGGTGGAGGTGGAGAAGATGTACCATATTAATCTGCAGGTGGATGTTATAAGCAGGAGGAAGTAAACAGATCGTACGAACCAGTGCCTGTTTTAACCTCACTGTGTGTTCTGCCAGTATGAGCAGATTGTACATAGTGTCCTATCTGTAGGCAGAATGTTATAGAAAAGGAGGAGCTGGGCAGATCCTACATAGTGTCCTATGAAAATGAGGCGGTTTTTCAGAAAACGCGGGTTTTCGTCGGCCAGCCCCCCGTTTTCTGCAAGAAGACGGGCATGCCGCCCGATGCGCCACCAATCCGATCGCGGCGCCAAAACCCGGGGAATCATGTCAAACGGCGCAAATCGGAAAATATTAGGGTAAGCACGTTCGGGAAAACCGATCGGGCTTAGTAATGACCCCCCCCATTGTGATATTGGATACCATGAAAAACTGTGACATCACTGTGATATATGATCCATTAACGGTGACATCAGTGTGTGTAGATGATCATGAACTGTGATACTCACTGTGTACACAGATCCATTTACTGTGACATCACGGTGTATATGATCCATGTACTGTGACATAATTGTGATCTACTTTATCATTACGTGACATCACTGTGGCTTATATATGATCAATTACTGGCAATCACTGTTTCATATGATCTATTTCTGTGGGCTATCATTGACACACATTATGAACCCATGCTACTCGTGACATCTACTTTCATATAATTCTTTAGCCATGTACTGGTGGACATCACACAACGTGTGCATGATCATTGATGGATCATCACTGTGTATAGGATCCGATTGATACCCTGGTGACATCACTGCCTTCAAATGCATCCTCACTATCACTGTCGAGCATCATACAGACATGTGCTCTGACTACTGCACCAGTACGGGACCATTCATTGGTGTCTTACGATGATCCCTGTACTGATGACATCCCCGTGTATATGATAGTACCGTGACAACACACTGTGTTATCAGGATCCCATGTACTTGCATCACAGTGTATATGCTCCATTCATTAAGCACCGTGACATCACTGTGTATTGACCCTGCTCCTGTGGACATGAGTTAAGGTATACAGGATGTCCATGTACGTGACATCACTGGGCTGTGTATATACAGATCCATGTGACTGTGACATCATGTGTATATGATCCATATACTGCGACATCACTGTGATATGATCCATGTACTGGCTGACATCACTGTGTATATGACCATGGAATGTGACATCACTGTGGATATGATCCATGTACCTGTGACACACTGTGTATATGATCAACGTACTGTGAAATAACTATGTACATGTTCATGGCCTGTGCATCACTGGGAATTATCCCAGAACTGTGACTCTCGTGTATATTATCTCATTAATGTGGACATCCCTGTGCAGATTATCCATTAATATTACATCTCGGTATGATCGCACCTCATGCATCTATAACAGGGCGGCCTAAAGATAGGACACGACATCTGCTGCGATCTCATGCTCTATAATATTTGCCGCAGATCGAAAATATGACAATTGATAGCTCTGATGCTCTGTAACAGCGCTACAATTCACTCTATGTACATTTTACATTCGTCCTGCTCTAAACATCTTCTGTGAACTTGCTTAGTCCTCTGCTATATAACTTCTGCCAGATGCAGTATGAAAATCTCTTTAAAACTCTGTAGTATATAAGAATGGTCACATCTACCAATTTTGGTTCATATCCATGGGAAAGGTTTCTCCATCCGTATCCGTCAAGCTCGGCTGATATATTCAATTCTGCATGTTTTGATTCATACAGTCGTTTATATAGCATTATATGCAGGTGATGAAATTGACGATTTATTTCCTTGGCAGAGAGACATCCGTTTCCATTTGCGTTCCGTATTAGGTTGCCCTTCCCCCTTAATCTGATTATTATGAAGGCACAGTCTTCCATATTATATACACCAGAGTAAATTTCATGCATTTTTGTAAAAGACAGAGGAGACCGCGGCTTTAGCGATGGCTGAAATGTATTGATGAATATACATTTAAAAACAACACAAATGCTGTTATCTTGAGTGAAACCTCTCATGGCATACAATAAGATGAAAAGAATGGCTGCATTCTCAAGTGACAGAAGAGAAACTTTAAGTATGAGGTGGATGTAGCTCCACATCAGCGGTGATGGGATGTAGGTAGTACATCTGTACCAATGTCATAGAATTAACGACAGTGTACGACACAATTCATTCGTCCAGGAGAGAATGTGAACCAACCAGGACTGTGAAAGGTAGCAGCTTCGACCCGGGCACTCAGTGACTGGTGGTGGTCCTTATGCACAATTAACGGGTAGTTAAAAGCGACGCTTTAGACTAAAACAGGCTCATCTCCTCAGTCGACGGGAGTTTTTTTTTTTTTTTTCCGCAGTCTATCCCCAGTTCTCCTGTCCAATAACAAACTCCCATGTATGATGTCCTTTTAGGAGATAGTTCATCACATATCGCGATCGTCCCTCACATGAAAGGAAACATCTCAATGGCTCACGGCTTCTGGACCCTGCGCCATCCTTCTCGAGTGATATTGGAGTGATTAAAATGTTAAAAATTCTGCATAAAAATAATCTGCTGGACCCAGTTTTACATACAAAGGCAGAACATCACTACGACATAAGTTAACTGTGAACCTTTAATACTGTAACTGGTTTATTATATGCAGCAGATGTTATAGAGCAGGAGGAGATGAGCAGCAGCTTTAATAGATGTCGTCTACTGAGTGGCAACCTGTTATAGAAAAGGAGGAGCTGGGAGATCATACATAGTGGGGTCCTATCTGCAGGTAGCCATGTTATCTGATGGCTAGGAAGGAAGATTGAGACAGATTCTCGCTACATATAGTGTTACTATCTGCAGGCAGCACGGTTCTAGGGCCAGGATGAGTGGGAAGCTCCTACATAGTGTCCTATCAGCAGGTCAGCAGTTATGAGAAGCGAGGGACGCGAGCAGATTTAATTGTCAGAGGCGTTTTATCTGCCCGTGGCCGCATAGTATAGAGCAGGTGAGCGGTGAAGAAGATTGGTAACTATTGTCCCTTATTCTGCAGGCTGCCTGTTAGAAAGCAGGGCGAGCTAAAACGCACAGAACACCACGTCCTGTGCAGGCTAGCATTTATAGAGCAGGAGGAGCCGCGGGGGGGAGTGAGAAGGCATCGTCTTTCCTACCTGCCGCAGCAGTTTCTGTCGAGCAGCAGCGCGCCACAGATCATAACATAGTGTCCTCTACCGACCGGCAGCACTGTTATGGAGCAGGAGAACAGCGCGCCGACATTCTTTATTGGGTTGCGCACAAGATGTGCTAACATAGGGTCCTCTCCGTAGGGCAGCAACGGCTTATTAGCAAGGAGGATCTGGGGCAGATACTAACATACGTGTGTCCTGTATCCTTGCTCACGGAAGCACACTATGTAGCAGCAGGAGGAGATGAGCAGATGTGTGAAATAGAGTGCATACATCCTGCCGGCAGATAAGGTTACTAAGAGGGCAAGCGATGTATCGAGCTAGTGGAGAAAGATGACCTACTCGTGTCCTTTCTGCAGCAGCATAGTATTATAGAGAAGGAGGGCTAGCAGTACAGACTGGAGCAGGTTTGTGTTATCTGCAGGCAGCATGTTATAGAGCAGGTGGAGGTGAGAAGATTGCCACATACTGTCTATCTGCCATGCTGCCAGTATAACGCCGCGGCGCGCTGTACACGATCGGAAACCACGCCTGTTGACACGAGAGGAACTGGTATAGCGCAGGAGGAGCTGAGCATGAAGTGGTTACCTAGGTCTACCTGCAACTGGCGAGCATGTTTATAGAGTCATCGGAAGCAGCGGTAAAAAGCAGCGTAATAGCATAGTGGCCTTATTCCGTAAGGCAGACATTTATGGAGGCAGGGAGAAGCCGAAGCAGATTTTATTTACTGGG
>CM033647.1:21706027-21765816 GCA_019512145.1 Engystomops pustulosus
TTTTTACTAAACTGAATAATCCCAAATTTTGTAATCTGTCATTGTATTCTAGTCCCCCACATCCCCCTAATGCTCTTGGTTGCTCTCCTCTGCACCCGTTCCAGTTCTACTATGTCCTTTTTAAACACTGGTGCCCAAAACTGTACAGAATATTCCATGTGTGGTCTAACCAGGTTTGATTTGCTTTAGCAGCAGCCGCCTGGCTGTGGTCGCTAAAGTTAAAGTCCCTTTCACACTTGCGAGTGTGATGCACTGAACTCGCATCACACTCGCAACGCATGCTGCCTGGATCTTCTGGCCCGAACACTGCAAACCAAAACTGAACTGACATGCGGAGTTCAGTTCCGGTTTTCAGATTTCAGGCCGGGGGGATGGTACACAGGGGGGATGGTAACACCCACCTGGCCTGCAGGCAGGGGCGTAACTTGAGGGGCTGCAGAGGGTGCACTCGCAACCACCCAAGAGGCTTAGGGGGCCCATAAGGTGTCACTTTCCCATAGGTTATAGTTGGGGGCCTGGCACAGACTTTGCACTGGGGCCCATCAGCTTCAAGTTAAGGGTCATGTTAATGCAACAATTATGACAATTCTTGGGCATGCTCCAGGAAATGTGTATACTCTTACCTTTTCACAATTTTTTCAAATTTTCCCAGTAGAATTTATTGTTTTGACATCCGACAAAACTCTGTAATTTTTGGCCCATGTAAAAAAATAGGATCTCCATGCATCTGGCGGTGCCACTCACTAGACTTAAGAAGGGTTTAAGTGACATTTATTTATGAGTGCAGGCAGCACCTCCTACCAAAAAATTTTTGAAAAGCTATTAATTTTGGAATTTTTTTTAAGGCTAAAGTAATAACATTTCCTCAGCAAGAAGTTCTCCATTACTATGCTCTCCAGTCTCGGGAGGGGTTAATTGAGACTACTAATTATTTTTGTATTTCATTCAGACCAAACTGTTTCCCCCCTACTTGCCTTTATCCTTGACCTCAGCAGAAAAGGGGTTAAATCTCATCCTAATATGTACACTGTCCACATAGCAACAAATCCCCGGGTAAAAAAGAGCCACATTATATTTTTTGTTCTCCTTGTTAATCAGCCAGGAAATCCACCCTTTCATTGACAAAAATGTCAAAAAGAAGCCGACAAGATTGGCACCAGAATGAGCAGAATCTACTGAGGGTTGATACGCACTGTCATCCAGAATTTGGGTGAGGAGAGGACAGAGGCTTTTTTTTTTCTCTTTCCTTTACTTTGACCGTGGACAAACGCAGAAGGAGAGGTGAAAATTGCCATCTTCCCAACCTTAGAGAAGAAGTAAATTGAAAAAAAAATTTTTGGGATTTTTGATACGTGCAATATTCATGTTAACATTCCAGCTTTGGATTTATATGCTGAAAATGAAGTGGCTTCAGAGCCCCAAAATAGACGAAGAAAAGAAGGGGGGGAGAGATGTCTTCAAAAAGGTGGAACCCATCAGAGAGGATTATTAGAATTCTGATGAACTGGCCACATTCCCATAACGTGGTGAGAAGCCGCTTTGAGTTTCCCCCCTATTATTCACCTTCTGATAACAAAAAAGCCTCCCTATATTTAATGCAGGTTCAGCCCTGGGACACTTAATAGGATTAGGAATAATTTCTACAAATTTCCAAAAAACACAGATCACATGGGAGGACTTAGAATCTGCTGATCATTTCTCCATAGCCGGAAGATCAAAGGGTCGTGAGTTTGGATACGAGAGCTCTAATTTGACCCTGGCTCAGCTTTTATTTTGATGAAAGGGTTAAGCTTCTCTAAGGTCACCCGAAAGGAGCAAATAGTGTGACTAAAGGCAGCTTTGGGATCTAGGAGGAGACAATGGAGAAGTAGAGTATCTTGTATTGTGATGTCTGCGAATGGTAATGATCATTAAAATACTACCGTAATGTAACCTCTTCACTGCCAAATCCCCTACACTGTATCATTGCCCTGATGTAAGCGTTTTTTGCAGTTGACAGTAAGTTTTCTTAAAAACAGGATTTTGTTCATTTGCTCTGTTTCTTCTGTTGTTGTTAAAAAAAAAAAAAAAAAAAAAAAAAAAAAAAACGAAAGTTGTATATGGTATTACAGCCAGTTCAAATGACCAAAGCTGCAATACCAAATGCAACCACTGAACAGGAATTTTTGGTGTACAGAAATTATGGTGCTCATTTACTAAGGGTCCGCGGAGCGCATTTTTGTCAGGTTCCCCAACAATTACCGTGTTGTGGCACATTTAACAGGGGTTTTTGGTGTACGCAATCGGGTTTTGGCTCATCGACGCCGGCTTTCAAGTGACACAAATCAGGGGACGGACCATCAGACGATCCGACGGATTTGGACAATGCACGGAATTTAACAACTCAAATTGTGTCACAAGACAACTCACTCACATACACCGGGAAGAAGAAGGTGAACTCCGACGGACCTCAACGGGGAAGTGACACATGCAGGATCTCGGGCGCACAATCTTTGTGAATCGCACCAGACTTCATCTTCGTCGGACCGCCTGGATCGTAGATCGCGACAGGACCAGGTAAGTAAATGTGCCCCAATATGTTTCTAATACTGGACCCCTTGATGACCAGTTTGGCCAGTTTGGGCCTTTGTTCTGCTTTTCCGTCCTCACCTGTGGACTGTTGAGAGACATTCTGTACATTTTGTATATTAGCTTTTTTTAGTGGTGGCAAAAGAATACAAGAGCAATTAAGATTTTTTTGTAGCTCCTCCTACACTATAGATAACATTCACATATGTAAGATTACAGAAATACCAATAATGTATAGAGCTTTAATGTTTTACCACTGTTGGAAGGACATTTATCATACACCAGCACATCATTATATAAGCCCCACCCCTGCGGATACATAGGGAGGCTCCGGCCGGCTGTCATAGAATTGTGCTATTACCAGCAACCATTCAGGTATGAACAGTCACAGTTTATAGCGCATGTGCTGGCCGAACCCCTTCACGCCCATCTGGTTTGAAGGTGGGGAAAGGGGAATTAATCGCAATTCCCAGCACTCTGCTGGGTATTGCAATTATTTCTGGGCTTGTACGGCAAAAAACTGGCATACAGGCCCTGATAAATCTTCCCCTTTACCCCCATAAGTTTTCCGAGCTATAGTTAAAACTGTATTATTTTTTATCAGACTTAGCTTTTTTTTGTGGGATTATTTTTCATTGACACCATTTTTAAGTACAGCCTGCAATTTTATCATTCAGGATGTAAAAAAAAAAAATCAGCTTTTTGCCTTGTTTCTTTTTTTCTTTTTTTGCCATTTTTGGCATTTGCTATATATAAAATATATACTCGATATATATATATATATATATATATATATATATATATATATATATTTACCATATATACTCGAGTATAAACCTAGTTTTTCAGCACAAAAAAAATGTGCTGAAACCCCAAACTCGGCTTATACACGAGTTAAAAAATATAGGTTTTACGGTTTTTGTGGTAAAATTAGGGGCCTCGGCTTATACTTGGGTCGGCTTATACTCGAGTATATACATTCATTGCAGATGTGGAGATACCAATTTATTTTTATTCATTCTTTTTGATTTTTACACAAATGTGGAACTTTTTTATTTAATTATTTTTGTTTATTTATTGTTTTATAAACTTTATTCAACATTATTAGAAAAACAAAGCATCTGAGCATATTATCAAATCCTTATCTATCCTTTAAAGCTCCCCTACCACTGGGCCGCAGAGCACCTGGTCCCTGGCCGCAGCCAAAAGAACTTAAAATAAAAAGCTGCATACTCACCTGCCATACTCCTCTTCTCCCCGCGGCTCCAGGTTCCTTTTCTCCTAATACAGCCAGAGGCGCGTCTATGCGGGTTGTCAGTGTGCACACACTCTGACAACAAAAAAAACCTGTCATTACTTCATTCACTGACACTTATTTACCTGTTCCTTGGAGATCACCGAAACTGCATTGTCCATCGATAATGCTCTGTGCCGGGATTCACTAAGTTTGTGGGCCCAATATCCTGCATGTGTCGTTTCCCCAATCAGGTCCGCCGGAGTTCACCTTCTTCTTCCTGGTGCATGTAAGTGCTTGATCTTGCGACACAATTTGGCAGGGACAGATTTTTCTAAAATTTGACATTTTTTACAGTTGGTTTCTACTCAATAGACAACCTGGTTTATATAGAAAGTGACGGCACGCGCTCGTCTCAGAGATCACAGCTGCGGAGGGGTTGTTTGTTAACATCTGCATCTGGAGGAGTAATGATTGTTTGCACACTTCTCAGTGATGACATCGGATGAGTCTATAGAGGTTTATCTATGTATCTATCCATATGGACAAGTGTATGGAAACAAACAGTATTTCTTGGCTTTGGAATGACACGTAAATGAATGGATGGGTGAATGTTATTTATCTGTAGGAATAACGCTGAACAGCAGCTACTTTATACTCTAGTCTTTGTTTTATATCTTACTTTACTTTGGCTTTGAAGCAGTTTTTTCGGCTTCACGTGTTTCACAGCTTTTTTTACGCAATTGCCTTCAAAATTGACTTTATTGTGAGGATCCTCTTCGTCGCTGCGATGCCGCACACTTCTTTCAAGTGTTTAAGGCCCTACGAAAGATGCCTATGTTTTCCCTGAAGAGGGCTTCTATAGATTTGCATAGGATTTGCATCTCATTTAAGTTTACAGTATGTAGTTCTATTGGACACATCAGCTTCTCATTAACACCAAGAATGTGAGTATTCAGGGAATGCGAACATTCCTATGTATATATGTCATCAGCGAACACAGAGAAGAGCAGGTTCTGCGTTACTTCTGCGTTACCTGCATCATTTGCCAGGTCACACATTTAAAGGGTTGTCAGGATTAAAAAATAAATTGCAAATCTTTTTATTTACTGATTAAATCTTGCCAGCATTGATCCCTACAAAAATACCCACAAGTCTCTGTTTCCATGTCTGCAGTGAACACAGTGGGACACATTTACCGGTCCAGTCACGATCCAGCGGCGCGTTCTCCGACGAGGATTCGGGTCTGCCGGGATTCACTAAGGTCCGTGCCCCTGATATCCAGCAGGTGTCGCTGCTGCGCCGAGGTCCACCGGAGTTCACCTTCTTCGACCCGGTGCATGTAAGGCTGATCCGCGTGTTTTCAGAATCCATTGGGTTGTCCGACAGAGACACGCCCCCCCTCCCAATTTCTGTTGCGTGAAAGCCGGCGCCAATGTGTCAAAATCCGACTGCGTGCGCCAAAATCCGGCGCAAATCGGAAATCGAAGGTGCGCGATTCGGACCCTTAGTAAATGAGCCCCATTGTATACATGCACATCAACAAGCAGCATGTTATAAAGCAGGAGCAACTGAGTGAAATGTAAATGGTGTTTTGTCTGCAGGAAGCATGTTATAGAGCAAGAGGAGCTGAGTATATTGTACATGATGTCCTATCTGCAGGCAGCATGTTATACAACGAGAGGAGCATACATTACTAGTCATACAGCCAGGTTACTGAAGACCGGTTTTGATTAATCTGTCACACTCTGAACAATCAACAGGCAAACTGCACTACTTTTATTAAATGTGGGCCAGTGTCTGCAAGTATACAACCAACTAAGCTCCTCCTGCTCTGCTGCATGCAGATAGGACACTACATATAATCTGCTCAGTTTCTCCTGCTCTATAACATGCTCCCTTCAGATAGGACACTGTATAATCTGCTCAGTTTCTCCTGTTTTATAACATGCTGCCAGCAGATAGGACACTATGTACAATCTGCTCAGCTCCTCCTGGTCTATAACATGCTGCTTGCATAGAGAATTCATGGGTGCATGGGCCAAAGAGAATGTGAAAGCCATTTAAACATCAAAAAAAATTAAAAACTTATTACTATAAGAAACTGCTACAATATAGAAACACTTTTATTTGCACAAGGTTTGCCCTCCTTTTTTATTTCTTCTATCTTTTGAAGTAGTAGGGTATTAGTCAGAGGATAGCGCATTCCAGAGAACGGGTGCAGCTCAAGAGAAGTCTTAGAGATGTGCGTGAGAGTAAATGACCGGCAAAGCACTGGGTGGGAGATAGATGTAAGATGAGGGAGGAGTGGTAGGTGCACTGGGCAGAACTTTGAGGATGAGGGTGATTGGATTGTATACTGCAGGTGTCTGTGTGGCCTCTTCTAAGAGTTTGGTAACACAGATGACTGAAAATCCTCCTGTCCTATGTATTTGAGTTTTTTTTTTTACTAGAAACAATTCTCTGTATCTGATAACGTAATTGGTGGTGGGAATTGTTTTGGTCTACAGAATATAGTGTATGTTGCTTCCTCGCACAACTATATAACATCTGCCACGACAAATCCACTTATATACTATACAGAACACTCAGACGGACGGGTTAAAGGACACTGGAAGAGGAGTACTGGGTAGGACGTGTAAGATATAGCACATGATTAGCAGTGTTGTACCGGTAGGCGGATGCTTTACAGGTCCTTGTACGGCACATAAATAAGCCATTAGTCAAGACTCACAATTTCTGGCAACAAGAGAGAATTTACTTAAGTGCAATAAACACTTTAGAAAAATAGTGGTTTTCAGCTTCTGCCCCCTTTCACATCCCTACCTACAGAATTACCCGCTCTTCCTGGGAACACGCGCAATCTAGAACGTAGAAGACCTGCAGTTTTACGGGAGATGATTGAACCATGCATTAGGAGCCATGTCATACCACTTCTGCCTTAACCATGTCATCGCTGCGGGAGCCTCTGGCTTATGTGACTGCAGAGTCTTGTGGGCAAGCCTGTCAGCAAAGGGTTAAGGACGCAAGACTAGAAATTCAACATTTTACCCAGAACAAAATGTCTGTGACAGATTGCCAGGAATATGGGGCTCTTAGTGTAATATTGTACATTTTTAGAGCGCAGTAGTGCGGAGAAACTATACAGGGTACACGCTCGGAATTACTCCACTTTCAAAGTGCCTTTAAGTGTATTCTCAATTGTCACATTGGAGCCTTCTGCTTGTTGGCAGATATACATATGGATTTATAGAAAGGCAGACATTTATACTGTGGTTTCCCCGGAATTTTTAGAACCGAGACACTTGTAGTAAATGTGACTGAAGATCAACCTTAATAGCAAATTATATTTCCCAAATTAATCCAAAAATCAGTGCCTTGCAGAGAACAATAGGCTGGGATACACATACAGTAAAATTCAATTGTATCCATGTCTCCAAGTCACAGATACAATTAATATATATCTAAAGCGATGCTACATTCCTTTCTCATTTTTAGCCTTCCATAAGGGTACAGGAATGGGAATCCTTAAAACAGAGGGCTAGGACTTATCCCACTATATTCCACCCCTTCCCTGAGGAGGAGTGAACATCGGCAGCAACCAGTGATTGGCTACTTATGTTCAGGGTGTTTCCACAGTGATGTAACTGCCCTAATATGGACAGTCACATCACTAGGACCTCCCAAAGCATTTTCTCAACGGAGGCCAGAGGTGGATGCAATACTGTTGCATCCGCCTCCTCATAGGCTATTATGGCCTCCGCTGAATGTGTATGTCACTCAGCAGGAGGGAGCAGGAAAGAAAGACGCAGCTTGCTACATCTACATCCTGGTAAAGGTACAGGGTACAATGTATACTTTGCGGATAGAGACACAGGATGCCTTTGTCTGCCAATATATGTCTATATAAGCGTATACATACTTCAGCATATGCACTTGAAGCTTTCCTGGCATATACAGTATGTGAATATATCCATAAAACGGGATGTTAAATGTAGCTTTACTAGACCTTTTCTGGGTGGAAGGATGCACAATGTCCATATTACGTGCAGATTTACTGCTGCATAATTCAATATAATTCTTGTCCATTTCAATATTAGCTGACAAAGGTTATTAATAGCAGTTTACTTGTGGTTTTAACACTGTAAAAAATCTATTTGATATTTTTTGCCCTACATGTGTCTCACTTAATGTTGCTCCTAATCCGTAGATGGACTTTAGGCAGATAGTTCAACCCCATTTTAATTCCCCTAAATAGCTCTCTGTCTCTGCATGTATATGTACCTGTGTTGTTGCCTCCTTTGCCCTCAGTATATATACACGACTTCCTCTCTCTCAGTGCTTTAGGCCGTCCTCATGGCATCACCCACTGTATGTCTCTCTCTCACTGTGACAGGAATGGGGGGGGGGCAGTAGAATGAGACATAATCTCCTGATGCAACTCGTCCTATTCATCATTGCTCACACGTGTAACCAAAGAATCACAGAGAGTCCACACACAGCAGAAAAGTAAGTAGCAGGACTGCTGAATCACTTGATGAACTTTAAGGATTATCTACAAGGAGGCAAAAGCACATTGGTAATTTATGAAAAAGAGTGGCCAACCCCTTTAAGAAGGAGTCCTCGACGTAATATGGCCCTGCTACTACAAAGTCTTCCACTCTCAAGCAGGACAGATAGCTATTTCTATAGGTTGGCCTGCATGATCACTGTACAGAGACCTAGAAGAGGCGACGGTGACGGAGCATGTGTGTCCACCAGCGTTTGAAAGTGGACAAGCTCACTGCTATACATTTTGAGCACCAGGTGGCACCATAAGTTAAGTCCTAAACTCGTCAACTGATTTACACTCACCAGCCACTTTATTAGGTACACCATGCTAGTAACGGGTTGGACCCCCTTTTGCCTTCAGAACTGCCTCAATTCTTCGTGGCATAGATTCAACAAGGTGCTGGAAGCATTCCTCAGAGATTTTGGTCCATATTGACATGATGGCATCACACAGTTGCCGCAGATTTGTCGGCTGCTCATCCATGATGCGAATCTCCCGTTCCACCACATCCCAAAGATGCTCTATTGGATTGAGATCTGGTGACTGTGGAGGCCATTTGAGTACAGTGACCTCATTGTCATGTTCAAGAAACCAGTCTGAGATGATTCCAGCTTTATGACATGGCGCATTATCCTGCTGAAAGTAGCCATCAGATGTTACAGGGTACATTGTGCTCATAAAGGGATGGACACGGTCAGCAACAATACTCAGGTAGGCTGTGGCGTTGCAACGATGCTCAATTGGTACCAAGGGGCCCAAAGAGTGCCAAGAAAATATTCCCCACACCATGACACCACCACCACCAGCCTGAACCGTTGATACATGGCAGGATGGATCCATGCTTTCATGTTGTTGATGCCAAATTCTGACCCTACCATCCGAATGTCGCAGCAGAAATCGAGACTCATCAGACCAGGCAACGTTTTTCCAATCTTCTACTGTCCAATTTCGATGAGCTTGTGCAAATTGTAGCCTCAGTTTCCTGTTCTTAGCTGAAAGGAGTGGCACTCGGACAACCCCTTTAAACTAATTCCTTATCTTTACACCGTCTATCTCTTTTTCCATGAACAATTGATAATTGCTCATCTAATATTAGAATGGATTTATAGAAGGAGAATATTTTTATAGTTAGATAAACATCTCTCTTTTTCTGCACCTTCAAATTGAATTTGCTTTTGTAGCTGCTGCCTGGCATTGAGAGCTGCCACTGACCAGCAATGCCTACATATACAGATACATTGCCTAATCAGCATTACATCTCATCTGTTGGCTCTACCCTACACATGGGGGCTCATTTACTAAGGGTCGCGCGCTGCACTTTCATCGGACAATGCACTTTCGGTGAACTCCGCGGACGGGGTAAGTAAATGTGCCCCATGATGTCTTCGGAATTGCGCACATTTCTTTCTTGCATGTTTTTCATCCGTTACCCAGCATTATTTGCATACGTTTAATTTTTTTTCATTTTCACCACTGGATATTGTGATTATATACCAGACATGGCATTTTTAATGGTTACCACATAAAGTCTCTATGGTGGGAATGCAGCAGTCACCCAGCATAGTGTACAGTATATAGGGCGCAATATTTGACTCCATCTCAGCACAGCGAGCTCCCCGCATCCCTTCATTGTTATTGTTCCAGTGTGAAATCACTTCCTCGGGACATAATTAGAGCTGCTCCATTTATTGCATTAAATGATTAGTATGCCCTCCAAACGATTCTCTAGATTTTCCTTTATTGCTGATGATTTTTAAATATGAGACTTGTGCGCTGTAAGGGCTTAGTGCGGCTTCTCCGCGCTGCCGCGTCTATCGGTGTTACAGCACTTGGTCATGTTACACTATGTTACTGGGGTGCGATTTCTCAGTAGTAGAGTTGTCTTCTTAAGATTTCTTTATATTTACATGCTGCACTCGATTTATTATATGCCGCATTGCATTATTATATACGGTGTATCTATGAGTACTCTAAAGGCGCCGAGGAAATTCTCAATTCATGTCCCACTATTTTAATAGTAGTAGAATTGCACTTGTGTGTGGCCTTATTAATCTGATTTCTTTACATTTACAGGTTGATTTTATTTTAATTTTATGATATATTGCACATTGTACTGTAAAGGATACGTGCAGATTCTCAATGCTGGTGTGTCAGTAACTAGTAGTAGAACTGCGCTTGTGTATGGCCTTATTAATTAGATTTTTTTTTACTACGGTATGTACATACTAACCTTGATTGTGTTAGATTCTGAATTAAAGGGGTTGTACACTTTCACCAAAATAAATGTTATTGTTTTTATAATGAAAAGTTCTGCAATTTTCCAATAAACTTTCTGTATCAATTCATAGTTTTCTAAATCTCTGCTTGCTGTCATTCTATTTTAATTGTTCATTTTAGATGGATATAAACTGTTCCCTATTCATGTGATGTCACACAGGTGCACGACTCAATATCCCTGGTCATGAAATGTCACGCAGGTGCATGGCTTGTTATATCCCTGGTCACTTGGTGTCACACAGGGGCACGGCTTAATATCCCTAGTTATGTGATATCACACATGTGCATGGCTTGTTATATCCCTGGTCATATGATGTCACACAGGTGCATGGCTTGTTATATCCCTGGTCATTTGATGTCACACAGGTGCACGGTTCAATATCCATGGTCATGTGATGTCACACAGGTGCACGACTCATTAGATCCTTGGTCATGTGATGTCACATAGGTGCAAAGCTTGTTATAACTGAGCTCTGATAAATCTCTGTGATATAATGAGCTGTGCACCTGTGTGACATCACATGACCATGGACAGTTTTTGTTCCACAGGAAAGAAACATTGAATCTTCCTATAGAATGTCAGCAGAATTAAGACAGAAAGTATGTTGAGCAATTGTATAACTGTTTATCATACAAATAATAACATTTAATTGGACAATCCCTAAACACAAATGCTTTAGACACATAGGTCCTCAGAGCTACATGAGCTGCTATGCTTCCGTTTTACAACTTCAACAAGATCACTCTGCTCTAGAAAAATGCCCTGAGATAGGACCTACCTGAAAAGGTGAATCGCTGGTAGGCTCCTGAGATAGCTGGACCTCTACACCAGTTTTTTTACATACAGTAGTTGCATTAGGTGACTGATATGGTATTTGTATGCAGTGTCAAGCTAATCAGTATTGTTCATTTTAATATTTCCCCTATACGGCACTATATCAGCACTTCTTAATTTATTTTACTTTAAGGGTTAACTAACATTAATCTATAGGGGCATATTTACTTACCCGGTCCATTCGCGATCCAGCGACGCATTCTCTGCGGTGGATTCGGGTCCGGGCGGGATTCACTAAGGTAGTTCTTCCGACGTCCACCAGGTGGCGCTGCTGCGATGAAGTTCCCCGAGGCCCGCCGGAATGCACTGAAGATCACCGGCCCATTCCTGGTGAAGGTAAGCGCGAGTCCCGCAAATCCGTCGGGTTTCCGTCGCCCCCCTGATTTCCGTTGCGTGCATGCCAGCGCCGATGCGCCACAATCCGATCGTGTGCGCCGAAATCCCAGTGCAATACAGGGAAAATCGTAGCAAATCGGAAATATTCGGGTAACACGTCAGGAAAACGCGAATCGGGCCCTTAGTAAATGACCCCCATAGGATTTTATTATATACATTCTGTTTATTAGTACTGCATCTGTATGCACCTGTTGAAAAGGTTAATGAACATGAGAGACATTTCTGACTGTATATCTCTAACTAAAGAGAAGCTAATAATTTTCCACTGCTATTGAAGAACTTATTTTGCAGGAGAAAAAGATTTGTTTACAGTCTAACATTTAGAATGACAGTTGCTGTCTGGAAAGTTGTTTACCACTTTAGAAATGTTATGCTTTATAATATTCTTATAGAGAATTTTTTGTCATTGTTTGTGTGGAAATATAAGGTAGGAAAAGACTGCCAGTCTACCTGAACAAGCAGAAGAAGAAGCTGAGATGGGGATACTCTGCCGTTGACCCTGGGTATTCTATTTATAGGCACCTTGTTATAAAGCAGAAGTAGTTGAACAGATTGAACATGACATCCTTTCTACAGGCAATACGTCATAGTGCAGATTACAGTAATGGAGCAGACTACATTATAGTGTTCTTTCTGCAGGCAGCATGTTATAGAGTAGGGGGAGTTGAGGATATTCTATCTGTAGTCTGGTAGTTACAGAGCAGGAGCACATTGAACATAATGGGGCAGATTTATCAAGCTGTCTGAAAGTCAGAATATTTCTAGTTGCCCATGGCAACCAATCACAGCTCAGCTTTCATTTTACCAGTGCTCATGAATATTTTAAAGGGGAGCTGTGATTGGTTGCCATGGGCAACTCGAAATATTCTGACTTTCAGACAGCTTGATAAATCTGCCCCAATGTCCTTTTAGCAGGCATGATGTTATAGAGCAGGAGGATCTGAGCAGATTGTACATAGTGTCCTGTCAGCAGGCAGCATGTTATAGAGCAGAAGAACCTGAGCAGATTGTACATAGTGTCCTGTCAGCAGGCAGCATGTTATAGAGCAGAAGAATCTCTTCTTACTTCTGGTGCATGTAAGTGCTTGATCTTGCGACACAATTGCAGGGGACAGATTTTTCTAAATTTAACATTTTACAGTTAGTTTGATTCCATAGACACCTGGTTTATATAGAATGATGCCGGCACGCGCTCGTCTCAGAGATCACAGCTGCGGAGGGGTTGTTGTTACATCTGCATCTGGAGAGTAATGATTGTTTGCACACTTCTCAGTGATGACACGATTAGTCTAAGAGGTTTATCTATTATCTATCCATATGGACAAGTGTATGGAACAAACGTAATTCTTGCCTTGGAATGACACGTAAATGAATGGATGGTGAATGTTATTTATCTGTAGGGAATAACAGCCAGCCTCTTATACTCTAGTCTTTGTTTTTATATCTTACTTTACTTTGGCTTTGAAGCAGTTTTTTCGGCTTCACGTGTTTCACAGCTTTTTTACGCAATGCTTCAAAATTGACTTTATTGTGAGGATCCTCTTTGTCGCTGAGATGCCGCCCACTTCTTTCATGTGTTTAAGGCCCTACGAAGATCCTATGTTTTCCCTGAAGAGGGCTTCTATAGATTTGCATAGGATTTGCATCTCATTTCAGTTTACAGTATGTAGTTCTATTGGACACATCGGCTCTCATTAACACCAAGAATGTGAGTATTCAGGGAACGCGAACATTCCTATGTAATATATGTCATCAGCGAACCCAGAGGAAGGCAGGTTCTGCGTTACTTCTGCGTTACCTGCATCATTTACCATGCACACATTAAAGGGTTGTCAGGATTAAATAAATTGGCAATCTTTTTATTTACTGATTAAATCTTGCCAGCATTGATCCCACAAAATACCCACAAGTCTCTGTTTCCATGTCTGCAGTGACACAGTGGGGCACATTTACCGGTCCAGTCGAGATCCACGGAGCGTTCTCCGATAGGATTCGGGTCTGCGGGTTCACTAAGGTCCGTGCCCCTGATATCCAGCAGTGGTCTCTGTCTGCGCCGAGGTCCATCAGAGTTCACCCTTCGACCCGGTGCATGTAAGGCTATCCGGTGTGTTTTCCGATCCATTGGGTTGTCCGACAGAGACACGCCCCCCCTCCCATTTCTGTGCGTGAAAGCCGGCGCAATGCTGGTCGTCAAATCCGACTGCGTGCGCCAAAACCGGCGCAAATCGGAAATCGAAGGTGCGCGATTCGGACCCTTGTAAATGAGCCCCATTGTATACATGCACATCACAAGCAGCACATGTTTATAAAGCGGAGCAACTGGATTGAAATGTAAATGGTGTTTTGTCTGCAGGAAGCATGTTATAGAGCAGAGAGCTGAGGAGATTGTACATGGTGTCCTATCTGCAGGCAGCATGTTATACACGAGAGGAGCATACATTACTAGTCATACAGCCAGGTTACTGAGACCGTTTTGATTAATCTGTCACACTCTGAACACAATCAAGGCAAACTGAACTACTTTTTATTAAATGTGGGCCAGTTGTCTGCAGTATAACACCAACTAAGCTCCTCCTGCTCTGCTGCCTGCAGATAGAACACTACTTAATCTGCTCAGCTTCTCCTGCTCTATACATGCTCCCTTCAGATAGGACACTGTATAATCTGCTCAGCTTCTCCTGTTTTATAACATGCTGCCAGCAGATAGGACACTATGTATAATCTGCTCAGCTACTTCTGCTCTATAAAATGCTGCCTGCAGATAGGACACTATGTACAATCTGCTCAGCTCCTCCTGGTCTATAACATGCTGCTTGCATAGAGAATTCATGGGTGCATGGGCCAAAGAGAATGTGAAAGCCTGTTTGAAGAGATTTTTTGAGCACCTTTGAATCCTTTGTAGTAGGGTATTAGCTACTGACGCTTTTAATGTACATCAGGACAATATAAAAAGTTGCCATATACCTCATGGATTGTCAAAGCAATTTTCATTTAAACATCAAAAAAATGAAAAACTTATTACTATAAGAAACTGCTACAATATAGAAACACTTTAATTTGCACAAGGTTTGCCCCTCCTTTTTTATTCTTCTATCTTTGAATAGTAGGGTATTAGTCAGAGGATAGCGCATTCCGAGAACGGTGCAGCTCAGAGAAGTCTTAGAGATTGCGCTTGAGAGTAAATGACCGCAAAGCACTGGGTGGGAGATAGATTGTAAGATGAGGGAGGATGGTAGGTGCACTGGGCAGAACTTTGAGGATAGGTGATGGTGAATTGTATACTGCAGGTGTCTGTGTGGCCCTCTTATAAGAATTTGGTAACACCGATGACTGAAAATCCTCCTGTCCTATGAATTTGATTTTTTTTTACTAGAAACAATTCTCTGTATCTGGTAACATAAGTGGTGGTGGGAATTGTTTTGGTCTACAGAATATAGTGTATTTGCTTCCTCGCACAACTATATAACATCTGCCAGCCAAATCCACTTATATACTATACGAACACTCAGACGGACGGGTTAAAGGACACTGGAAGAGGAGTACTGGGTAGGACGTGTAAGATATAGCACTGATTAGCGTGTTTGTACCGGTAGGCGGATGCTTACAGGTCCTTGTACGGCACATAAATAAGCCATTAGTCAAGACTCACAATTTCTGGCAACAGAGAGAATTTACTTAGTGCAATAACACTTAGAAAAATAGTGGTTTTCAGCTTCTGCCCCCTTTCGCATCCCTACCTACAGAATTACCCGTCTTCCTGGGAACACCGCAATCTAGAACGTAGAAGACCTGCAGTTTTAGGGAGATGATTGAAACCATGCATTAGAGCCATGTCATACCACTTCTGCCTAACCATGTCATCGCTGCGGGAGCCTCTGGCTTTATGTGACTGCAGAGTCTTGTGGGCAAGCCTGTCAGCAAGGGTTAAGGCGCAAGACTAGAAATTCAACATTTTACCCAACAAAATGTCTGTGACAGATTGCCAGGAATATGGGCTCTTATGTTAATATTGTACTTTTTAGAGCGCAGTATGTGCGGAGAAACTATACAGGGTACACGCTCGAATTACTCACTTTCAAGTGCCTTTAAGTGTATTCTCATTGTCACATTGGAGCTTCTGCTTTTTGCAGTAATACATAGGGATTTATGAAAGGCAGACATTTATACTGTGGTTTCCCGGAATTTTAGAAACCGAGACACTTGTAGTAGATGTGATGAATACAACCTTAATAGCAATCATATTTCCCAATTATCCAAAAATCAGTGCCTGTGCAGAACAAGGCTGGATACACATACAGTAAAATTCTATTGTACCCTGTCTTCAAGTCACAGATACAATTATATATATCTAAAGCGAGGCTACATTCATTTCTCATTTTTAGCCTTCCTAAAGGGTACAGGAAATGGGAATCCTTAACGAGGGGTAGGACTTATCCCACTATTTTCCACCCCTTCCCTGAAGGAGAGTGACATGCACGCAACCAGTGATTGGCTACTTATGTTCAGGGTGTTTCCACAGTGATGTAACTGCCCTAATATGACAGTCACCATCACTAGGACCTCCCAAGCATTTTCTCAACGAGGCCAGAGGTGGAGCTAATCAACTGTTGCATCTCCGCCTCCTCATAGGGCTATTTAGGCCTCTCCGCTGAATGTGTATGTCACTCAGGGCAGGGGAGCAGGAAAGAAAGACGCGCTTGCTACATCTACATCCTGGACAGGTACAGGGTACAAGGTATACTTTGCGGATAGAGACACAGGATGCCTTTGTCTGCCAATATAGTGTATATAGCGTATACATACTTCAGTATATGCACTTGAAGCTTTCCTGGCATATACGTATGTGAATATATCCATAAAACGGGATGTTTAATGTAGCTTTACTAGACCTTTTCTGGGGTGAAGATGCACAATGTTCCATATTACGTGCAGATTTACTGCTGCATAATTCATATAATTTTGTCCATTCAATATTAGCTGACAAAGGTTATTAAGAGCAGTTTACTTGTGTTTTTAACACTGTAAAAAATCTATTTGATATTTTTTGCCCTACTGTGTCTCACTTAATGTTGCTCCTAATCCGTAGATGGACTTTAGGCAGATAGTCACCCCATTTTAATTCCCCTAAATAGCTCTCTGTCTCTGCTTGTATATGTACCTGTGTTGTTGCCTCCTTTGAGAGCTTCAGCCTTTCTTTGTTGTCACCATGATGCTGGCTGCGTCAGATATATATACACTCTCTGAACATCAACAGTTTCCTCTTCTCCCAGTTCAGGCTTTAGGCCGTCCTCATGGCATCTCCCACTGTGTGCGTCTCTCTCTCACTGTCCTCACTGACAGAGAAAGGAAGAGGGGGGCAGTAGAATGAGACATAATCTCCTGATGCAACTCGTCCTATTCATCATTGCTCACACGTGTAACCAAAGAATCACAGAGAGTCCACACACGCAGAAAAGTAGTCGTGCAGACGCTGAATCACTGATGAACTTTAAGGATTATCTACAAGGAGGCAAAATCACATTGGTAATTATGAAAAGGGTGGCCAACCCCTTAAGAAGAGTCCTCGCCGTAATATGGCCGGCTACTACAAAGTCTTCCCCTCTCAAGCAGGACAGATAGCTATTTCTATAGGTTGGCCTGCATGATCATGTACAGAGACCTAAGAAGGGCGACGGTGACGGAGCATGTGTGTCCACCAGCGTTTGAAAGTGGACAAGCTCACTGCTATACATTTTGAGCACCAGGTGGCACCATAAGTTAAGTCCTAAACTCGTCAACTGATTTAGTTTTATATAGAAAGTAAATATAAACCCTTTTTCAAACTTCTTATTTTTTATAAATACATTGAATATCATACGAATGAAAACTATATTTAAAGGGGTTGTCCGAGTGTTATAAAAAATGTAGGACCCGGGCTAGGGAGGGCTTTAAAAAAAATTAATATGTACTCACCTCCTCCGATGCTCCCACTGTCCAGCGCCATGGTCCATCAGAGCTGTGCCCTGTGCCACAGTGGCATACAAGCTCGGCTCTGACAACTTCCGTGCGGCCTCGCATTCCCACCCGTCTCCTGTCTCAGTGCCTCATACAGCTCTGTGAGAGGGGACGGGTGGGCGTACCAGGCTGCCAAGCAGTTGTTGGAGGTGATCTAAGCTAAGCATACAGGGCATAGATCCGATGTACCGCTGTGTGGTACACAGGAGCGACAGAGGAGGTGAGTACATGTTTATTTTTTAAAAGCCTTCCCCAGCCCTGCTCCTAAATTTTTATAACACTCGGACAACCCCTTTAAACTAATTCCTTATCTTTACACCCTCTATCTCTTTTTCCATGTACGATTGATAATTGCTCGTCTAAGATTAGAATGGATTTATAGAAGGAGAATATTTTTATAGTTAGATAAACATCTCTCTTTTTCTGCACCTTCAAATTGAATTTGCTTTTGTAGCTGCTGCCTGGCTTGAGAGCTGCCACTGACCAAGAATGCCCATATACAGATACATTGCCTAATCAGCATTACATCTCATCTTTGCCTCTACCCTACACTGGGGCCATTTACTAAGGTCGCGCGCTGCACTTTCATCGACATGCACTTTCGTGAACTCCGCGGACGGGGTAAGTAAATTGCCCCATGATGTCTTCGGAATTGCGCACATTTCTTTCTTGCATGTTTTTCATCCGTTACCCAGCATTATTTGCATACGTTTAATTTTTTTAATTTCACCACTGGATATTGTGATTATATACCAGACTGGCATTTTTAATGGTTACCCACATAAAGTCTCTATGGTGGGAATGCAGCAGTCACCCAGCATAGTGTACTATATAGGGCGCAATATTTGACTCCACTCAGCACAGCGAGCTCCCCGCATCCTTCATTGTTATTGTTCCAGTGTGAAATCACTTCCTCGGGACATAATTAGAGCTGCTCCATTTATTGCATTAAATGATTAGTACCCTCCAAACGATTCTCTAGATTTTCCTTTATTGCTTTGATTTTTAAATATGAACTGTGCGCTGTAAGGGCTTAGTGCGGCTTCTCCGCGCTGCCGCGTCTATCGGTGTTACAGCACTTGGTCATGTTACACTATGTTACTGGGGTGCGATTTCTCAGTAGTACTGTAGAGTTGAATTTTTAAGATTTCTTTATATTTACATGCTGCACTTGATTTATTATATGTTGCATTATTATATACGGTGTATCTATGTGTAGTGTAAGGCCTCAGTGGAAGTTCTCAATGCTCCTGTGTCGCCGTGTGCCACTATTTTACTAGTAGTAGAATTGCACTTGTGTGCGGCCTTATTAATCAGATTTCTTTATATTTACAGATTGTTTTTATTTTAATTTTATAATTTATTGCACATTGTACTGTAAATGATTAGTGCAGATTCTCAGTGCTGGTGTGTCTTGCAGTAATGTACATACCGTACTATCCTTGATTGTGTTAGATTCTGAATTAAAGGGGTTGTACACTTAGGTTATTGTTTCAATAATGAAAAGTTTGGCAATTTTCCAATAAACTTTCTGAATCAGATCATAGTTTTCTTGCTGACATTCTATTTGAATTGTTTAATTTAGATGAATAAAAACTGTTCCATGATCATGTGATGTCACACAGGTGCACGCCTCGTTATATATATGGTCATGTGATGTCACACAGGTGCACCATACAACATTTAATTGGACAATCCCTTTAAACACAAATGCTTTGGACACATAGGTCCTCAGAGCTACATGAGCTGCTATGCTTCCGATTTACAACTTCACCAAGATCTGCTCTAGAAAAATGCCCTGAGATAGGACCTACCTGAAAAGGTGACAGGCTCATGAGATAGATGGACCCCTACACCAGTTATTTTTACATACAGTAGTTGCATTCGATGGCGGATGTGGCATCTGTATGCAGTGTCCAGCTAACCAGTATTGTTCATTTTAATATTTCCCCTACACGGCACTTCTTAATTTATTTTACATCAAGGGTTAACTAACATTAATCTATAGTGTTTTATTATATACATTCTGTTTATTGGTAGTGCATCTGTATGGACCTGTTGAAAAGGTTAATGAACATGAGAGACATTTCTGACTGTATATCTCTAACTAAAGAGACGCTAGTAATTTTCCACAGCTATTGAAGAAATTATTTTGCAGGAGAAAAAGACTTGTTTACAGTCTAACATTTAGGATGACAGTTGCTGTCTGGAAAGTTGTTTACCACTTTAGAAACTTTATGCTTTATATTATTATAGAGAATTCTTTGTCATTGTTTGTGCGGAAATAAAAGGTAGCACCTTGGAGGAAAAGACTGCCAGTCTACCTGAACAACCAGAAGAAGAAGCTGAGATGGGATACTCTGTCGTTGACCCTGGTATTCTATTTATAGGCAGCATGTTATAAAGCAGAGTAGTTGAACGATTGACATGACATCCTTTCTACAGCAAAACGTCATAGTCAGATTACAGTAATGGACAGACTACATTATAGTGTTCTTCTGCAGGCAGCATGTTATAGAGTAGGGGAAGTTGAGGATATTTTACCTATTTATAGTCTGGTAGTTACAGAGCAGGAGCACATTGAACATAGTGTCCTTTTAGCAGGCATGATGTTATAGACGGAGGATCTGAGCAGATTGTACATAGTGTCTCTGTCCACCCCCCCCAAACCCCCCCCCCCAGGTCCTGTCAGCAGGCAGCATGTTATAGAGCAGAATAATCTGAGCAGATTGTACATAGTGTCCTATCCGCAGGCAGCTTGCTATGGTGAAGGTATAGGTCAGTACATAATGTTGTATCTGAAGGTGTCAAGTTTAATTATAGAGCAGGGGGAGCTGACCAACTTGTACATAGTGTCTTATCTGCAGGCAGCATGTTATAGCACAGGAGGATCTGAACAGATAGTACATAGTGTCTGACATGCGAGCAGCCTGTTATAGAGCAGGAGGAGCTGAGCAGATTGATATATTGATTAGTGAAAAAAGAATCTAAATCTAGTAATTAATTCACTTTAATCCGTGTTCTTACTGGGATTAGGAGTCGAGCGGATTCTCCTTCCCTTTATAACTATATGTACTAAAGAGCTGTCAATCATTAATTAGGCCCGCCCTTAGGACTCCTTACCATTAATAGTGTGTTAAATGAAATTTTATGAACTACAAGTACTTCTAACACTTTTGCCATAAAACTATATGTCAATCATCTTAGCCCCTCCCACTATTTAGCATACTTCCTTCAGATAAAACCTGATGACAGGTTCCTTTAAGCAATCAGTTGCCTCCATTGATTTCTATGTTAACGTCTCTATCTGAATTAGTAATAACGATAAGATTTGCTCTCACGCCTTGTATGTATCTCGCCGATTTGTGGAGGTCTCTTGGCCTACCTACATTGTCATCAATCCGCCATGCTCTCAAGCCCCAGTCCTCTCCCTCCATTGTTGTTCCCGCAGCTGTCTACCCAGAAGACTTTGACAAATACACAGTTATTTTATAATTAGGATTTTTCGGTTTTAATTAACCTGTGTAATAATCCTCATTAACCGATTTAGAAGAATGCGGCGACTACCAGGACACATTTTAACTCCTTCCTTCCGCCGCGTGGCTGATAGATGGAGAACGCGCGCGACTGTCATCGCTGTCTCTGCTGCTGAGCCTGGAATTTTAACCAGCTTAGTCCACCTGTGACCGAGATTCACATGCACAGACATATTAGCACATCTGCTGCGAGTTATATATATTACCTAGTGCCAGACTCAGCTGCCTTATCCTCCATCTGCTAAGGAGCAAAAATCTCCCACCAATTCCTATATAGAAGGGAACTGCTCCCGAACATTTCATTAGTTTTAAATCAAATAATTTCACAGCTAATCTAAGAGGTTGTGTAAATATTTGCAAATTAGGAAAGAGGTAAGACTTGTAAAAAAAAGAAAAAAGAAAAACCCTCTTAATTACCTTTTTCCTGCCGTGTATTGATTTTAGCTGCAGATTTCAACTAGAAGTGAATGGCCCCTAATGAAGTGAATTGTTTAATGCAAGGTGGAGAGGAAGACGCTTTCCCGCTCTTCATTAATAGCGATTCAAGGCGAGTGCTTGAAAGCTGTCTGTATTATAAATAAAAAAAAATTCCAGAATCGGTGATGGCGCCTTCCCTAAACTAAATTATGTCCACTTGTATTGTCATATCATTCCATTAAACGATGCTACAGCTTCATCGCAAGGACGTAACATGGGGATTATTATCTGACTGATGAAGAATAATACCCACAAGACATCTCTCTCTTTTATTTAAAAGACAATATTTGAAGATTTATGTCAGCGCCGGGGAGTTCTTACCGATTTCCGAGCCAAGGAAACGGTTTAATTATCTTTTTATTTAAAATAACATTTTTCTAACTGACATTATCCTTTCCTGACGACGGTAGAAAATATTGCCTCCTTTTTTTGGGTATATATAAAACGGTTTACAAACTATTTTTAATATTGCTTTTCAATTTACAGGAACGAATAAATAATTCAATATTCCTAATTAATTAAATTTAAAAAATCGAACTTTTTTTTTCCGTTCTGAATTTGTAGAGTTGACAACATAAATTTTGGGGCGATATTTTGAGTCTAAAAGAAAAACGGGAGGACAATAACAAAAAAAAAGTGTAATATACCGGAATAAATTGGTTCACTCATAGCAAAAAGAAAAAAATTTTGTTCGAGTATTGTAACGAGATTTAAAAAAAATAAAAAATCATGCGTTGGAGATAGAACTAATTATAAATCTGTGAACTTTGGGTGGGTGAAGAAGCCCGCACGTCAAATGTATAACTGTTCCGAGAAATCGTGTCCCAAAATACATTTGTCAGGAGTAAAAAATGGAATATTCCGGCTGCTCGGCTCAGACAGGCAGATACCTAACTGGAAATGTTCATTGATCTCCCAATTGTTTTCTTTATTTGCACTTGGTATCTGAGAATAACCAATTCAGCACCGTCCAGGAAGACGCGGCCCGTAGATGGGGGTTGACAATCACGCACGGGGTGGAGGGTCAGAAACCAAGGTGGAGGGTTACAGCAACAATTTGCTGCCATGTGTTAAATAATAAGAAGGCAGAAAGGAAAAATTCGGACAAGTATTTTTTTTTTTTCTACGTTCAGAGATTAGCGCTCATCCAGAACAAGCAAACAATTTGTTATCGGCTGAGAAATTTCACGGGAATAAACCGTACCTGCCTTCAGTGGAATTTAGCATTCGGCACTAAGCACAAGGTTTTCCCTGCGGAAAAAAGCTTGACCAGGGTATTCTCATTTACAAAGAAGCAGGTTAAACAGTTAAACGCTAGCAAATCCTTCATAGCCCTGTGGGAAATTCCACTTTAATCCTGAACTTATAGGAGGACAATCAAAAGCCAAAAGCCTGGGTAACAAATCTGATCCGTGGTTACAAGTATGTTCTCCTGGGATGGCAGGAGATGCTCCCCGCACAAGCCCAGGAAGGATAAATACCTTAATGATGAGACAGATAGTGGATGCGGAAGCAGTGCCTGGCTACAGACATTCGCTTCCAATTTAACATTGCATCATGAAAAGGCAATTGTGCCGGAACGGAGGGCGAGCCAGTCCTGATTACTGAAACTTGAAGTGTGGCTTTAAGGAATGATTAATGACAGTGTCAGAGTTAAAACAGTGGCACAATGAGAGTTATCTCTAATCCACCTGCTTGCGGAGGGGCGATTGTGAACGCAGGACGCAAACAGACCCTCGTTCTAACCGCGATAACAAAAAAAAAAAAAATTCCGACCTTAATATGGGGAAGGGAAATCAAAATACAAAGGTGGCGAGCGGCAGATAGGTGTTAATGTCATGGGGTAAAAAGAGACAGATATTAAAACCGGCTGTATATTGCCTTGTCCAGAGATAGCATTGCTTTCTTTTCTCATCTTACGAGAGCGCGACGACGTGACATGGAGAGAGCGGCGATTCTCCAAGAACCTTTTAACATGTCTCCTTGTGTTTTCTGTAATGAGGCTTCCCCTCCTTTTGTTATGTTACAATACTCTAGAGATATCTGCTTATATTTCTAAGGCTTTTTTTTTAATCGCTTTAAAAAAAAAAAGTCGCTTCCTCCGGCGCAAATAACGTTTTTTTTTTTCCTAGGCCTTATTCCTGGATTGCTTAATGTGTTATTCCTAGAGGCTGCAAGTTACAAGCAGAAAGACAATATTTTGTATTATACAGCAATGGGGGGGAAAGAAGGGGAGGGGGAGGAGAGCTCAAAATTCCTTTTCGTTTTTTCGGCAACGCAACACAAAACCCCCATCCACTAATTGTAAATATTTAAGAAATATGGCTGGAATGCTACACGGGAAACAAATGCCTTCTCTCCTGCATTTCTTTATTTAAAGCTGAATTATTTGCTACGGTTCATATTCATTTCCCTTTGGTTGGAGGATGCAGCAGCCTTTTCTCCTCCTATTATTATATATTATTATTGTTATTGTTGCCGGTGCTCGCTAGAACATAATATTTGGAGAGGGGTTTAATTGTCTCGCCTTTTCCTCTAAATAGATTTGGTATAAGATGCGTTGCCAGATATAGTTAGACCCTTCTAAAATATTATCCCCTATATGGACTTCATATATAGTATACGTATAGATCCGACCTGCTATACCCAGTCCAGTGTATGGCGGTGATATTTCTTTAATAATTAGTATTTTATTATTATTATTGTTGTTGCTTATTAACTCATTCAGTAGTCGCAGACACTACATCGAGGGGAATATTATTTATTGACGTTGGGAAACTTGTGGGTTTTTGAAGCGTCTTTTGTAAGTCTCGGAATATTAAACAAAAACCTCTCGTTGGCTGCTCATTGTCTGCTCTTCCCAAATGACAATGCTGCCACACAGAGGAATATGGGCGCCATGACATCCAGTGTGCACTCACATTCCTCCTCAATCCTAGGTGTAGGAGCTATAAAACCTAAAAAGAAATGTAAAAAATAATGAATTTTTAAAAAATACTGACCTAAGTTTTATATATTATAATAAATATGTATCAAAAAAGTATCCAGCAACCATTTTGGACTTGATCAATCCATCATTAAATAAAACCAGAGAACGACAGCGTACCAATAGTTCAATAGAAAACCGAAACTTTGCCATTTTTGCACTCCTGGTGAATAAAGTATGCACAGATTTTCCTATTGAACTATTAGAGTGCTGCCGTTCTTTGGTTTTATATACAGGCAGTCCCCGGGTTACGTACAAGATAGGGTCCGGAGGTTTGTTCTTAAGTTGAATTTGTATGTAAGTCGAAATTGTATATTTTATAATTGTAGATCCAGACAATTGGAGTTTAAACATTTTTTGCTGCAATGGGACCAGGGATTATCAATAAAGCTTCATTACAGACACTTTACAGCTGATCATTGCAGTCTGGGACTATAGTAAAGCATTCAGAAAGCTTCAGCAGAGGTCAGAGGGGTCTGTCTGTAACTATGGGTTGTCTGTAAGTCGGGTGTAAGGCGGTAGGGGACCGCCTGTATTTGTATATCGACATCTATGGACTCTTTTGGGGCATTTATGAATTTTGGGGTAGGGTAGCGAAGGAAACGTGCTAGAATTTTCGGTGGGATGTAAGTTTGCGATGCAAGGGATCAATGAATTGGCGCACAACCTAATAAAGTCTAACCTAACTCCCCATTCATGAAAGTGAAATAGAACTCCCTAGACTAGATTTTTCCTGCTATAAGTTTGCGCCCCAAAACAGTGCCAAAAAATGTGTTGTTAAACTAGAAGTGCCAGAAAAGTGTTGGGTTCCCAAGTGGTGGCAAAATGAGGCGCCCCCCCCAAAAAAATTGTTGTGATTGTCAGGAAAGCACCAATATTGTGGAGCCAACACTTCATTAATAAGGCGCAGCAAGGGAAAGCCAGTTTTCCGCCTGAAAGTCAATAATAAATGCCCCCCATTGATTACGATTTGTAAAATTTTAAATATCTTTGTTGCTTATTGTTCATGCACCAAATTTATCGTTAACTTGAACCCTTTTAAGACTTATTTGCCCTAATTTGTGGTTTTAGCATTTTTGGTGGCGGGGCTTATTTGGCGTTTTTAATTCCGACACATTTAGAACATGCGCCAACATTTTTACGGAAACCCCTTCACTCCCAGAGTCAAGTAAAACAATATACCGTGAAAGAACTTTGGCGCCATTTCATATTATTTGCGCAACATTCAGTGAGAAATTTGCATAAACTTATAAATGAATGTTTGGATAAATGAGGCCAGAAAATTGCAAGAGCCCAAGAATAAGCAAAACAAGAAAAACTCAAAAATAATGAATACGCCCTATAAAGTAGCGATGAAGCAGTCACATATTTAGGCTAGGATCAGTAATCCTAAGACTATGGTCAATGTCTGTGAAGCAATGGCTGCTCACAGAGAGCAATAAATTATAAGATAAGATAATTTTGATATAAAAAATTTGCGTAAAATTAAAGTTATTAAATGCTATAAAATACTCACACTACTAATACTACTACCAATACCTGTTATAATAAAAATAATACCAGGCAATAAAAATAATAAAACATGATAAGAAAATGTTTTTGCTCTTTTGACATTCAAGAATCTCTTCCGAAATTGAGTTTGTGTTTTTAGTTTTTTTCAAGTGTTTTGATGATTTATCGAAATGATTTATTCCTACCATTTTACCGGTAAGTAAGATACAAACTTTTAAATTCTGTCTGTAATTGACTCCTAAAATTCATAGAGGGTAATTTACTCAATTTTTGCTTTGTTTTCTTTTTCAGAAACTACTCTGCAAGATGTTAGTTTAGGAGATGGGGAAATTGAAAATTGTATTCGATTTTTTTTTTTTTTGTAAATGAGTGAGTTTACAGGCAGTCCCCGGGTTACGTACAAGAGATGTTCTGTAGGTTTGTTCTTAAGTTGAATTTGTATGTAAATCGGAACTGTATATTTTATAATTGTAAGCACAGACAGAATTTTTTTGGTCTCTGTGACAAATGGATTTTAAAAATGTTGCGTTGTCAGACACCTTTGATAATTATTGTAGTTGTTTATTGTAGCCTTAGGCTAAAGTACAGTAAATTACCAACATCCAGAGGTCCATTTGTAACTAGGGGTCGTCTGTAAGTCGAGTGTTCTTAAGTAGGGGACCGCCTGTACAGTGTTTGCACTTTATGTAGGGCTGTTCCTAAAAAAACCATAAAATGTTTAATATATATGAATAAGGCAGCTATTGCTGTATCATGTATATGATGGCCCCATGGCTCTCGACGGCCTACCTGAACACGGGCTCGGACAAAATTAGCTTATAGGGTTTTTTTGGTTCTATTTCTTCGTATAATAGAACAATAAAAGATAAAGGTACATATGTAATCCACATCTTTTCATTGTGACCATTAATGTCACCGCTTTGGTTTCTCCAATGTATTTAATATACATATCTCAATTTTGTGTATTTTTTTGTAGAATTAGAATAAACATATCTTTCCTAATTCTTATCTCAATAGAATTTACCAAATTAAAAAACTTACCAAATTCCCAAAATAAAAACAATTTACCAAAATAAAAAACATGGAGATAAGAACAAGGGAACTTCAGCTATGTTCACACTTGGTGGATTTGTTGCTGAAAATTAGGCTCTATACTAGAGAATGAGGTTGGATCTGCAGTCTATATGAATTCACCCTAAGGGTCCATTTACATGGAGTGAATGATGTCTCAATGCAAATTCTAATGAGAATTTGTAACAGTATTCTGTCGGTGTACATTCAATATAAATAGCTATTATCTTTTTTTTTTATGAAAAATCTTTTGTAGACACATACCCAGCAGGCCAGATACACAATATATCTGCATAGAGTATGAACAGGAGGATTGGAATCACATTTCAGCATTTGGAATCAGCATTTGTTCTATAGATAGAAGAGTGTGAATGGGATTTATATTACAGGTCTGGGTATGAGTATCTCAAAAATCTCTAAAAATCTCATAAAATCCCAAAATTAAAAAAAAACCTCTAAGTGGGGGGTCTGATAATAAATAGGAGAAAATAATGATTGAGACAAGAAAGGGGCATGAGAGGCCGCGGTACATTGAATTCACTGTACTCTATCCCTAATTATAGGGGCACATTTACTCACCCATCCGAGTTGCAAACCCCAATCCGGACTCTCCGACGATGATGCACATAGATTCTGCACCCGATATCCTGCATGTGTCGCTCCCCGCTCAAGTCCGCCGGAGTTCACCTTCTTCTTCCCGGTGCTTGTGACACAAATTAAAAGGTTAAATCCCACGCTTAGTCCAAATCCGTTGGATCGTCCGACGGCTCGTCCCCCCCCCCCTCATTTGTGTCGCGTGAAAGCCGATCGCGTGCTACACAATCGACGGCACGATTGCCGAAAAGTTGGGAAACCCAATGAAAATTTGGCAGCGGGACCCTTAGTAAATAAGCCCCATAATGTTGTAGCTTTATTTTTCTTAATTACACTGTGCAAATAAAACATGGATTCTTCATGCGAAACAAGAACAATTATCCTTTCTCTAGTATTTAGTATATTTTTTAAGGACCATATTATGTGTACCAAAAAGCTACTATTCATATTAGACTACATTAATACCTTGTTTCTTCCCTCCAATGTAAGCATGCGTCAGAAGGATTCCCAATGTTCTTGCAACAGAGGGCTACAGCGTATTCCATAGTATACTCATACAGCGGAACTCTATCAGTGATACGGCTCCTCCCCATGAAAGTGGGAGGAGGAGTCACTATTGGTAGCAGCCAGTGATTTGCTGCTGCCAATTTTTCCTTGTGTTTCCCAAGTAACTTTCCTGATATAGAAAATTACATCACTTGGAAGACACTCACAAGGTTTGTTTAGGGGAACTCCGGGATGGAGGCTACATAGTGGCATCTGCCACCTTATGGCCTCCGCTGAGCAGTGCATTGTTTCCTGCTGGATGCAACATATATTGAACAGATGGAGGCAAAGAGGATACCCCCGCCAGCCAGTATATGGCTATGGACATGTTTTTTTGAGATTTCCTGGCATACACATTAAATGTCTAAAAAATTTGATGTGAATATAGGATCTGGTCAGGATAAGGGGTGGTCTTCTCTAGAAGGCTGAATGTCATTGGTATAATTAGGTTCACACATTAGGTATTATTAGGTTATTAGGTTCACACTTGCGTTTTTCACGCACGTTTTCTGCGCGTGCTTTTGACGCGCAGAACTTGCATTGCACTCTGACCCATTGTAATCAATGGGTCTTTTCAGACTTGCATTTTTTTTCACGCACACACGCTCGTTTTTTTAACACGCGTTTAAATCTCGACATGCTCTACTTTTGCAAGTCACGTGCGTAAAAAACGCACCATACAAGTCTAAGGCCCCTTCCACACTTGCGTTGCAGATCACGTCAGAGTTTGATCAGGGTGCGATCAGTGTTTGGTCAGTGAAAAACGCACATTTTGCATCAGAGTGCAATCAGTTTTCAGTCAGAGTTTGTTCAGTGTCTCAGGACTGAAATGGACTCAGGGCTGAGCTCTATCTTTTCTATGGCAATTGATGCGTGAAAAACGCATTGCACTTGCATTGCACTTGCATGTGTCTCAGAGTGCGTTTCAGAATGTGTTTTTGATGCATCTCCATAGACTTGTATGGTGCGTTTTTCACGCGCGTGACTTGCAAAAGTAGAGCATGTCGAGATTTAAATGTGCGTTAAAAAAAACGCGCGTGTGCGCATGAAAAAAAATGCAAGTCTGAAAAGACCCATTGGTTACAATGGGTCAGAGTGCAATGCAAGTTCTGCGCGTCAAAAGCACACGCAGAAAACGCGCGTGAAAAACGCAAGTGTGAAAGGGGCCTAAAAAAGTGCAAAAACGCATTGCACTCTGAGACACTTGCAAGTGCAATGCGTTTTTCACGCATCAATTGCCATAGAAAAGATAGAGCTCAGCCCTGAGTCCATTTCACGCGCATTTTCTGCGTGTGAAAAACGCATTGAAATTGCATCAAAAACGCACGCGAAAGACTGAGACACTGAACAAACTCTAACTGAAAACTGATTGAACTCTGATGCAAAATGTGCGTTTTTCACTGACCAAACCCTGATCGCACCCTGATCAGACTCTGATGTGATCTGCAACGCAAGTGTGGAAGGGGCCTTAGGCCCCATTCACCCGACTATCTGGGGAGCATATATCTGACCACAAATTTGCGTGCAGTTATATGTCTCCATAGACGGCAATGGGGTGGTACTGCGCCGTACATGGGGAAAAGTGAAAGATTTTGAATGGAGATTTTGAATGCTACGGTCGAATGCTATCTATCTATCTATCTATCTATCTATCTATCTATCTATCTATCATCTATCTATCCATCTTTCTATCTATCAATCTATCTGTATATATAGGAAGAACTTTATGCATATATACATTATTATGTTACTCATATACATATTATTATTGACTTCATCCAGATTAATTTCCTACTCTTCCATGCGTTCGCCATGAATTAAACTAATATTTTTTGGTGAGGGAGAGTGATAAACTCACAAGGCTGTGTATGAAAGTCAGGCAGCGTCAGCCTCTGGCTATATCTAATCCCCTCCTATTAGTTTGTTGGACTCATTTATTTATATATAGACATTTTTTTAAGACCAAAGTGAAGAGAAATTCAGCTTTGTAAATACGGCAGAGCTGACGTGCTGTCAGAGGCCCGGGATGAATGAAATGGGATATATAAATAATGCCGCATTCATGAAGTCTCTGGTTTGCTAATTACCAAGATTCTCTGTGCAAGCCGAGTCCTGAAAGGCTGCGGATAAGAAAGATGCTTTTATACCTGTCTGTCACACCGGGAATCTCAGCTGTAGACTGTCACTAAACTCCTCATGTCAAAGTCTGCAGAAGAGAGGAGCAGGAAGGATGGGGAGGGTTTTTTCTCTTTTTTTTTTTTAGGAATAAAAAAGGAGATGTATTTTAATGAAAGCCTCTGCATATGAAACGTTTGAAACTGACACAGAGATGTGACCAGACCTGGAGCTGATAGCAGACACAAGATTTTACTTGTAATTGCTAACTGGGACCTGAAAATCTCACACACTACTCCCTTCGTAGTAAGGTCTAAAGGGTTAACCAACTAGGGTTTTAAGGGTTAACCAACTGGGGTTTATGTAAGAAATATATGGGCAGGTCCATGTGACACTATTCACACCAACACTCGGGTCTCAAGCACACAAAGGTTTGGGGGCATTTACTATGTGTCGTCCGTGTCTTTTCCTGCGCCGGAATCCTTTCCTGATGCTTGAGCCAGATTTATTATATGTCGGAACAAAAATTTTTACAGCACTGACACTTTTTTTCTGCAATTCTAGTTTCCCAACACTTTTTTGGCACAATTTTTGCCACTTGATAAGTCCAACAAAAAGCAAGTCTACCATCCTCAAATCCGGCATATTGGCACCCCTACCTTCTAGCCACGGCTGTGAATGGCCACGGGTATCAGCCCTAGTGAGTAGGTAGGGCTACCAGATAGGCTGCACAACTGGCAATCCAGCAATATGTCCGGTTCATGTGGGGCACCCCTGAACCCCGGAACTGAAATTGAAGTTTGGGTCTGCTCATCTCTAGCAGCCAGCACACTGACCCATCAATGGGCTCATGAACATGGCTGTGGTATCCATGGCCCATTGTATGAGCTGACTGGCTGAACAATAAATTATAGAGCAGGTCCTATACCTGCCTGTGATTGCGGTTCCGAATGTCTTTTCCACTGTCACACAGACCTCACACAGGGCCAGTGCCAGCATTGGGCAAGTGACGGGGCCCAGAGCTGCTGGGGGGTCCAGATAAGGCTGTACATGAGGAAACCATGAGATTGAGGGGTCTGTATCTAATGAATCTATAAAGGGTGAGGGGGCTTTATATAAAATAACCATAAGGGGTTGATATAATAAACTAGGGAATATTTTAGGGAAAAGGAGACTGTTTTAGTTTCTAAATGCTTAATGCCGCCATGTGTGTTCACTGCAAAGGGGCCCAATGAGGCTCTGTCACCCAGGGGCTTACTGAAACCTGGAGCCAACCCTGACCTCACGCAACTAGACACAGGGGTTACAAACAACGGACCACAGTCCATTGTTTGTAGCCCGATATTGCGCACGTTTGTGTCTAAAGAATTTTTTTTCTAGCCAAGAACACTGTGGGCAGACAAAAAAAACATAAAGAAAAAAGTGGAGCAGATTTACACATGAATAGGTACTGATCAATAAAGACAGAGGGGCCAACTTTTTGGGGGCAGCCCTTTTATCCAGAGTTTTAATTATCCAGACCCCTGGTAGGAGATCTGCCAGAATTTTTGAAAAACATCATTGAACTACAATAATATGCAGCAATTTTCTGATATGAGTTATAGTAAATTTATCTACGAGTCCCCAACTTTGTCAGTCTTGATTCCTGCTCTCCTCAATGTGGTCTGCGGTGACAAAATTTAAAAAATAATTGCCTTGACACAATGATAAGTGCAAAATGAATTGTCAAATTTTCAATAAAAATCATACATTGCTACAAGATACGACTATTGACCGTTGAAGACATGAAGTTATTAGACTTAGCTGTCCAGATTTTGCACTAATTGTAATTGAGCACAGGCCGAAATTTGGCACTATTTTTCCATAGTGAGGCTGGTAATATTTGTGCCAAAAGTTTGCACTTAAAACATTAATTATCCTGTATCAAATATACAAATTTGTCATCCAAAATGTGGGAATTTTAAGCCACACCTGCTTTACAGATGAACGGTCTGCAAATAGATATGTTTTTAAAGAAATGTGCCAAAAGAAACAAAGAATTTAAAGGACATACATTAAACAATAAAAACATGAAAAATACTGCTGTCCACACTTTTTGGTGCGCTTTACAAGCCTTCTTGACAATTTAGGATCAGGTTTCAGGGAGTCACCTCATCATCACAATTTTGCTGCCAAGCTGAGGTTCATAAGCAAAGTCTCTTTGTATTACAATAAGATGTGTACACAGGTTTGTGATGCAGTTTTAATTTACACCGGATTCTATGCATCAAAAATGTACCAAATCTGCTGTGTAACAGGAACCAGGAGTAAATTTGCTAAATCAAACACACCATAAAATAATACACAAAAATCCAAGAAATTCACAATGAGAAATGTGTGCAAAAAATGTTAAATTTCCAAATGCTAAAAGATTCTTTATACTGTGTTAGCCAATGATTAAATAGATGAAAGTTTAGAGTCCTCAATTGTTGATACTGTTTATTGATTTATTAAAAAGCATGATGATAATTGCAAGACTTGGAGACTGCTTGAGGCATGATGAAGACACCCACGTCTTCTCAAAAGCTTCCAATTATCATACTTTTTAGTAAGCCAGTAAGAGGTATCAACAATTGAGGACTCTAAACTTTCATCTTAATATTTCCAGGACTTTAGGGAACTCCATCTTCAAGTGTAGGATCCTCTACATGTAGATTATATTTAGTCATTAATATCCCTAGCCATTTTCAGAGCACAGGAATGGGGACCTGCAATGTGCACTTAGAGAAGGATATTTAGGAATTTCCCTGCTTCAGCGCTTCTTAGTAACATATACAAAACCTATATGTGCACTGGGTGCAAAACTGAGCTCTGAATGTCTAAATGTCCATACTAGGAGCATCACAAATGATCTGCCTGAAGATAATTATTAGAAGGTAGAGTTAGATATATTTTCAACAATAGAAATAACAAATATCAAAATGCAAGAGTTTAGATGTTATCACTAAGAGCAGCATCTGTATCAACAAGGAGTATTTCTACAGCTTTATTATATATTATATACTACAGGGGTATCCACTACGTCAATATTTGAAACTTTACTGAATTTAGAATGGTCTATTACACTGTATAATAGGTTTCCCATATCTATCTACAGTATCATCTATCTATATGGTTTCTCCGTCATCTCATATCTATCTGTTTTATAGCTCTCTCTCTCACTCAATATATCCATGTCATATCTATCTATCTATCTATCTATCTATCTATCTATCTATCTATCTATCTATCTCCTATCTATCTATCTATCTATCTATCTATCTATCTATCTATCATCTATCTCATATCTTAATATTTAATAATAATAATAATAATTCTTTATTTATATAGCACCTACAGATTACACAGCGCTGCACAGAACTTGACAAATTATTATTATTTATCTATCATCTCATATTTATTTATCTATCTGTCTCTATCATCAATTCATATCTATCATCATCTCCTATCTATCATAATTATATATCTATCTGTCTATCGTTATCATCATCTCATATCTAACGCATCTCTTTCCATATCTATCTCTTTATCTAAAGTATTTATCTTTCTATCATCTGTCAATTTACATATAATTTATCTATATACATCATATATTTCTATGTACATAAAAAGACAACAATTCATCTATTCCTGTACCGACCCATCCAGAAGTTTTTTTCTCCTGGATATTTATTCATAATACATTATCTGTAATATTATAATTCTGCATCTATGTGATATGATTCCAGACTGTACACAATTTTAGGAGTGCATACATCATATATATATATATTGTGCTTTTAAGAGCCAGCAAACACAACATATAACTATGGCCTATGACATTATAGTTTACAAAAATATGAAAAAGTCATTGTGAATGCTAGATAATTCTTTCTTTTGCTATGTTACATGTTACCATTAAAGACAAGAAATATCTAAGGACTTTGGGGTTGTGCGGACCAATGGAGTAGGCCACTGAGAAATCAGAAATTCCAAACTGAATACATGACCTTTGATATTCTAGTCCACTATAGATAGAAATGTGCACATACATGTAACAATATGTCCTATCGCACTGTACAGGTATGAATGCCTTATATATTGTATATGTATGAATAATACCATGCAGACATTGGGCACTTTTACTTACCCGTTCCTGTCGCGATCCCCGAGGTGCATTGTCCGACGAGGATGAAGTCCGGTGTGATTCACTAAGATGAAGTGCCCGATATCCTGCATGTGCCGCCGGAGTTCACCTTCTTCTTCCCGGTGTATGTGAGTGCATGTCTTGCGATTTTAAATCAGGCGCTTAGTCCGAATCAGTCAGGTTGTCCGGCGGCCACGCCCCCCCATTTTTGTCGCTTGGCAATTGCGCCAAAAACCCTTGTTAAGTGCGGCGCAATTTGTAAATATTCGGGAAACCCGACGGAAATGCGATCCGCGGTCCCTTAGTAAATGTGCCCCATTGTATTTCTATACAGTCCTATATATGTATATGTCTTCCTCCTTCCTAAGTGATAGCAGATGTGTGGCTTACAGATCCTATAACATGCTGACAAGGTTTAAGGCTGACAGATATATTGTTGACTTGTGTTTTGCTTTCTCATAACTCGTAGACGTCCAGTTTTGCTCAAATAAACTATAGGTTTAGAAATAATAAAACCTTTATGAAAATGAATACGCATGACCATTGGGTTAGCCGGGTGACTCTTCCTACTTAAGGACACCCGATTTACAGACAACCCATAGTTACAGACAGACCCCTCTGACCTCTGGTGAAGTCTCTGGATGTTACTGTAGTCCCAGACTGCAATGATCAGCTGTAAGGTGTCTGTAATGAAGATTTATTGATAATCCTTGGTACCATTACAGCAAAAAATGTTTAAACTCCAATTATCACTGGGGCCAAAAAATTTTTTTTTCTGGATCAACAATTATAAAATATACAGTTTCGACTTACATACAAATTCAACTTAAGAACAAACCTCCGGACCCTATCTTGTACGTAATCTGGGGACTGCCTGTATTGCTTAAGCTTCATCAGGGCACCTTTTCCCAGCACTATATATACTATATATACTTAGTAACAATTACGGCCCCCGTTCGATAAGTTGTATTAGCTTTCTATATCCTTTCTTTCTAATGCTGCTGGGAAATGATGGATAACAATTTGTCTGTAACATTGAGTTTTAGATCTCATAAGGAAACTACAGTAAAAGCGCAGAACACCAAGTGTCACGTGACTATGGATGGAATGTCAATTGTCCAGCAAAATATCTACATCTGATTCCAAATACTCTGACTGCCATCATGTGGCAGCAATGTGGTACTACAACACTTCAATACTGTTTTTTTTGTTTCATATTATTTTACTTTCCTTACTATAAGGATCCTACCAAAATATCATAGCGACCTGCGAAAACTGTGGACAGATATGAGATCCTTTTGAACTTCCTAATGCTACTTCCTAAGCATTCATTGACTACATACTTCTCTAAAAAAAACTTCCCCATATATCCTGCAATGTTAGGAGACTTTTTTTCTCCAGAGGCCACATGGTCTCCAGGTGCCAGATAGTTGTGACTGGTTTCTGACAAACAGAGAGGAGGAACAGTCCTTAAGAAGAAACTACTAAAAAAATAATCAAAAAGACCCCTTTTTGCATAAAAATGTCACTGGATAGTAAAAAAAGTATTTATACTTATCACTGATGGAAAATGTATAGAAGTTGCATATACTGGTAATCAGTACTGTGGAAAGTTATGCTTTATGTTAAGGGGGCTGCCTTACAAGGTAGAAGAAGAGGTGAGGTTTTCCATCGTGGAAAAATTATATGTATATTTCCCAGAATCCCCTTGTGAAGAGTTAAAGGGCACCTACCACCCCAATTCTACCTTTAAAGGTAGAAGGAGTGGTAGGTGGATGGATGGGACGTGAGGATAGCCCTATTTTGGGCTAATCCTCACGTCCCGGGCGTCTTTTACAAAACTTTATTACATCTATATGCAAAGTTTTTTATGCGGCTACTGTGGCGTGGAGTAGCCGGACATGAGGCTACTAGTCGCGGCTACTCCACGCCCCAGTAGCCACGTTACTCCGCCTACCAGATAATCTTCCGTCCGGGTCCCCTGCAGAACGCAGGCCTTCGGCTGCACGGCCGCGGCTCCGGGGCCGGAACTACTGCGCATGCACAGTAGCCGGGGGACTCGGACGAGGGTGCGGGAGCTACCAGGAGCTGCGCGGCCGAAGATTCCTGGTAGGCGGAAGTAAGAGTTAAATAGAAAGTAAAGTGAGTCAAGATGGAGTTAACGCGGCTAACTGGGGCGTGAGTAGCTGCGACTAGTAGCCTAATGTCCGGCTACTCCACGCCCCAGTAGCCGCATAAAAAAATTTGCATATAGATGTTATAAAGTTTTGTAAAAGACGCCCGGGACGTGAGGATTAGCCCCAAAAAGGGCTATCCTCACGTCCCATCCATCCACCTACTACCCCTTCTACCTTTATAGGTAGAATCGGGGTGGTAGGTTCCCTTTAATGAGTGTAAGTCTCCACACACCTGCAAGGCGGCCTTAATTGGCAAAGTCTCCGTAAGGAGAACTCTTACTTCCTGACCCTAGTCAATAGCCTCCCACTCAGCCAAACCAGTTTCCTACACTGTACTGATGAGATGCAACAGCACTGTCCACTGGAAAACAGGTTGCAACCATTTTGGACTTTTGCAGAGGATTGTGGGTTTGCCTATATTATGCAAACTAGGAAGTGGACTCTTGGCAGGTTCCCCTTAAAAATCTACATGTGTAGTATGTTATAGGAGAAATGGAGCTCTATAAATTGGGCTGCAGAGTGTACCCGCACTGTGATGGGCACCAAACATAGCTGAGGACAGATATTGTGATAAGTTAAAAGTCTTGTTCATTTTATCACTTGGGGGGTAGTTTTATCTGATTTGATAAAGATTTAGGATTTACCGATCACTTAAAATAGATGTTTCTATACTCAGAATTATAAAAAGATATCCGGAAAGTGTTTAATATATTAGATTTTATTTACCACTTTGTCCTTATTAAGCCCATTTCAAGGAGAAGAAAAAAAAAATTGCAGTTAATCAGGGTCGGCTCCAGGTGTCAGTAGGCCTCTGGGCGACAGAGCCTCATTGGGCCCCTTTGCAATGAACTCAGGTGGTGGCGTTAACAATTCAGAAATTAAAACAGTCTCCTGTTCCCTAAAAGATTCCCTAGTCTATCATACCAAACAGCCCTATCATGGTGAGGGCAGTTTTGAGCTCATTGAACCAACAGGGCGTTTCCCTCCTTCCCTCCGCCAAATTATAAAACTGAAACTTAAACTCAGCTACTGCAGAACATCAAAATACACAACACAGCTGCTACAGAACAAAAAAACATGAACAATTCAGCTGCTGCAGAACCTCATAATACATAGTACAACTGCTGCTGAACATAATACACCACACCTCATCTTCTGCAGAACCTCATAATGTACACCTCAGCTGCTTCAGAACCTCATAATACGCACCTCAGTTGCTTCAGAACCTCATTATACACACCTCAGCTGCTGCAGAATGTCATAATACACATCTTAGCTGATGCAGAACCTCATGCACACTCTAAAGTAAATATTTTGAATTCTGTTGTGCAGATCCACCATGTATAATTGATGTCCTGCGGTTGCGCTGCCCAGATGTTAAATTCTGCTTCCTGTTTGATGAGTGCGTGCACATTTGAGAATAATTGTGTAGCAGAAGCCTCCACCCACATTACGCAGTGAAGTAGCACATGCCCAGTGAGAGCAGGAGAAAGAGGTGCCGGGACTGATATGTAAGGCACACCAAATTGGATACCATTAAAGGGCAGAATAAAGAACTACTGGGGGTTTTAGGAGACAGGACATGTACATGTAGACAGATGTGATTCTGTCACGTTCCTATACATTTCTATGGGGGAATCCTCTCTCCTTCTCACAAACATTTGCGGTGATCAATATTAATATTATAATTAATATTCTAAAAACCAGAACACGTCCACACATGCAGGAACACATATATACAGGCAGATACACATACTGGCAGAGACAGATACATGCAGAGAAACACAGATGCATGCAGGCAGACACACACATGCAGGCAGACACAGAGAGTCTGGCCTGGAGTTCTCCCGCAAGAGCTCTGAGAAGTGACAGCGGAGGTGACCGATCCCCCTACTTCAAATCTGGAAGCCACCCCTGAGGTGCCAAAGCCTCCAGTAAGCTCTCAGCAACCCCGGCTGTTGATCTACCGTTGGAGGCTCCTTTGGGGTGGCCGCGGTGAGTCCCTATGGAGGAACCTGCAAGACGCCATCTTAGATCAGTGTTGGCTAGAGCAGGAAGCCCAACGCTTCGTGGCTGGTCAATCCACCAAAGGTGCCTGGGTGCAGTGGGACCATACAAGGGGACACGTACGGGCCTTCGATATCAAGAAGGGTTACGGGTTCGCCACTGAGGACTTTGCCGGGTTGGAGGTGTTCATCCCCGCCCTTCTGTCAAGTGACCCGACCTCCAGGAGCAACTCCATAACCTCAAGCCAGGGGAATGGATTGAGTTCAGTCTCCAAGAGGGGCTACAGGGTCCTTGGGCTGCTGGAGTCAGCCGGATTTTGGACCCTGAAGAGCATCTCTTCTACAAGCACTCTCCAGAGGACTTCTGGCCAGAGCCACACATTTCTTCCCGGGCTGCAACTCCCCAGGTGGTGACCCATGTAAGTGCCCCATCCACTGTGATCGTCAGCGTGGGTCCCATCGCCATCCATGGACCAGGCCTGGTCCAGGGGAGCATCCCGGCCGTCTCCCCAGCCGCCAGCATTGCTGGATCCAAGGGGTCCTCCGTGGTGGGGGATAGTCCGGCGAATGAGCCTCTTCCGGGTTCCCCAACGACAAACCCTTGTCTGGCGGCTGCCTACCAGTGGGGTAATGACCTGGCCCCAGAAGGCTTATAGGAGGTGCAAGGAGCTTTGGTGCTGGGACAAGCTTCCATCTACTTATTCCTAGAACCATCCACGGCTGTGGGACTCATAGAGCAACCGGCTGGTGAGGCCAACATTCCGTAGGCCAGCGTTCCTGCCCCTAAGTCACAGGAGACCAGCGATGACACCGAGGAGCCTGGAGTTCTCAAGGCCACAAAGTGTCCCCACCCGGCTGCAGCCCAATCACGAGATCCAGACCTGGACACTTCCTATTAGTAACTCCCTGATGGGCTGAAGCCCATTATCTGCTTTGTAAATATGATTTTTCATTTTTTTTCACCCATTTGGGCTGAGCCCACTTACCCTTATTGAGCCAGAGACTATCCTGGACTCCCATCCCTGGTTTAAAAGTCAAGAGGCTATCCTTGAACTTTTCCCCAGTTCTGCTATGAAAGCACCCCTCTCTGCTGACTGCAGAGCAACAACAATTGCTGCAAGTACTGTGTCCCTCACATCAAGAGGAGATCCTTTGCTTTATTTTCCCTGCTTTTTCCTTCATTACGGACTGTGCCAAGAGGATGTACTCTGTCTAAAAGAGCTCTCTGAGAGAATTATAGTCAGTTACTCCAAGGAAAAAGTTTATTTATTGCACTTTTTGCCTTCCATTACAGGAAAGACATTGGGGCAGATTTATCAAGCTGTCTGAAA
The DNA here is from genome assembly GCA_019512145.1 of Engystomops pustulosus. NCBI lineage: Eukaryota > Metazoa > Chordata > Amphibia > Anura > Leptodactylidae > Engystomops > Engystomops pustulosus. The sequence goes on from CM033647.1 coordinate 21,746,400, forward strand.
GTCAGAATATTTCTAGTTGCCCATGGCAACCAATCACAGCTCCCGTTTAAAATATCATGAGCACTGGTGAAATGAAAGCTGAGCTGTGGGATTGGTTGCCATGGCAACTAGAAATATTCTGACTTTCAGACAGCTTGATAAATCTACCCCATTATGTTGCCTATGGACTCTCTCTTTGCTATAAAATAGCCATCTTGTTTACAGTGACGTTATGTAACGTTCCAAGCACTGTACCCATTCGGCTGTTAAAGCCAATGTGCATCTTGTTTTGCACAACTATAGTAATATTGCTATAGGTCAGTTTGTATTTAACCTATTTATAGGCTTTGCAAATTTGAGGACAAGACTGTGTCGGACCGACTTTGTGTATTTGTCAAATCCTGACCGCAGGCTTACGCCTTAAATCAGAGCTCTGTACTTGTGTGGCCTCTGTAAACCACAGGTCTTTATAGGACCGGGGTGTGTAAGCAGTGATACCTAGAAATTGCACACTAGGGTAAGACCGCCAGACGATAGGTATACCATGTGTACTACATACACTATATATTTTTATGATTATGCCACCTAGGTGACGTGTCTTTGAATACATTTCAGGCCTTAGTTCAAGGAGTGAATTACAGGACATGACACCAGACCTTTCCTAAGAAAGCGGTTGTTTTAGGGGTGTTTAGCTACCAACTGTACAGTCCTCATTTGTGTACTTAGTCCGACACCAAACCCGGTGCCTGTAGCCAGGACCATGGGCGGTTTGTCTCCCCTACACTGCACTTACCCTAAAGTGCACTTAATTACTTGCACCCCTACATTCTTTAGTGTGCATGGATCATCTGGAAGCTATATGCTGCTGCCAAGCTTTAGCCTACCTTCCCATCCGGTCTATGGCAGAAAAGTGGATAGCTCTTTCAAATACCAAAGAGGTATGCAACACCCCTGCCAACGTATAGGCAAGGTGGTAGTTGCGAATAGCGCCCTTTCCATGTCAGGATCTATCTAGTGAGCCTGCCCAACTCACCCAGAGGATAATGCTAGGAGAACTTGGTGTAAATTGCAGCTGTAGATTCTGCCTGGAAAAGCAACAGATAAATTGGTGTAACTAATTATCCAATTATGTTGTTGTATTGTTAGCTGGAGTGTGATTGGAGAGGAGCTACCACCTGACCAGGGGGAGTATAAAAACCCTATGTGCAGGGGGAGCACATGGTCTGTCTCAGGAGTCAGTCAGAGTGACGAGAGAACCAGTGTGTGCAGTACACCTTCAGTGCTGCCCCGGGTACAAATCCCAGGAACTGAGTCAGGGGGCTCTAACCCCAGAGCTGCAGCTTCCACTCTCCATGACCACTCCAGTAACCAGAATCCAATGTTAATCGCGTTTAGGCCTTTGCCTGTTGTTTGAGTTCAATAAAGAACTGTAAGTTGATTTGCACAATGTTGCCTCCATCTGATCTCTGGATACGGCTGTTTACCTCCACAGACACTCAGGGGTTGCCCCAGGGAGAAACCAGTACAACAGCCACTTATTTCTTGCACACACCACTTTCTGGAGACCTTCCAGGCTGTAGGACAGCCCTCTGGTCCCCATAACAAGCACCATGACAACAGCATGCCCTAGGCTGCAATAACCAGCTACTCCGGTATTCTGGGCCCCGGCCGTCCCCAGGCTCACAAGAGAAGGCTAGGCCCCGGTGGGGGATGTTGCACATGGATAACAAATATAAGAAGATGGATTTTACTGTTAGATTTCCTTTTAATCTATATCTTCATGGAAGTAGGGAGATGGATATTCATGTTCTGATGTCCCAGGTGTACAGGCTAATTGAGATATCAACCAGTTGACTCAAAATGTATTTATGCCTGTGGATAGTTGTAGCTTAGTTCTGATGCCTCTTCATATCCTAAAAGAACATCACAAAACTGATGTCCTTCAATGTATTTTTGGCCTGGAGATATTAAGGTTATGTCGGCCCACTAAGAATGGAAATCCTTTACCCCTTTTCTATCTTTTTGTTTCTCCTGGTGCTGGAATCTACTAATAAGGACCTTCTAAGACGACGTGATGGTTGTAAGCTTCAGGACATGACCTCGCCTTTGAGAACTTCTCCTCTGTCAAATGTTGCCCTTTTTGACTTTTCCTAAACTCTTTGATGTATTTCCCTCCCATGTCCCTCCAGCATCACATAGCAGATGTAATTGTCTAATGTACAGAAGAGACATATGAGCTGTCCGCTATCTGCTGATTGATGTACATCTCGCGGCACAGGTTGTGACAGGTTCCATATTTACATTATACTTTGCTTCAGGGGACATATCACTGCGGAGATCTGATGTATCCTGGACATTGACAACAAGTTGTACTGAAAGTTTGGAATTGATTTCTTGCCTTACACTTTTCAAGATGTGTTTCTATTTAACCTTATTTACTTCATTTTTATGTCCTTTGCAAGTTTTTTATTCCAAAATGGTGGTCAAACACAAATTATATGTACACCAAAAGGAAAGTGGGCGAGATATTAACTAAAGATGTTCTCTTTGTCTACATGATGTACAATGGGCTCTGTCTGGCCTGGCAAATACAGTGACATCTCCTCCAGGGTGGCTCAGTGGTTAGCACTACATCCTTGCAGCGCTGGGGTCCTGGGTTCAAATCCCATCCAAGTCAACATCTGCAAAGAATTTGTATGTTCTATCCGTGTTTGCGTGCATTTCCTCCGGGTCCTCTGGTTTCCTCCCACACCCAAAACAAACTGGTAGGTTGATTAGATTGTGAGCCCCATGGGGACAGGTTTGATTTGGAAAGCTCTGTGCAGCGCTTTGTAACCTGTGTGTGCTATATAAATAAAGAATTATTATTATTACTATCCTAAAAAATGGACTTTTAGGGGGTGGTGTCCCGAAAAGATGATCCCTGTGAGCAATATATGAAGAAACACAAAATCTGTCTGTGATCTCAACCTACTGACCCACCCAGGGCTGCATCTGCCATGAGGCGAGATGAAAATCTCGCTTCAGGCGGCAGAATGCGGGTCCCTGTAAAGGGCGGCAAAATTTGCCGCTCTAAAGTGGGCGATTCGGCGTCCATTAACGCTCGAATTGCCCACCAGCTAAATAAATTGCGCCTGTCTCTTTAAGACACAGGTGCGATTCATATGCGGAGCGACGATGAGCTTGTGCAAATTGTAGCCTCAGTTTCCTGTTCTTAGCTGAAAGGAGTGGCACCCGGTGTGGTCTTCTGCTGCTGTAGCCCATCTGCCTCAAAGTTCGACATACTGTGCGTTCAGAGATGCTCTTCTGCCTACCTTGGTTGTAACGGGTGGCGATTTGAGTCACTGTTGCCTTTCTATCAGCTCGAACCAGTCTGCCCATTCTCCTCTGACCTCTGGCATCAACAAGGCATTTCCGCCCACAGAACTGCCGCTCACTGGATGTTTTTTCTTTTTCGGACCATTCTCTGTAAACCCTAGAGATGGTTGTGCGTGAAAATCCCAGTAGATCAGCAGTTTCTGAAATACTCAGACCAGCCCTTCTGGCACCAACAACCATGCCACGTTCAAAGGCACTCAAATCACCTTTCTTCCCCATACTGATGCTCGGTTTGAACTGCAGGAGATTGTCTTGACCATGTCTACATGCACTGAGTTGCCGCCATGTGATTGGCTGATTAGAAATTAAGTGTTAACGAGCAGTTGGACAGGTGTACCTAATAAAGTGGCCGGTGAGTGTATATATATATATATATATATATATATATATATACACATATGAATACATAAAAATCTGTCAACATCGCTATTATCTCTACTATTTTTCAGCAATTGATGGTCTTCTTCCTTCTAAAATCAATCCTTTTAAAATGATGCTAAAGCTAGAGCTTCACAGGGTGTCTCCACTTCAGCCCTGCTTCCTCTGCACTTCACCCGTCCTCACACAGTGGGATGGGGGCAAGGCTCCTGTTCAGTGTAACAGCCTGTGAAGCGGCAGCAGGGTGGGCTCACTTCAGACTCATTAGCATAATGACAGCTAAAAGTTGATTTTAGAATGAAGGAGGCCATTGATAACAAACACATTCATGGTTCCTGGATCTATGAGTAAGTATCCCTGGTTAATTGTGTTTTATTTTAATTTCCTTTAGTATAAGTAAACAAATTTCATCACACTGCTAATTCTGCTTACACCTACAAGAAGTGTAACATACACTACATTACACATATAGTTTCCTAAGCTTGTGTAGCAGACTGAAAAATCACAGAATTAAAATGCTACTGGCCCATTAATCAGTCCGTTGATTTTCTCCACGTGGAGCAGACACAGGACAGAAGAAGGCCGCTGGTCACATGTCCACATCACATGTCCTGCACCTGCCTGGGCAGGTCATGGGACCATCACTATGTTTGGCTGTAGTCGGTTTGTTGCAGTGCATCCAGTATGGCCAGTGTTGTGGTGAGACCCATCTCAGTGAGTTAATGTGCATTGACGGCAGTTAAACGTCATATTACTATATTAACAGGGCAGGAGAGTCTGTTACATCATCGCTGAGAGCAAAGCATAAGAGGTAGGAAGAGTTACAGAGAGTTAAAGAGAACCCGTCATGCAAAATAACCCCCTTAAAGTAAATATATGGGGGGGGGGGGGCAGCATTTTAATATTCGCCTCAGGCAGCAAATATGCTAGAATCGGCCCTGTACCCACCTAAGCACCAGAGGATCCTCCAGTGGGCCCCAGTTTGAACCCGATACTGGAATACGGATAACCAGTAGAAGATAACCTTGTTTGGAGACTACTAAGGTCTGTTTACTAGGAATTGATGAAAGATGGGCCCCCAGAATATTTTTTATATAGTGGGCCCAAGGACCCCATATAAAAACATAGGGTTTGGAGACACAGACAGCTCCATACACAGTATAATGGTCAAGCCAGGTTACTGCAGCTCAATATGGAGCCTATAACTGACCTCAGGCACAGTGTATCGAGCTGACCTCCAGAGCTGAGGCCACCTGATTGGGTGTCAGATGTCCAACCCCCTTTGATCTTTGGTCTTCTGCTGCTGTAGCCCATCTGCCTCAAAGTTCGACGTACTGTGCGTTCAGAGATGCTCTTCTGCCTACCTTGGTTGTAACGGGTGGCGATTTGAGTCACTGTTGCCTTTCTATCAGCTCGAACCAGTCTGCCCATTCTCCTCTGACCTCTGGCATCAACAAGGCATTTCCGCCCACAGAACTGCCGCTCACTGGATGTTTTTTCTTTTTCGGACCATTCTCTGTAAACCCTAGAGATGGTTGTGTGTGAAAATCCCAGTAGATCAGCAGTTTCTGAAATACTCAGACCAGCCCTTCTGGCACCAACAACCATGCCACGTTCAAAGGCACTCAAATCACCTTTCTTCCCCATACTGATGCTCGGTTTGAACTGCAGGAGATTGTCTTGACCATGTCTACATGCCTAAATGCACTGAGTTGCCGCCATGTGATTGGCTGATTAGAAATTAAGTGTTAACGAGCAGTTGGACAGGTGTACCTAATAAAGTGGCCGGTGAGTGTATATATATATATACACATATATATATATATATATATATATATATATGTGTGTGTGTGTGTGTGTGTTACTCCCATCATTATGTTTTATTGAACAGACTGAGGCCACCTGATTGGGTGTCAGATGTCCAACCCCCTTTGATCTTATATTTATGCAACCGGCTATCAACAACTTAGGGGCCACCTTCAGAAAACCCATATAGCTTTTCAAAAACTTTCCAAAGTTTTCTATATCATAGATGCCCCTTTAACTCTCCGTGTTTGCGTGGGTTTCTTCCGGTTCCTCCGGTTTCCTCCCACACTCCAAAACATACTGGTAGGTTGATTAGATTGTGAGCCCCATTGGGGACAGGGACTGATTGGGTGCGCTATATAAATAAAGGAATTATTATTATTATTTATTATTATAACCAATACAAGTGGAAGGATACTGACTTTTCTTCAATAATAAATGAATATATAACAGAAAAGAAAACTTACTCCTACACGTAAGACAGGACTTACCATGCCTTAGTAGGGTAACTAACAGAAGGTGCATAGTAGATGGCTTCCTAAGATTTTCTTATGCTGATTATCAAGTTCAGGAACCCTGGCACTAAACCGAGCAATACATTTTTATCTAGAACATGGACTAAATGATCTCCTGATTATAATATGCCAAGAGACCAGGATAAGTGCTCTGTAATCCCCCTTAATCTCCCTGCTACATTTGATACTGCAGAGACCATGATATATTAATAGATAACTGCACAGAAGGTTGTCATCTGCATAGTACTGTACTCCTGTATCCATCGTATCTGATCTATTCACAATCACTGGGACAGTATACACCAGTGGTGGCGAACCTATGGCACGGGTGCCAGAGGCGGCACTCAGGCCCCTTTTTGTGGGCACTCGGGCCATTGCCCCAGGACACCAGACAGGACTCGAAGAATCTTCCTGCAGTTCCCAGCAACATAAAAGATGCTGATTTCAGTCATATATTTAAGTGATACGTACTTCACTACTTAGAACTGTAGGAAGAGGGGGATTGAGTAAACAGGGCTGAATTATCTTTGGAGGACCTCCTGCTGGCCCCATGATTCTCTGTGTACAGAGGGACACTGGAAAGAAGCTACAATGATGCAAATTTTCCATCTTGTCCTCAGGAGGCCAATGTGATTGAAAGTTGTTGAAGAAGAGGGAGCAATAATAAGATAATGCTTTAATTTTTTGTTGGCACCTCGCGATAAATAAGGGTTGCAGTTTGGGCACTCGGCCACCAAAAGGTTCGCCATCACTGGTATACACCATAGCATTCACTCCTAAACAAGCGTGAAAGCAACTGGTCGAATTTATGATGCAGCAATAGAGTGTAATAGGCCACACAATAAAACTAACTGTCCCCCTCCCCCAATAAACATGTATATAGCAAGGAATTTTGTGGCCCCCATACTAGCAAATTTTGCAAACCCACCCCCTATACCAGCGCAAAATATAGTTTACCATTGATCACCATATTACATGCATATCAATGTCCCACACTAGAAAGTTATACAGTGACGTCAGGTGACAATTTGCCCCTTCAGATACATAGCTTAATGATGACTTCTCCTGGGATGTGATTTGCTGCTGAATTCACCCCAGATGTCTTCAGATCCTTGTAGCAAATTATCACACTGCGTCCCTAAAAATACTACAGTCACTTACAGCATAGTGTCAACCTGGATATGTCCCATACTATGCTCAGTGGCGTAACTAGAGTCCTTTGGGCCCCAGGACAAAATTCCCAACAGGGCCCCCCACCCGTATGCATAAAAACATTGAACACCATCCACCAGTAGCCATAATTAATACCCCCCCCCCAACATTGAACACCATCCACCAGTAGCCATAATTAATACCCCCCCCCCACCAGTAGCCATAATTAATGTTGTCCCCCACACCAGCAGCCATAATTATTGTCGTCACCCTCACCAGTAGCCACAATTAATGTCGTCCCCCCACCAGTAGCCATAATTAATGTCGTTGTCCCCCACCAGTAGCCATAATTAATGTCGTCCCCCACCAGTAGCCATAATTAATGTCTTCCCCCTGCAGTAGCCATAATTAATGCCCCCCCACCAGTAGCCATAATTAATACCCCCCCAGTAGCTATAATTAATGTCGCCCCCCCAGTAGCTATAATTACCCTTGGGGACTAACAGGGGATGAGGGCAACTAGGTGATTCGGACTTAGGGTCTGGCTTGGTAGTGGCCTTGCTGCTAGTGTCTTGTGGCCTCGTCTACCACTGTCTGTGCCAGCAGGGTAGAAGTAAGAAAAGGTGGCAGAAGGGAGGACATTGGTGTTTATGGTACCCTTACACGTCGATAGCAGTGGTTGGCTGGCCAGATCAGGTAACCCTGGAATAGACTAGCCCCTGCCTGCGCTGCTCGGATCATTCTGTGTCTGGATGCCGCTAGGGAGAGAGCTGCTGCTGGTCAGGGACAGCGTTAGGCTGTTCTATTAGAATAGTGTTAGGCAGGCCGTTTAATCTATATCTTCATTGAAGTAGGGAGAGGATATTCATGTTCTGATGTCCCAGGTTACAGGCCTAATTGAGATATTCAACCTTGACTCACAATGGTAAAGTTTATTGACCCCTGTGGATAGTTGTGGTCTAGTTCGATGTCCTCTTCATATCCTAAAGAACATCACAAGACTGATGTCCTTCAATGTAGTTTTGGCCTGGAATATGTAAGGTTAAATCGGCAACTAAGAATGTTGGGGAATCCTTTACACTACCCCTTTTCTAAGCTTTTTGGTTCTCCTGGTGCGGATCTAGCTATAAGGACCCTTCTAAGACGGACGTGATGGTGTATGCTTCACGGACATACCCTCGTCTTTGAGAACTCTCCTCTGTCAATTTCCTTTTTGACTTTTCCTAAACCGCTTTTGATAGTATTCCCTCCCAGGGCCCTCCAGCATTCACATAGCAGTTACTCATTGTTAATGTACAGAAGAGCACATATGAGCTGTCCCTATCTGCTGATTGATGTAATCTCGCGGCACAGGTGTTGACAGTTTCCAATTTAACTTAATGATACTTTGCTTCAGGGGACATATCACCTGCACTGCGGAGATCTGCTGTATCCATGGAACATGGACAACAAGTTCTTTAACTGGAAAGTTTGAATTGATTTCTGCTTACCTTTTCAAGATGTGTTCCTATTACCCTTATTTACTTTCATTTTTTAGTCCTTTGCAAGTTTTTTATTCCGCAAAATGTGGTCAAACCAAATTATATGTAACACCAAAGGAAAGTGGGCTAGATATTAACTAAAGATGTTTCTCTTGTCTACATGAGGTACAATGGGCTCTGTCTGAGCCTGGCAAATACAGTGACATCTCCCTCTCATGTGGCTCCAGATGGTTAGCACTAACATCTTGCGCGCTTGGGGTCCTGGTTCAAATCCAATCCAGTCCACATCTCGCCCAGAGAATTTTATGTTCTTCCTGTTTTGCGTGCATTTCCGCTCCTTCCCTCTCGGGTCACCTGTTTCCTCCCACCCCCACACAAACTGGTAGGTTGATTAGATTGTGAAGCCTCCATGGGGACTTAGGTTCATTTGGAAAGCTCTGTGCAGCGCTTTGTAACCTGTGTGGTGCTATATAATAAAGAATTATTATTATTACTATCCTAAAAATAGACTTTTAGGGTGGTGTCCGAAAAGATGACCCTTGTGAGCAATTATAGTGAAGAAACACAAAATCTTTCTGTGCTCTCACCGACGTGACCCACCCAGGGGGCTGCATCTGCCATCGAGGCGAGAGAAAATCTCGCTTCAGGCGGTCAGAATGCGGTCCTTTAAAGGGGCGTGGCAAACATTTGCCGCTCTAAAGTGGGCTATTCGGCGTCCATTAAACGCTCCAGTTATTGCCCCCAGCTAAATACTTGCGCCTGTCTCTTTAGAGACACAGTGCGACTTCAGTATGCGTAGCAGACGCCAGCGCGCTTTTTGGCCTGCTGCGCGGCTCCGTTCATAAGCCAGTACACAGCGTCCATGACTTCACTCCGCCTTTGTCTCTGTGCGGAGCCGTGCTCCAGAAGAGCCGCGTGAAGACTGGAGACCGTCGCGTCCTACGTGCAGGGAGCAGCTGCCTGCAGGTGAGTATGTTTACTGTCTTAAGTATAAATTTTTCAATGTATCCTGTTAAGTAATTAAATCTCGCTAGATAAGTGGGTGGGGAGGTGTCTCATGTTATTACTGGGAGCGGGGTGGGGGGGTTACTGTATGCTGTATTTATATGGGTGCCTAGAACAGCACTTTTAATACTAGGCGGGTGTGGGGCTGTAGCGGGCGGCTGGGTGGTGGACCAATTCTATATTCTCATATGGGTGGGTATAATTAATTTTACACTCTGGGGTGGGGTAGTTGATGAACATGCTATGTAATTATTTGGGTCTATATTATTCTATACTGGGGGGGATGCTTATATTATATTATATATTATTTGGGCTATACCGTAAATTTTATCTGGGGGATGCGTATATATATTTTTTGGGGGCTATGATTGTTTTAACTGGGGGTATGGCATAAATATTATTTGGGGCTATAATTCTGTTATACTGGGGGGATGCTATATGACTTGTATTTGTGGGCTTGCACTTAGTTTATAAAACTGGGGGGGATGCTATAGATATTTATTTGGGGCGATAATTACTTTATACGAGGGGGGTTGATGGTTTATTATATTGGGTCATAGTTTTTTTATACTTGGGGGAAGGATTCAGTATATATTTAATATGGGGCATATCTTTTATAACTGGGGGGGGGGGTGCTGTTACTTATTATATGGGGCCATAAGCATTTTATACTGGGGTGTCCTGTATATATTATTATCACTATATCCCACAAAACTACCTGGGGGATGTAATATGGGATATACAGTATATGACTAAGCTGGGGGGGATGTATATGGGATCTCAGCTAGTACTAAGCTGATGGGCAGCTGTACACTAGGTATACAGTATATTACTAAGCTGGGGGGGCTGTATATCGGGGTACAGTAATTATTACAAAGGAGCGGGGGGGGGACTGTGATGTCATTACATTATATTTGCGTTAGCTGTGGCTGTATATGGGATACAGTAATTACTAAGTGTGGCTGGGGGGCTGTATATGGGAGTAGTAATATTACGAAGCTGGGGGGGGGCTTGTATGGGATCCGTATATTAACTTATCGGGGGGATTATATGGGATACGTATATTACTAAGACAGGGGGGATGTCTATGGGATACAAGATAATTACTAAGCGGGCAGCTGCATTAATGGGGAGACGTATAAATTACTACGGCTGGGGGGCTGTATATCGGGTTACGTATATTACTTAAGCGGGGGGGGCTGTTGAATAGGCATACTTATATTACTAGCTGGGGCTGTATCTGTAATACGTAACAATTACTAAGCTGTGGGCTGTATATTGGATACGTATATTACTAAGCTGGGGGGCGTGTAGAATGGTACAGTATATTACTACGCCTGGTGGGATGTATATGGTATACAGTAATTACTAAGCTGGGGGCTGTATGGGTACATATTATTACAGCTGGGGGGCTGTATCATGGATCTAATAGATTACTAAGGCTTGTGGGGGGCTGTATATGGGATACGTAAGATTTCTAAGCTTGGGGGAGTATATGGATACGTATATTACTACGCTAGGGGGAGGTATCTGGATACAGTATCTACTAAGCTGGGGCAGCTGTATAGGGGATACAAAAAGTTAAATATTACAAGAGGCTGGGGGGGGCCTGGATAATCGTTACAGTATTTACTAAGCTGGGGGCTGTATTGGCATACCGATATTCGAACTGGGGCTGTATATGTGGGATACCGTTATAATTACTACGCTGGGGTGCTGTATATTGTGCTACAGTATATTAACTAAGCTGGGGGTGCTGTATATGTGATACAGTATCTTACTAAGCTGGGGGGAATGTATAGGGATACAGTATATTCTAATCTAAGGGGGGCTGTATATCAGGATACCAGTAATGGTACAAGACTGGGGCTGTATATGTGATACACTTATTACTAAGCTTGGCTGTGGGCTGTATACACTTTAGGATAATCATTTCGCAGTATATTACTAAGCTTGTGGATGTATACTGGGATACAGTATCTACCAGCTGGGGGGTCTTGTATAATGGGGTACAGGATATCTACAAGGCTTGGTGGGCTGTAGGATTGGGAGTACAGTTATTTACTAAAGCTGGGGGATGCATTGGGAGACAGTATACCACAGGTACGTTACTAAGACGGGGGGGGCTTATATAGGGATACAGTATATTACTAAGCTGGGGATGTATATGGGATACATTTATTACTACTAAGCTTTGGGGCTGTATATGGGATACAGTATATTACTAAGCTGGGGATTATATTGTACTACAGTATATTACTAAGCTGGGGGGGCTGTGTTGGGGTACATATATTACTAAGCTTGGGGGCTGTATTATGGGATACATTATAAGACTAAGCTGGGGGATGTATAGAGGATCAGTATATTACTAAGCTGGGGGATGTATATGGGGATACGTATATTACTAAGCTGGGGGATGTATATGGATCAGTATATACTCTAAGCTGGGGGTCCTGTATATGGGATTACCGTATATGAACTAACTGGGGATGTATATGGGATACAGTATATTAACTAAGCTCTGGGGGATGTATATGGGATACAGTATCTACTAAGCTGGGGGGCTGTAATATGGGATACAGTCTATTACTACGCGGGGATGTATATGGGATACAGTATATTACTAACTGGGGAGCTGTATATGGGATTCCAGATCGTCTAACTGGGATGTAAATAGGATAAGTATATTACTAAGCTGGGGGATTGTAATATGGATACAGTATATTACTAAAGCTGGGGCTGCGTAATATGGGATACAGTATATTATTAGCTGGGGGGCTTGTATAATCGGGTACGTATATTACTAGCTGGGAGGCTGTATATGGGGATCAGTATATTACTAACCTGGGAGCTGTATGATGGGATCAGTTATTACTAAGCTGGGGGGCTGTATAGTGAGACAGTAAATATTACTAAGCTGGGGCGAGGTATAGGGATACAGTATAAATTACTAAGCTGGGGGGGCTGTATAGGGGTCCAGTATATTACTAAGCATGGGGTATGTATATGGGATCCGTATATTACTAAGCTGGGGGGGGCTGTATCCGGGTACAGTAGAATTACTTAGCTTGGGAGGACTTTATATGTGGGGAAGATTTTATTTAAGCTGTAGGGTCTGTATATGGGAGCTGTTATAATTTAATTGTGTGGTGAATAACGAGCCTTTATATAACTAGAGTAATAACAGGTGGATACATGAGTTATAGGATACAGATTACTTTGCTCATGTAAACCAAATGTTTGGGGGGGGGGGCTGTATAATAATTTGGGGGTTTATATTTGATTTGGGCTTACATGCTATAATTCGTATGACCTTATACACTCACCGGCCACTGTTATTATGTACACATGCTAGTAACAGGTTGGACCCCCTTTTTGCTTCCAGAACTGCCTCAATTCCTAATGCTTCGTGCATAATTCAACAAGGTGCTGGAGCATCCTCAAGATTTTTGGTCCATATTGACATGATGGCATCACACAGTTTGCCGCGTTTGGTCCGGCTGCACATCCACAAATGATGCGATCCCTCTCCCGTGTCCACCACATCCCAAGATGCTCGTGGATTGAGATCTGGTGACTGTGGAGGCCATGTTGAGTACAGTGAACTCAATTGTCATGTTCAAGAACCAGTCGAGATATTCCGCTTATCACTGGCTCATTATCCTGCTTGAAGTACCATCAAGTTACAAGGTACATTGGTGCTCATAAGGGTTGACATGTCAAGCCACAGTACTCCAGGTAGGCTGTGGCGTTGCCATGATCAATTGGTACCAAGGGAAGGGGCCCAAAGTGCCAAGAAAATATTCCCCACAACCATGACCCAAATCCCCACCACCAGCCTGAAAAAAACCTTTGATAAACAACAGGATGATCCATGCCTTTTCATGTTGTTGACAGCCAAATTCTGACCCTAACCAGCCATTGTCATTCAGCAAATCGAGAGTCTCAGAACCAGGCAACGTTTTTGTCCAATCTTCTACTGTCCAATTTTCGATGAGCTTGTGCAATTGGTAGCCTCAGTTTCCTGTTCTTTCTCCTTAGCTGAAAGTAGTGTCACCCCGATGTGGTCTTCTGCTGCTGTAGCCCTCCCCATGCCTCCCACAGTTGGACGTACTGTGCGTATCTCATAGGCATGGCTCGTCTGCCTACCGTGGTTGCATAACTGGTATGCGATTTTAGATGAGTTCACTTTTTCCATTTCTATCAGCTAACCTCGAACCAGTCTGCCCATTCTCCCTGACCTCTGGCATCCACAAGGCATTTCCGCCCACAGAACTGCCGCTCACTGGATTGTATTTTCTTTTTTGCGGCACGCGATTCTCTGTAACCCTAGAGATGGTTGTGCGGGAAAATCCCAGATATATCAGCAGTTTCTAAAATACTCAGCACCTCAGCCCACTTGACTATCTGGCCCCAAATCCAAACGGAAACCATGCCACGTGTTCATAAGGCACTCAAATCACCGTTCTTCCCCTATATACTGATCTCGGTTTGCGACTGCAGGAATTGTCCTTGACCATGTCTCCGATGCCTAAATGCAACGGAGTTGCCTCCAATGTGATTGCGTGGCTGATTAGAAATTAGTGTTACGAGCAGTTGGACGGTGGACCTAATAAAGTGGCGGGAGTGTATATATATATATATATATATATATATATATATATAGATATATATATCTATTGAGGGATCTTTATATTGGGGAGAGTGCTGGTCATGTTTGTTGTGAGGGTATAGTAATTCTTTAGCGGGAGCGCGTGTTGTTATCCAGTGACTTGATATCATAAGTGACTTTCGGTATCTCTTTGGGGACGCCGGTGGAAGCATGCATGCACCGGAGCTTGAAGATACTTGGCTGTGAATTCACCTCTTGTACCACTTCATAGGATTGGAGAACCCGTAATAAGTCCGCCTATGGAAAGAGATTGTCATCTATAAGGTACCAATGCCCACTAATGATCTCAGCAACCTGTATCAGTCACACAGCGTCAGTCCACAGTGTCCGCCGGAGCTGTCTTTAGGAGTGGGTAATTGGTTAGTTAATATTTAAGGATTTCTTAACAAGGGAGTGGGGGGTGGCACATTTAATATCAGCCTGCAGGCAGCAAATATGCTATAATCGGCCCTGTCATACCCACCTAATCACCATGAGGAGCCTCAGTGGGTCCCCCAGTTTGAAAACCCGATACTGGAATCACGGATAACGCCAGTAGAAGAGAACCTTTTTGGAGCTACTAAGGTCTTTTTACTAGGATGATGAAAGATGGCGCCCCCAGATATTTTTTATATGTGGGCCCAAGGACCCCATATAAACCATAGGTTTTGGAGACACAGACAGCCCATACACAGTATAGATGGTCAACCAGGTTACTGCATCTCCAATATGGAGCCTATAACGACCTCAGGCACATATGTGTATCGAGCTGACCTACATAGCTGAGGCCACCTGATTGGTTGTCAGATGTCCACCCCCCTTTGATCTTATATTTGATGCAACCGGCTATCAACACTTAGGGCCACCTTCGAAAACCCCATATAAGCTTTTCAAAAAACTTTCCAAAGTTTTCTAATATCATAAAGATGCCCCTTTAACTCTCCTTTTGCGTGGGTTTTCTTTTTCCGGTTCCTCCGGTTTCCTTCCTCCCACCACTCCAAACATACCACACTGGTAGGATTGATTAAGATTGTGAGCCCCCAGTTGGGACATGGGACTGATTGTGCGCTATATAAATAAAGGAATTATTTATTATTTATTATTATAACAATACAAGTGGAAGGATCTGACGTTTCTTCAATAATAAATGAATAGTATACAGAAAAGAAAACTTACCCTACACGTAAGCAGGCTACCATGCCCTAGTAATGGGTACTAACCGAAGGCATAGTAGAAATGGCTTCCTAAGATTTTCTTATGCTGATTATCAAGTTCAAGGAACTCCACTGGCACTAACCCGAGCAATCATTTTTATCTAGACCACTGGACTAATCGACTCCCTGATTATATTATATTGGCGCACGAGAACCAGGATAAGTGCATCTGTAATCCCCCTCTAATCTCCCTGCACATTGATACACGGCATAGACCAGGAGATCTTAATAATAACTGCACCAGAAGTTGCAGCTGCTAGTACTGGACGCCTGGTATCCGCATCGTATCTGATATTTCACAATCACTGGGACAGTATAAACACCATAGCATTCACGCCTAAACAAGCGTGAAAGCAACTGGTCGAATTTATGATGCAGCAATAGAGTGTAATAGGCCACACAATAAAACTAACTGTCCCCCTCCCCAATACACATGGTATATAGCAAGGAATTTGTGGCCGCCCCACTAGCAATTTTGCAAACCCCCCCCTAATAAACCCACAGCAGCAAAATATAGTTTAACCATTGATCACCATATACATGCATATCAATTTCCCCACACACGAGAAGTTATACAGTGATCAGGTGACAATGTGCCCCTTCAGATACATAGCTTAGTGATACCTTCTCCTGGGATGTGATTTGCTGCTGAATTTCACCCTCAGATTGTTCGTCAGATCCTTGTAGCAAATTATACACTGCGTCCCCTAAAAAATACTACAGTCACTTACAGCAATTGTCAACCTGGATATGTCCCATACTATGCTCATTGGCTTAACTAAGTCCTTGCCCATGACAAACTTTCCCACAGGCCCCCCACCCGTATGCAAAAACAAACATTGAACCCCCTCCACCAGTAGCCATAATTAATACCCCCCCCCCCCACCAGTAGCCATAATTAATGTTGTCCCCCACACCAGTAGCCATAATTATTGTCGTCACCCTCACCAGTAGCCATAATTAATGTCCCCCCCACCAGTAGCCATAATTAATGTCGTTGTCCCCCACCAGTAGCCATAATTAATGTCCCCCCCCACCAGTAGCCATAATTAATGTCTTCCCCCTGCAGTAGCCATAATTAATGCCCCCCCACCAGTAGCCATAATTAATACCCCCCCAGTAGCTATAATTAATGTCGCCCCCCCAGTAGCTATAATTAAAGTCCCCCCAATAGCTATAATTAATGCCCCCCCTACCATACAGTACCTATAATTAATCCCCCCCCCCAGCAGCTATCAATTACATGTCGCTCCCCCCATAGCTAATTAATGCCCCGCCAGGAGCTAATTATGTCCACCCCCCCCATCATAATGTACCCAAGCCCCCCCCCCCACCAAGCCATATTAATGTCCCATAGGTACAAATCCCCCCAAATAGCCATTTCCAACTTTTCATCATTCCCCTCCATCTCCCCCGCCCCAAAAGAAACGGTACCCCTACTACTCACAATAAAAAATATAATTCTTAACTTATTCCGTTCCTCTTCGCACTTTCTCTCATCTAGGGATCCGGCGTAGTGCTGGGTCAGAGACCTCAGCAGACCCAACGCAGGCAGACGCGTGCGAGGTGGGGACAGCGGGTAAGTAGCGTGAGGTGGGCGGGACTGGGGGCAGATCGGGGGCCCGTTCTTATTTTGAATTGGGACAGCTCCGGCCCCCCCTGATCCAGCGCTCGGACCAGATGCAGAACAGGCAGACCCACAGCTGTCACAATTCAAAACATCTGCCCGCTGTGCTGCGCCGAGTTATCAGCGCAGCGCAGGGGTCAGGTGCGGGCCTCTGACTGACCATGGGCCCGGTCTCAGTCGCGACCCCTGCAACTGCGATCGGTACGCCACTGACTATGCTCCAAAAAATTATAAACTTCTCAAACTACACACCCCTCACACAATAGCTAACCATAATGTGCCCCCTCAATATCTCAAATATACACTATGAAATATAAATTATAATATATATTCTACCACTTAACCAATAACCACCTCCCCAAATTCCAGTGCTGTCTATACATCAACTTAGGTCCACAGGTAGCTTGTAGGTGCTGAGGGTGGAGAACCTATATTTGTATGGAAGGGAAACTGTGTGTTTGGAGGATGTGATATAAGCCTGCACCCCCTACCCCATGTCCCCTGCCTTCTTTTATACAGCCCAAAACCCAGTGTCTTTTCATTCAAACACATTATGTACACTCATGTCCTTTTCCTTAATACAAGGTGCCATCAGATCCTTCTCAGATACCATGCACCCCCATGCACACCTCTACATCACACTGTCACACTCCCAGGTCCTACTCCATACATAATCTCCTTTAATGCTGTCACCAGCTACTGAAATAGTACCACTATGCTTTGATAGTGGTTATGTATGCTTGACTTGGATAAGTGAGCATGTGTTGTGGATGTGCAATGTTACCCCTTGGGGACTAACAGGGGATGAGGGCAACTAGGTGATTCGGCCCTTGGGGACTAACAGGGGATGAGGGCAACTAGGTGATTCGGACTTGGCTTGGTAGTGGCCTTGCTGCTAGTGTCTTGTGGCCTCGTCTACCACTGTCTGTGCCAGCAGGGTAGAAGTAAGAAAAGGTGGCAGAAGGGAGGACATTGGTGTTTAATAGAGATGAGCGAACATACTCGTCCGAGCTTGATGCTCGTTCGAGCATTAGCGTACTCGAAACTGCTCGTTGCTCGGACGAGGGTAGAAGTAAGAAAAGGTGGCAGAAGGGAGGACATTGGTGTTTACTAGAGATGAGCGAACATACTCGTCCGAGCTTGATGCTCGTTCGAGCATTAGCGTACTCGAAACTGCTCGTTGCTCGGACGAATACTTCGCCCGCTCGAGAAAATGACAGCTCCTGCACCTCAGCCTCCTCCCCCCCAGTCTGCCCCCTCCCAGGAAAATTTGGCATTTGAACCGGCATACTCTGAGGAACTGTTTTCTGGACCCTTCCCACAGTCACAAACCACTTGTCCGGTTGCTGCTGAGCAATTTTCCGATGCCCAGGTTTTCCACCAGTCGCAGTCTGTGGGTGATGATGACCTTCTTGACGTAGTGGAAGAAGTGTGTAAAGAGGTGTCCGACGATGAGGAGACACGGTTGTCAGACAGTGGTGAAGTTGTTGTCAAGGCAGGAAGTCCGAGGGGGGAGCAGACTGAGGGATCGGAGGATGATGAGGTGACAGACCCAAGCTGGGTTGAGAGGAGCCGCCACTACTTTTCCCGATGTGCCGTCCCAGCCCTGCACCAGCATGTGTCAGACAACATCACCCGTGCCCTGACCAACGCCGTTTCTGACAAGGTCCACCTGACCACGGACACGTGGACGAGTGCTGCCGGGCAGGGCCACTATATATCGCTGACGGCACATTGGGAAAAGTAGTGGCGGCTGGGGACCGAATACCGAGGGGCGGCCGCCGCTGACCCTCGCGTTCAAAGAATTTATTCCAGCACCGATTACTGGGTATTCACTCTCCTGGACCCACGGTACAAGCAAAATCTTTCCACTCTCATCTCTGGAGAGGAAAGGAGTGTGAGAATGCATGAATACCAGCAGGCCCTGGGCATGGTGCCATCAGTCGGTAGCTCTAGGCACAGCAGCAGTGCCGTCGCTAAGCGACAGCAGGCGGTGCTCAAACTGCTGAGCCTAGGCGATAAAAGGCACACCGCCCAAGAGCTATTACAGGGCATTCCACATCAAACTTGTTAACTTTGTCGCCACCCTGCTGTGTAATCCACAAAATATACTTGCAAACTTTTATCATTTACCGATATTATTTCAGCGCTTCTTGCGCATCTGTTTACATTCCCCTCACCCGGCATATCCTAAACTTATAAGAACGCTACTACACTTGATCTTATACAAA
>CM033647.1:21766009-21908294 GCA_019512145.1 Engystomops pustulosus
AAATATAGTGCAACCCACCCGCACGCCCAAGCCCTTAATGTCCACATCTCCAGATTGCTTAGCCTGGAGATGCTGCCCTATAAGCTGGTAGAGACCGAGGCCTTTCGCAACCTCATGGCGGCGGCCGCCCCTCGGTATTCGGTCCCCAGCCGCCACTACTTTTCCCGATGTGCCGTCCCAGCCCTGCACCAGCATGTGTCAGACAACATCATCCGTGCCCTGACCAACGCCGTTTCTGACAAGGTCCACCTGACCACGGACACGTAGACGAGTGCTGCCGGGCAGGGCCACTATATATCGCTGACGGCACATTGGGTTAACTTGGTGGAGGCTGGGACCGAGTCTGACCCTGCGGCTGGTCATATACTGCCGACGCCGAGGATTGCGGGGCCTACCTTGGTCCAGGTTTTTCAGGCCTACTATGCCTCCTCCTCCTCCCACCCCTCCTCCACCTCCTCCTCCGAACTACCATCCGTGGGCATGGCGCCATCAGTCGCTAGCTCTAGGCACAGCAGCAGTGTCATCGCTAAGCGACAGCAGGCGGTGCTCAAACTGCTGAGCCTAGGCGATAAAAGGCACACCGCCCAAGAACTATTACAGGGCATCACGGCGCAGACTGATCTGTGGCTGGCACCGCTGAACCTGAAGCCAGCCATGGTTGTGTGTGACAACGGCCGTAACCTGGTGGCGGCTCTGCAACTCGGCAGACTCACACATGTGCCATGCCTGGCCCATGTGTTAAATCTGATAGTTCAGCGTTTCCTCAAGACATACCCCAATCTGTCTGATTTGCTCACGAAGGTGCCTCCAACTGCCCGCTCACCGACTGTTGTGCGACGTGCCCACGAGGTGGAATTCAACATTAACCATGTTATCCAGAGTTTACCAGCAGCGCAGAGCGATTGTAGACTGCCAGATGTCAACTTCCACCAGAACTGGTAGTCAGGTCAGTCAGCTTCCTCAAGTCTACAATGAGGAGTGGACGTGGATGTCTGATATCTGTCAGGTGCTGAGTAACTTTGAGGAGTCAACACAGATGGTCAGTGGCGATGCCGCCATCATCAGCCTCACCATCCCGCTGCTTGGCCTGTTGAAAAACTCTCTGATCAGCATGAAGTCGGAAGCTTTGCGCTCGTCACAAGAGACGGGGGAAGAAGATTCCCTTGTTGATAGCCAAAGCACCCTCAGGTCTGTTTCTCAGCGCATATCGGAGGAGGTGGAGGAGGATGAGAAGGAAGAGGAGGAGAATGTTGGCGAGACACAAGAGGGGACCATTGTTCAGTCCTTCACTGTTCAGCGTGTATGGGCAGAAGAAGAGGAGTTGGAGGAGTTGGAGGAGGAGGAAATGGACAGTCAGGCCAGTGAGGGGAGTGAATTCTTGCGCGTTGGTACTCTGGCGCATATGGCAGATTTCATGCTAGGCCGCCTATCCCGTGACCCTCGCGTTCAAAGAATTTATTCCAGCACCGATTACTGGGTGTTCACTCTCCTGGACCCACGGTACAAGCAAAATCTTTCCACTCTCATCCCTGCAGAGGAAAGGAGTGTGAGAATGCATGAATACCAGCAGGCCCTGGTGCACAAGCTGAAACAGTATTTCCCTTCTGACAGCGCTAGCGGCAGAGTGCGTAGTTCTGCGGGACAAGTAGCGAGGGAGAGTAGGCGAGCAGGCAGCTTGTCCAGCACTGGCAAGGGTACGCTTTACAAGGCTTTTGCCAGCTTTATGTCACCCCAGCAAGACACTGTCACCTGTCCCCAGTCTCGGCAGAGTAGGGCTGATCTTTACAGAAAGATGGTGAGGGAGTACGTAGCTGACCATACCATCGTCCTAAATGATCACACAGCTCCCTACAACTACTGGGTTTCAAAGCTGGACATGTGGCACGAACTGGCGCTGTACGCCTTGGAGGTTCTTGCCTGCCCTGCCGCTAGCGTCTTGTCCGAGCGGGTTTTCAGTGCAGCTGGTGGCATCATCACCGATAAGCGTACACGCCTGTCGACTGACAGCGCTGACAGGCTGACGCTTATTAAGATGAATAAAGCCTGGATTTCTCATAATTTCCAATCTCCACCAGGTGAAGGAAGCTCAACCTGAATAATTTATGCACTCCTCCTCCTCCTCATTTTCCTCCTTCTCCTCCTCTTTGTACACTAAAGCAGAGGAAACTGGCTATTTTTTGACAGGGCCCACTGGCTCTAGCTATAGTACTTTATGCATTTAATTTTTCTGGAGGGCCACCTACCCGGTCCTCTGTTTTAAACAATTTTTGGGAGTGCCACATACAGGCACTCAATCTATTCAATTTTTCTGGAGGGCCACCTACCTGCTCCTCTGGTTTGAAAACTTTTTTGGACTGCCACATACAGGCACTCAATCTATTTCATTTTTCTGGAGGGCCACCTACCTGCTCCTCTGGTTTGAAAACTTTTTTGGACTGCCACATACAGGCACTATCCAAATTAAATTGTCTCCATAGCAGCCTCCACACGTTGTCTCCATTGCTACCTCCAAAAGTCGTCCATATAGCTGCCTCCATACATCGTCCCCTTATCAAACGAGGTGTGTCAGGCAGAAATTTGGGTTGTTTTCATGGATTCCACATCAAAGTTGTTAACTTTGTCGCCACCCTGCTGTGTTATCCACAAAATATACTGGCAAACTTTTATGATTAACCGATATTATTTCAGCGCTTCTTGCTCATCTGTTGATTACACTGCTGTGTAATCCACAAAATATACTGCCAAACTTTTACCATTTACGGATATTATTTCAGCGCTTCTTGCGCATCTGTTTACATTCCCCTCACCCGCCATATCCCAAACTTATAAGAACGCTACTACACTTAACTTGGTGGAGGCTGGGACCGAGTCTGACCCTGGGGCTGGTCATATACTGCCGACGCCGAGGATTGCGGGGCCTACCTCGGTCCAGGTCTCAAAGGCCTACTATACCTCCTCCTCCTCCCACCCCTCCTCCCCCTCCTCCTCCTCCGAATTACCATCCGTGGGCATGGCGCCATCAGTCGGTAGCTCTAGGCACAGCAGCAGTGCCGTCGCTAAGCGACAGCAGGCGGTGCTCAAACTGCTGAGCCTAGGCGATAAAAGGCACACCGCCCAAGAGCTATTACAGGGCATTCCACATCAAACTTGTTAACTTTGTCGCCACCCTGCTGTGTAATCCACAAAATATACTGGCAAACTTTTATCATTTACCGATATTATTTCAGCGCTTCTTGCACATCTGTTTACATTTCTCTCACCCGCCATATCCCAAACTTATAAGAACGCTACTACACTTGATCTTATACAAAAGGTTCTTAGAAGTGCTGTTTGGGGAGTAGCCTAGAGACAGGGGCTTGGATTGGCGAAAGCTCGCCTGGCAGCGGAGCGCCAGCTCCATCCCAAGATCCAACTAACATAGTTTTAACTGCAGCACCTTTAATCTACTACTAGTTCACTGCCTCCATACATGGTCCCCTTATCAAACGAGCTGTGTCAGGCAGAATTTTCAGGTGTTTCACCAGATACATAGTGGAACTCGGCGCGTCTGTCGCCGCCATGCTGGAGACCTGCAGTTGCAATCATAGAAGCGCAATATGGATGCCCCATACTGTCGCTCTTAATCATGGAAGTCCTCTCCATGGCTGCCACCAAATGTCGTCCCCTTATCAAACGAGCTGTGTCAGGCTCATTTTTCGGGTGTTTCACCAGATACGTTATGGAACTTGGTCACTATGTCGCCACCATGCTGTGTTATCGACTAAATATACCGTCAACCTTTTGTTCACAGAGGAAATAATTTCAGCGCTTCTTGCTCACCTCCTTTGGTTCCTCTCTGCCACCCATAAATCCCAAACTTATAAGAACCGCTACTAACACTTGATCTTATACAAAAGGTTCTTAGAAGTGCTGTTTGGGGAGTAGCCTAGAGACAGGGGCTTGGATTGGCGAAAGCTCGCCTGGCAGCGGAGCGCCAGCTCCATGCCAAGATCCAACTAACATAGTTTTAACTGCAGCACCTTTAATCTACTACTAGTTCACTGCCTCCATACATGGTCCCCTTATCAAACGAGCTGTGTCAGGCAGAATTTTGGGTTGTTTTCATGGCTTCCATGTTAACTTTGTCGCCACCCTGCTGTGTAATCCACAAAATATACTGGCAAACTTTTATCATGTACCGATATTATTTGAGCGCTTCTTGCTCACCTCCTTTGGTTCCTCTCTGCCACCCATTGGTTTGAAGCCTGAGTCCATTTAGGGTATGTCGCCATGACACTCTCTAGCCTGCTGCCGCTGCCTCTGCATGCCGTCCCCTATAGTGTCAGGGTCAATTATTGGATGTTTTAGATGCTATCTAGCTTCATTCTGTCACTCTGTCATGGCCATGCTGTTGCCCATAGTTTTGGCATAATGGTGCGATTAAGCAGCCTCAGAGGCATCCATGCATGCTGCCCCTGCTGTTTCCTGTCCATTTCCGTGGTGTTTCCATCCTTTTCTGAGGTTCCCAGGTGTTTGGCCAAGCTTCCCTGTGCAGAGCCTTGGTCCCCTTGAAAAATGCTCGAGTCTCCCATTGACTTCAATGGGGCTCGTTATTCGAGACGAGCACTCGAGCATCGGGAAAAGTTCGTCTCGAATAACGAGTACCCGAGCATTTTAGTGCTCGCTCATCTCTAGTCTGGATAATTTATTTTGATGTCACGCGGCTTACAAATCAAACATAGGTTTTCTATATTTTGAATATAGTGCTCATAGCATGCTGCAGCCAAACATCAAGCTGAAAGTGAGAGGGTTAATCCAAACACAGGCCGTTTAATCTATATCTTCATTGAAGTAGGGAGAGGATATTCATGTTCTGATGTCCCAGGTTACAGGCCTAATTGAGATATTCAACCTTGACTCACAATGGTAAAGTTTATTGACCCCTGTGGATAGTTGTGGTCTAGTTCGATGTCCTCTTCATATCCTAAAGAACATCACAAGACTGATGTCCTTCAATGTAGTTTTGGCCTGGAATATGTAAGGTTAAATCGGCAACTAAGAATGTTGGGGAATCCTTTACACTACCCCTTTTCTAAGCTTTTTGGTTCTCCTGGTGCGGATCTAGCTATAAGGACCCTTCTAAGACGGACGTGATGGTGTATGCTTCACGGACATACCCTCGTCTTTGAGAACTCTCCTCTGTCAATTTCCTTTTTGACTTTTCCTAAACCGCTTTTGATAGTATTCCCTCCCAGGGCCCTCCAGCATTCACATAGCAGTTACTCATTGTTAATGTACAGAAGAGCACATATGAGCTGTCCCTATCTGCTGATTGATGTAATCTCGCGGCACAGGTGTTGACAGTTTCCAATTTAACTTAATGATACTTTGCTTCAGGGGACATATCACCTGCACTGCGGAGATCTGCTGTATCCATGGAACATGGACAACAAGTTCTTTAACTGGAAAGTTTGAATTGATTTCTGCTTACCTTTTCAAGATGTGTTCCTATTACCCTTATTTACTTTCATTTTTTAGTCCTTTGCAAGTTTTTTATTCCGCAAAATGTGGTCAAACCAAATTATATGTAACACCAAAGGAAAGTGGGCTAGATATTAACTAAAGATGTTTCTCTTGTCTACATGAGGTACAATGGGCTCTGTCTGAGCCTGGCAAATACAGTGACATCTCCCTCTCATGTGGCTCCAGATGGTTAGCACTAACATCTTGCGCGCTTGGGGTCCTGGTTCAAATCCAATCCAGTCCACATCTCGCCCAGAGAATTTTATGTTCTTCCTGTTTTGCGTGCATTTCCGCTCCTTCCCTCTCGGGTCACCTGTTTCCTCCCACCCCCACACAAACTGGTAGGTTGATTAGATTGTGAAGCCTCCATGGGGACTTAGGTTCATTTGGAAAGCTCTGTGCAGCGCTTTGTAACCTGTGTGGTGCTATATAATAAAGAATTATTATTATTACTATCCTAAAAATAGACTTTTAGGGTGGTGTCCGAAAAGATGACCCTTGTGAGCAATTATAGTGAAGAAACACAAAATCTTTCTGTGCTCTCACCGACGTGACCCACCCAGGGGGCTGCATCTGCCATCGAGGCGAGAGAAAATCTCGCTTCAGGCGGTCAGAATGCGGTCCTTTAAAGGGGCGTGGCAAACATTTGCCGCTCTAAAGTGGGCTATTCGGCGTCCATTAAACGCTCCAGTTATTGCCCCCAGCTAAATACTTGCGCCTGTCTCTTTAGAGACACAGTGCGACTTCAGTATGCGTAGCAGACGCCAGCGCGCTTTTTGGCCTGCTGCGCGGCTCCGTTCATAAGCCAGTACACAGCGTCCATGACTTCACTCCGCCTTTGTCTCTGTGCGGAGCCGTGCTCCAGAAGAGCCGCGTGAAGACTGGAGACCGTCGCGTCCTACGTGCAGGGAGCAGCTGCCTGCAGGTGAGTATGTTTACTGTCTTAAGTATAAATTTTTCAATGTATCCTGTTAAGTAATTAAATCTCGCTAGATAAGTGGGTGGGGAGGTGTCTCATGTTATTACTGGGAGCGGGGTGGGGGGGTTACTGTATGCTGTATTTATATGGGTGCCTAGAACAGCACTTTTAATACTAGGCGGGTGTGGGGCTGTAGCGGGCGGCTGGGTGGTGGACCAATTCTATATTCTCATATGGGTGGGTATAATTAATTTTACACTCTGGGGTGGGGTAGTTGATGAACATGCTATGTAATTATTTGGGTCTATATTATTCTATACTGGGGGGGATGCTTATATTATATTATATATTATTTGGGCTATACCGTAAATTTTATCTGGGGGATGCGTATATATATTTTTTGGGGGCTATGATTGTTTTAACTGGGGGTATGGCATAAATATTATTTGGGGCTATAATTCTGTTATACTGGGGGGATGCTATATGACTTGTATTTGTGGGCTTGCACTTAGTTTATAAAACTGGGGGGGATGCTATAGATATTTATTTGGGGCGATAATTACTTTATACGAGGGGGGTTGATGGTTTATTATATTGGGTCATAGTTTTTTTATACTTGGGGGAAGGATTCAGTATATATTTAATATGGGGCATATCTTTTATAACTGGGGGGGGGGGTGCTGTTACTTATTATATGGGGCCATAAGCATTTTATACTGGGGTGTCCTGTATATATTATTATCACTATATCCCACAAAACTACCTGGGGGATGTAATATGGGATATACAGTATATGACTAAGCTGGGGGGGATGTATATGGGATCTCAGCTAGTACTAAGCTGATGGGCAGCTGTACACTAGGTATACAGTATATTACTAAGCTGGGGGGGCTGTATATCGGGGTACAGTAATTATTACAAAGGAGCGGGGGGGGGACTGTGATGTCATTACATTATATTTGCGTTAGCTGTGGCTGTATATGGGATACAGTAATTACTAAGTGTGGCTGGGGGGCTGTATATGGGAGTAGTAATATTACGAAGCTGGGGGGGGGCTTGTATGGGATCCGTATATTAACTTATCGGGGGGATTATATGGGATACGTATATTACTAAGACAGGGGGGATGTCTATGGGATACAAGATAATTACTAAGCGGGCAGCTGCATTAATGGGGAGACGTATAAATTACTACGGCTGGGGGGCTGTATATCGGGTTACGTATATTACTTAAGCGGGGGGGGCTGTTGAATAGGCATACTTATATTACTAGCTGGGGCTGTATCTGTAATACGTAACAATTACTAAGCTGTGGGCTGTATATTGGATACGTATATTACTAAGCTGGGGGGCGTGTAGAATGGTACAGTATATTACTACGCCTGGTGGGATGTATATGGTATACAGTAATTACTAAGCTGGGGGCTGTATGGGTACATATTATTACAGCTGGGGGGCTGTATCATGGATCTAATAGATTACTAAGGCTTGTGGGGGGCTGTATATGGGATACGTAAGATTTCTAAGCTTGGGGGAGTATATGGATACGTATATTACTACGCTAGGGGGAGGTATCTGGATACAGTATCTACTAAGCTGGGGCAGCTGTATAGGGGATACAAAAAGTTAAATATTACAAGAGGCTGGGGGGGGCCTGGATAATCGTTACAGTATTTACTAAGCTGGGGGCTGTATTGGCATACCGATATTCGAACTGGGGCTGTATATGTGGGATACCGTTATAATTACTACGCTGGGGTGCTGTATATTGTGCTACAGTATATTAACTAAGCTGGGGGTGCTGTATATGTGATACAGTATCTTACTAAGCTGGGGGGAATGTATAGGGATACAGTATATTCTAATCTAAGGGGGGCTGTATATCAGGATACCAGTAATGGTACAAGACTGGGGCTGTATATGTGATACACTTATTACTAAGCTTGGCTGTGGGCTGTATACACTTTAGGATAATCATTTCGCAGTATATTACTAAGCTTGTGGATGTATACTGGGATACAGTATCTACCAGCTGGGGGGTCTTGTATAATGGGGTACAGGATATCTACAAGGCTTGGTGGGCTGTAGGATTGGGAGTACAGTTATTTACTAAAGCTGGGGGATGCATTGGGAGACAGTATACCACAGGTACGTTACTAAGACGGGGGGGGCTTATATAGGGATACAGTATATTACTAAGCTGGGGATGTATATGGGATACATTTATTACTACTAAGCTTTGGGGCTGTATATGGGATACAGTATATTACTAAGCTGGGGATTATATTGTACTACAGTATATTACTAAGCTGGGGGGGCTGTGTTGGGGTACATATATTACTAAGCTTGGGGGCTGTATTATGGGATACATTATAAGACTAAGCTGGGGGATGTATAGAGGATCAGTATATTACTAAGCTGGGGGATGTATATGGGGATACGTATATTACTAAGCTGGGGGATGTATATGGATCAGTATATACTCTAAGCTGGGGGTCCTGTATATGGGATTACCGTATATGAACTAACTGGGGATGTATATGGGATACAGTATATTAACTAAGCTCTGGGGGATGTATATGGGATACAGTATCTACTAAGCTGGGGGGCTGTAATATGGGATACAGTCTATTACTACGCGGGGATGTATATGGGATACAGTATATTACTAACTGGGGAGCTGTATATGGGATTCCAGATCGTCTAACTGGGATGTAAATAGGATAAGTATATTACTAAGCTGGGGGATTGTAATATGGATACAGTATATTACTAAAGCTGGGGCTGCGTAATATGGGATACAGTATATTATTAGCTGGGGGGCTTGTATAATCGGGTACGTATATTACTAGCTGGGAGGCTGTATATGGGGATCAGTATATTACTAACCTGGGAGCTGTATGATGGGATCAGTTATTACTAAGCTGGGGGGCTGTATAGTGAGACAGTAAATATTACTAAGCTGGGGCGAGGTATAGGGATACAGTATAAATTACTAAGCTGGGGGGGCTGTATAGGGGTCCAGTATATTACTAAGCATGGGGTATGTATATGGGATCCGTATATTACTAAGCTGGGGGGGGCTGTATCCGGGTACAGTAGAATTACTTAGCTTGGGAGGACTTTATATGTGGGGAAGATTTTATTTAAGCTGTAGGGTCTGTATATGGGAGCTGTTATAATTTAATTGTGTGGTGAATAACGAGCCTTTATATAACTAGAGTAATAACAGGTGGATACATGAGTTATAGGATACAGATTACTTTGCTCATGTAAACCAAATGTTTGGGGGGGGGGGCTGTATAATAATTTGGGGGTTTATATTTGATTTGGGCTTACATGCTATAATTCGTATGACCTTATACACTCACCGGCCACTGTTATTATGTACACATGCTAGTAACAGGTTGGACCCCCTTTTTGCTTCCAGAACTGCCTCAATTCCTAATGCTTCGTGCATAATTCAACAAGGTGCTGGAGCATCCTCAAGATTTTTGGTCCATATTGACATGATGGCATCACACAGTTTGCCGCGTTTGGTCCGGCTGCACATCCACAAATGATGCGATCCCTCTCCCGTGTCCACCACATCCCAAGATGCTCGTGGATTGAGATCTGGTGACTGTGGAGGCCATGTTGAGTACAGTGAACTCAATTGTCATGTTCAAGAACCAGTCGAGATATTCCGCTTATCACTGGCTCATTATCCTGCTTGAAGTACCATCAAGTTACAAGGTACATTGGTGCTCATAAGGGTTGACATGTCAAGCCACAGTACTCCAGGTAGGCTGTGGCGTTGCCATGATCAATTGGTACCAAGGGAAGGGGCCCAAAGTGCCAAGAAAATATTCCCCACAACCATGACCCAAATCCCCACCACCAGCCTGAAAAAAACCTTTGATAAACAACAGGATGATCCATGCCTTTTCATGTTGTTGACAGCCAAATTCTGACCCTAACCAGCCATTGTCATTCAGCAAATCGAGAGTCTCAGAACCAGGCAACGTTTTTGTCCAATCTTCTACTGTCCAATTTTCGATGAGCTTGTGCAATTGGTAGCCTCAGTTTCCTGTTCTTTCTCCTTAGCTGAAAGTAGTGTCACCCCGATGTGGTCTTCTGCTGCTGTAGCCCTCCCCATGCCTCCCACAGTTGGACGTACTGTGCGTATCTCATAGGCATGGCTCGTCTGCCTACCGTGGTTGCATAACTGGTATGCGATTTTAGATGAGTTCACTTTTTCCATTTCTATCAGCTAACCTCGAACCAGTCTGCCCATTCTCCCTGACCTCTGGCATCCACAAGGCATTTCCGCCCACAGAACTGCCGCTCACTGGATTGTATTTTCTTTTTTGCGGCACGCGATTCTCTGTAACCCTAGAGATGGTTGTGCGGGAAAATCCCAGATATATCAGCAGTTTCTAAAATACTCAGCACCTCAGCCCACTTGACTATCTGGCCCCAAATCCAAACGGAAACCATGCCACGTGTTCATAAGGCACTCAAATCACCGTTCTTCCCCTATATACTGATCTCGGTTTGCGACTGCAGGAATTGTCCTTGACCATGTCTCCGATGCCTAAATGCAACGGAGTTGCCTCCAATGTGATTGCGTGGCTGATTAGAAATTAGTGTTACGAGCAGTTGGACGGTGGACCTAATAAAGTGGCGGGAGTGTATATATATATATATATATATATATATATATATATAGATATATATATCTATTGAGGGATCTTTATATTGGGGAGAGTGCTGGTCATGTTTGTTGTGAGGGTATAGTAATTCTTTAGCGGGAGCGCGTGTTGTTATCCAGTGACTTGATATCATAAGTGACTTTCGGTATCTCTTTGGGGACGCCGGTGGAAGCATGCATGCACCGGAGCTTGAAGATACTTGGCTGTGAATTCACCTCTTGTACCACTTCATAGGATTGGAGAACCCGTAATAAGTCCGCCTATGGAAAGAGATTGTCATCTATAAGGTACCAATGCCCACTAATGATCTCAGCAACCTGTATCAGTCACACAGCGTCAGTCCACAGTGTCCGCCGGAGCTGTCTTTAGGAGTGGGTAATTGGTTAGTTAATATTTAAGGATTTCTTAACAAGGGAGTGGGGGGTGGCACATTTAATATCAGCCTGCAGGCAGCAAATATGCTATAATCGGCCCTGTCATACCCACCTAATCACCATGAGGAGCCTCAGTGGGTCCCCCAGTTTGAAAACCCGATACTGGAATCACGGATAACGCCAGTAGAAGAGAACCTTTTTGGAGCTACTAAGGTCTTTTTACTAGGATGATGAAAGATGGCGCCCCCAGATATTTTTTATATGTGGGCCCAAGGACCCCATATAAACCATAGGTTTTGGAGACACAGACAGCCCATACACAGTATAGATGGTCAACCAGGTTACTGCATCTCCAATATGGAGCCTATAACGACCTCAGGCACATATGTGTATCGAGCTGACCTACATAGCTGAGGCCACCTGATTGGTTGTCAGATGTCCACCCCCCTTTGATCTTATATTTGATGCAACCGGCTATCAACACTTAGGGCCACCTTCGAAAACCCCATATAAGCTTTTCAAAAAACTTTCCAAAGTTTTCTAATATCATAAAGATGCCCCTTTAACTCTCCTTTTGCGTGGGTTTTCTTTTTCCGGTTCCTCCGGTTTCCTTCCTCCCACCACTCCAAACATACCACACTGGTAGGATTGATTAAGATTGTGAGCCCCCAGTTGGGACATGGGACTGATTGTGCGCTATATAAATAAAGGAATTATTTATTATTTATTATTATAACAATACAAGTGGAAGGATCTGACGTTTCTTCAATAATAAATGAATAGTATACAGAAAAGAAAACTTACCCTACACGTAAGCAGGCTACCATGCCCTAGTAATGGGTACTAACCGAAGGCATAGTAGAAATGGCTTCCTAAGATTTTCTTATGCTGATTATCAAGTTCAAGGAACTCCACTGGCACTAACCCGAGCAATCATTTTTATCTAGACCACTGGACTAATCGACTCCCTGATTATATTATATTGGCGCACGAGAACCAGGATAAGTGCATCTGTAATCCCCCTCTAATCTCCCTGCACATTGATACACGGCATAGACCAGGAGATCTTAATAATAACTGCACCAGAAGTTGCAGCTGCTAGTACTGGACGCCTGGTATCCGCATCGTATCTGATATTTCACAATCACTGGGACAGTATAAACACCATAGCATTCACGCCTAAACAAGCGTGAAAGCAACTGGTCGAATTTATGATGCAGCAATAGAGTGTAATAGGCCACACAATAAAACTAACTGTCCCCCTCCCCAATACACATGGTATATAGCAAGGAATTTGTGGCCGCCCCACTAGCAATTTTGCAAACCCCCCCCTAATAAACCCACAGCAGCAAAATATAGTTTAACCATTGATCACCATATACATGCATATCAATTTCCCCACACACGAGAAGTTATACAGTGATCAGGTGACAATGTGCCCCTTCAGATACATAGCTTAGTGATACCTTCTCCTGGGATGTGATTTGCTGCTGAATTTCACCCTCAGATTGTTCGTCAGATCCTTGTAGCAAATTATACACTGCGTCCCCTAAAAAATACTACAGTCACTTACAGCAATTGTCAACCTGGATATGTCCCATACTATGCTCATTGGCTTAACTAAGTCCTTGCCCATGACAAACTTTCCCACAGGCCCCCCACCCGTATGCAAAAACATGAACACCATCCACCAGTAGCCATAATTAATCCCCCCCCCCCCACCAGTAGCCATAATTATGTTGTCCCCCACCCAGTAGCCATAATTATTGTCGTCACCCTCACCAGTAGCCAAATTAATGTCGTCCCCCACCAGTATCCATATTAAGGGGCGTTGCCCCCACCAGTAACCATAATTAATGTCCTCCCCCACCAGTAGCCATAATTATGTGTCTTCCCCCTTCAGTAGCCATAATTAATGGCCCCCCCACCAGTAGCCATAATTATACCTACCCCCCCAAGTGCTATAATTAATGTCGCCCCCCCAGTAGCTATCATTTAAGTCCCCCCCAATAGCTATACTTCATGCCCCCCCTACCAGTAGTCAGTAGCTATAATTAATACCCCCCCCCCCAGCAGCTATAATTAATGTCGCCCCCCCAAATAGCTATATTAATGCCCCGCAGGAGCTAGTTAATGTCCACCCCCCCCAGTAGCTATAATTAATGTCCCCCCCCCCCCCCCCCCACCAATAGCCATAATTAATGTCCCATAGGTAAAATCCCCCCAAATAGCCATTTCCTAACTTTTCATCATTCAACACCTTTCACATCAGTTCACCCCCCCCCCCCAATAGACAGGCCCCATATATTAGAAATCAAAAATATAATTCGTAACTTATTCCGTTCCTCTTCGCACTTCTCTCATCTAGGGTATCCTCGGCGTAGTGCGGGTCAGAGAACCTCAGGCAGACCCACCCGCAGGCAGACCGTGCGAGGTGGGACAGCGGGTAAGTAGCGTGAGGTGGGCGGGACTGGGGGCAGAAAGCGGGGGCCCCGTTCTTATTTTGAATTGGGACACTCCGGCCCCCCCTGATCCAGCGCTCGACCAGAGGCAGAACAGTCATACCCCAGCTGTCCACAATTCAAAACATCTGCCCGCTGTGCGCGCCGAGTTATCAGCGCAGCGCAGGGGTCAGGTCGGGCCCTCTGACTGACCATGGCCCGGTCTCATTCCGCGACCCCTGCAACTGCGATCGGTACCCACTTGACTATGCTCCCAAAAATTATAATTTTTGTCCTCAAATACACAACCCCTCACACAATAGCTACCATAATGTGCCCCTCAATATCTCAAATATACCTATGAAAATATAATATAATATATATTCTACCCTACTTAACCAATTAACCACCTCCCAAATTCAGTGCTTCTATACATCACTTAGGTCCACATGTAGCTTGTAGTGCTGAGGTGGAGAACCTATATTGTATGAAGGGAAAACTGTGTGTTTGAGGATGTATATAGCCGCACCCCCTCCCCCATGTCCCAGCCTTCTTTTATACAGCCCAAAACCCAGTGTCTTTTCATTCAAACACATTCTGTACCCTCATGTCCTTATTCCTTCATAACAAGGTGTCCATCAGATCGTTCTCAGATCCCATGCACCCCCATGGCCCCTCTACATCAACACTGTCACCTCCCAGTCCTACTACTCCATCCTAATCTCCTTTAAATATGCTGTCCCACCAGCCTGAATAGTACACACTAGCTTTGATAGTGGTTTAATGTATGCTTTAACTTGGATAAGTGAGCATGTGTTGTTGATGTTCCAATGTTTACCACCTGGGGACTAACCGGGGATGAGGCACTAGGTGATTGACTTGGCTTGGTATGCCCTTGCCTGCTAGTGTCTTGTGGCCTCGTCTACCACTGTCTTGTGCCATCGTGGTAGGAAGTAAAAAGGTGGCAGAAGGGAGGACATTGGTGTTTACTAGAGATGAGCGAACATACTCGTCCGAGCTTGATGCTCGGTTCGAGCAATTAATCGTACTCGAAACTGCTCGTTGCTCGGACGAATACTTCGGCCCGCTCGAACAATGTCATCTCCCCCGTTTGTTGTTTGGCTTTTTGGCGGCCAGAAACACACGCAATCACAAGCCAGAGACTCTGCACTCCACCCAGCATGACGTGGTACCTCACTTCGATAGCAGTGGTTGGTTGCCTGATCAGGTGACCCTGGAAGAGACTAGCCCCTGCCCGCGCTGCTCGGATCATTCTGTGTCTGGATGCCGCTAGGGAGAGACTGCCTGCGGTCAGGGACACAGCGTTATGCTGTTCTATTAGCTATTGTTGGCAGGAGTGATTCTACAAGAACCCAACAGCCCTTCTTAGGGCTACATACTTTACTTTTTTTTTTTTTATTTGCAGCTATCCATATGTGAGGAATTGCAGGGACTGCTACGTTTGTTTTAGCCTCTGGTGTACATACATACCACCTCAAACACTCAAAGTTGGGAAATTTAATTAGGGGTATTTCATTAGGCAACAGTCTGCCATGTACTTTTTATTTTTCATCGTTTATTTTTTCATAACTCAGCGTCATCTCATCATGTGTGCTTTCATACTTGGCTAGAAAAATAGCCATAGGAGAATACAAACGGCTTCTTAGGCCTACAATAGCGTTAGATATTGTA
Source organism: Engystomops pustulosus (assembly GCA_019512145.1). Classification (NCBI taxonomy): domain Eukaryota; kingdom Metazoa; phylum Chordata; class Amphibia; order Anura; family Leptodactylidae; genus Engystomops; species Engystomops pustulosus. Next base: position 21,781,632 of record CM033647.1, read on the forward strand.
TTCTGGTTGATCTTGCTGGTGGCTGGCCTGGGCTGTAGTGCATCTAACTACCCATATTGGTGGAGGAATTTGCAGTGAGACTTGCGCTCGTTGTGTTTCGCTTAGTGACGTCACAAATCCATGCAAGACAAAGTGGTACAATTTATTAGGGGTTTGATTGAAAATTAGGCACAGTCTGGCCATTTACTTTTTATTTACGTTTATTTTTTCATAACGTGCTCGTCAACCTCATCTGGCATGGCAGTGTGCATTTCATTACTGGCTATAAATAGCCATTCAATAGGATAGCAACGTTTTGGTTTTTAAAAACTAAGAAAACACAAAAAAAACACAAAAAAAGTAAAAAAAAAAGTAAAAAAAAAATTAAGTTATAACTTTCATTTCAAATGTTTAACCCGAGGGCTAGGTGTAAGGACGAGGGCCGGGCGTGTGCGTCCAACTACTGCAGGGGTCAGAGCCGTGGTCCCTGGGCGGGGTGAGACCCACCTCTGATGAAGGGAGCAGGGGAACGCCGCATAGCTACCTCCTAGGTTTCATTCTTAAGTTCCTGGTACTTCGGTGGTAGAGACTGTTTGAAGGCCAAACAGGCGACAGGTGATGTCGTGGATTGCGCAATGCTTCGAGCACTTTGTCGCACCAGTCAGTCTTCCACGCAGGCCACCCATGTCGACCGAAATCGGCACTTCCTCTAGCTCCTGCACACCTCAGCCCCTCCTCCCCCCATTCTGCCCCCCTCCCAGGAAATTTTGGCATTTGAACCGCATACTCTGAGGAAACTGTTTTTCTGGACCCTTCCCCACAGTCCAAACCACTTGTCCGGTTGCTGCTAGCAATTTTCCGATGCCCGTTTTCCACCAGTCGCAGTCTGTGGTGAGATGACCTTCTGGACGTATGGAAGAAAGTGTGTAAAGAGGTGTCCGACGATGAGGAGACACGGTTTGTCGACAGTGGTGAAGTGTTGTACAAGGCGGGAAGTCCGAGGGGGGAGCAGACTGAGGGATCGGAGGATGATGAAGGGACCGGAACCCAAGCTGGGTTGAGAGGCCGGTTTAACACAGTGGCTTGCTTTGAGGACGTAGGAGGCCTCGACCAGAAGGTTGAGAGGCAGTGGTGTAAGGCCATACAGAGAGGCAGGCCAGGAGCTGGTGTTCCAGCGCCAATGTGTACGTAGTGAAGAAGCTCCCTGGCGAGGCTCCCGCGACGAGGCTAGATTTTTCAGAATCTGAGTTCTTTAAAAGGAACACCGAGGACGCCGGACTGTGTGTGCACCTTGCCAAACCAGGATCAGCAGGGGTGTCCACCACCTACTAGCTTAACTACCACCAGTAATGCACAGGCATATGAATGCTAAACAACCCCCTCATTGCCCAAGCCGTTCACCTCCGTCCGTGCACGGCCACTCTCCTTCCCCTGTGTCACTGAATAGTCAGCCCCATGCCCCGGCCCCGGGCCCAAACCGCCCTCGTCGCCTCCCATCGCCACAGCATCCACCAGCGTTCAGCTCTCCATACCCAGACTCTGGAGCGAAAAGGAAATATAGTGCAACCCACCCCGCACTCCCAAGCCCTCAATTCCCACATCCTCCCATATTGCTTAGCCTGGAGATGCTGCCCTATTAGCTATAGAGACCGGGCCTTTCGCAACCTCATGGCGGCGGCCTCCCCTCGTATTCGAAGGTTATAGATAACCGGGGTGGCGGTGGGGTAAGAGAATTGGGGTGAAAGGGCAAGGTGAAAAAGGAATGGATAGTCGGTACGGAGTGACAAAAAGCCAAAGGGAGTACATAGGAAGTGGCAAGAGAGTGGTGGGCAGCGAGATAAAGTAAGAAGGGGGAGAGGTAAGGGGGTAAGGAACATGGAGAGAGGAGCGGGGGATTATGGGTATGAGGGTCCCCAGCCGCCACTACTTTATCGATGTGCCGTCCCAGCCCCTGTCAACCAGCACGTTTCAGACACATCAGCCGTGCCCTGACCAACGCCGTTTCTGACAAGGTCCCCACCGAGCCACGGCCACGTGGACGGTGCTGCCGTGCATGGCCACTATATATCGCTTGACCGGCACATTGGGTTCACTTGGTGGAGGCTGGGACCTGAGTCTGGAACCCTGTGGTCGGGTCATAAACTGCCGACGCCGAGGATTGCGGGGCCTACCTCGTCCCAGTTCCTTTAGGCCTACTATGCCTCCTCCTCCTCCCACCCCTCCTCCCACCTCCTCCTCGAACTACCATCCGTGGGCATTGGCGCCATCGTCTCGAGTCTCTAGGCACATCACAGTGCGTCGCTAAGCGACAGCAGGGCGTGCTCAAACTGCTGAGCCTAGGCTATAAAGGCACACCGCCCAGAACTATTACAGGCATCACGCGCATACTGCTCTGTGGCTGGCGACGCTGAACCTTAAATCCAGGCATGTTTTGGTGTGACAACGGCCGTAACCTGGTGGCGCTTCTGCAAACTCGGCATTCTGCCATGTGTAAATCTGATAGTTTCATCGTTCCCCTCAAGACATACCCCATCTGTCTGATTTGCTCACGAAGGTGCGCCGCATCTGTGCGCATTTCAGGAAGTCCGCACAGATGCTGCCACTCTCAGGGCAGCGCCAGCGCCGCCTCCAACTGCCCGCTCACCCGACTTTTGTCGACTGCCCACAGGTGAATTCAACATTAAAACCATGTATCCAGGTTTACCAGCAGCGCAGAGCGATTGTAGTCTGCCAGATGTCACTTTCCACCAGAACTGGTAGTCAGGTCATCAGGCTTCCTCCCAGTCTACAATGAGGATGGACGTGGATGTTTGATATCTGTCAGGTAGCTGGTAACTTTGAGAATCAACACAGATTGTCATTGCGAATGCCGCCATCATCTCACGCCTCCCCAATCCCGTTGCTTTGGCCTGTTGAAAAAACTCTCTGATCATCATGAAGTCGGAATCTTGCGCGCGTCAACAAGAGACGGGGAAGAAGATTCCCTTGTTGATACCAAAGCACCCTCATGTCTGTTGCTCGCGCATATCGGAGGATGGGGTAATTAGGATGAGGAGGAAGAGGAGGCGAATTTGGCGAGACACAAGAGGGGACCATTGTTCCCAGCATGTCATCCTTCACTGTTCAGCGTGTATGGGAGAAGAAGTAGGAGTTGGAGATTCGTAGAGGAAATGGACAGTCAGATGCCAGTGAGGGGAGTGAATTCTTTCGCGTTGGTACTCTGGTGCTATGGCAGATTTCATGCTAGTGCTGCCTATCCCGTGACCCTCGCGTTGAAAGAATTATATTCATGCCAGCACCGATACTCTGGGTATTCACTCCCGGACCACGTACAGCAAAATCTGTTCCACTCTCATCTCTGGAGAGGACAGGAGTGTGAGAATGCTGAATACCAGCAGGCCTGGTGCACAAGCTGAAACAGTATTTCCCTTCTGACGCGGTTCGTAGCGGGCAGAGTGTCGCTATTTTCTCTGCGGGACCAGTAGCGGGGAGAGTAGGTCTTGAGCGGCAGCTTGTCCAGCACTGCAAAGGGTACGCTTTTACATGGCTTTTGCCATGCTTTTATGTCACCCCAGGCAAGACACTGTCTACCGTGTCCCCAGTCTCCGGCAGATGTAGGGCTGATCTTTCAGAAAGATGGTGAGGGAGGAATACGTAGTGATCCTGCTACACATCGTCCTAAATGATCACCACTGCCCTACACTCCACTGGGTTTATGTCAAAGCTGGACATGTTGCACACGAACTGGCTGCTGTACGCCTTGGAGGTCTTGCCTGCCCTGCCGCTAGCGTTTGTTTCCGAGCGAGTTTCAAGTGCACTGGTTGGGCAATCATCAAATCACGCGATAGAGCGTACACGCCTGTCGACTGAAGCGTGACAGGCTGACCTTATTAAATGAAATAAACGCCGGATTCTCCATAATTTCCCAATCTCCACCATGAGGAACCACCTGAATAATTTATCGGCACTCCTCTCCCCTTATTTCTCTCTTCTCCTCTCTCTTTTGGTCCTAAAGCAGAGGAAAATGGCTATTTTATTTTAGCAGGTCCCTGGCTCTACTAATCTATCATTATTGGAGGCTCCACACTCCTAATCTTGCATTTTATTTTTCCTGAGCTCAACCACGTCTTTTTTACATTGGGACTGCCACATACAGGCACGCAATCTATTTCATTTTTCCTGGGGGGCCACCTACCTGCTCCTCTGTTTGAAACTTTTTTTGCTGGCCACATACAGGCACTCAACTCTATTTCATTTTCTGGAGGGCCACCATACCGTTGCTCCGCTGGTTTGAAACTTTGTTTGGTACTCGCCACATACAGCACCATCTATTTCATTGTTTCCTGAGGCCACACCCTACCTCTCCTCTGGTTTTGAAAAACTTTGTTTGGGACTGCCACATACAGCACTATCCAAACTTAAAATTGTCTCCATTCCAGCACCGTCCCAGCTCCACACGTTTGCTCCATTGCTACACTCCAAAGCCTCCCTATAGTATCGTCCCCTTATCAAACGAGGTGTGTCCAGCAGAAATTTGGGTTGTTTTTTACATGGATTGCACATCAAAGTTGTTAAGTTGCGCTAATTCACCCCCCCGACCCCCCACAAGCCGACAGCTGGCTGTGTTATCCACAAAAATACTGGCAAACTTTTATGAATTACCGATATATTATACCATACAGATTCTTAGCGCATCTGTTTACATTCCCCCACCCGCCATATCCCAACTTATAAAATGCTACACTACTTAACTTGGTGTGGGCTGGGACCGAGTCTGACCCTGGGGGGCTGGTCATACTAAACTGCCGCGCGAATTGCGGGGCCCCTAACCGTCGGTCCAGTCTCAAATGGCCTACTATCCTCCTCCTCCTCACACCCGCTCCCTCCTCCTCCTCTCCTCCTCCGAATTACCATCCGGGCATGGTGCCATCATCGTCGGTAGCTGCTAGAGCAAGCAGCAGTGCCGCTCGCTAAGCGACAGCAGGCTGTTGCTCAACTGCTAGCTCTAGGCCGATAAAAGGCCACACCGCCAAAAACAGAGCTATACAGGGCATTCCACATCAAACGTGTTAACTTTTGTTGCGCCACCCTGCTGGTAAGTCCCAAATGTACTGGCAAACTTTTATCATTTACCAATATTTTTCAAGCCGCTTCTTTCCCGCATCTGTTTACTAATTCCCCTCTACCCGCCATATCCCAAACTTATAAGAACGCTACTACACTTAACTTGGTGGAGGCTGGTAGCCCGAGTCTGACCCTGGGGCTGGTCATATACTGCCGCGCCGAGGATTGCGGGGCCTCCTATCGTTCCAGGTCTCAAATGGGCCTACTATACCTCCTCCCTCCTTCCCACCCCTCCTCCCACCTCCTTCCTCCTCCGAACTTACCATCCTGGGCAGGCGCCATCCGTCAGGAGCTCTAGGAGGCACAGCAGCAGTGCGTCGCTAAGCGACAGCAGTCGGTGCTCAACTGCTGAGCCCTAGCGATAAAAGGCACCGGCCCAGAGCTATATTACAGGGCATTCCACATCAAACTTGTTACCTTACTTGTCGCCCCTGCTGTGTATCCACAAATATATACTTCCAAACTTTTATAATTTACCCAATAAATTCTATTTCAGCGCTTTGTTTGCGTAACTCTGCTTTACATTCCCACTCACCCCGCATATCCACCAAACTTATTAAGAAACGCTTACTACACTTGATCTTATCAAAAGGTTCTTAGAAGTGCGTTTGGGGAGTAGCCGAGAGACAGGGGTTGGATTGGCGAAGCTCCGCTGGCACAGAGCGCCAGTCCATCCCAAGATCCAACTAACATAGTTTTAACTGCAGCACCTTTAATCTACTACTAGTTCACTGCCTCCATACATGGTCCCCTTATCAAACGAGCTGTGTCAGGCAGAATTTTGGGTTGTTTTCATGGCTTCCATGTTAACTTTGTCGCCACCCTGCTGTGTAATCCACAAAATATACTGGCAAACTTTTATCATGTACCGATATTATTTGAGCGCTTCTTGCTCACCTCCTTTGGTTCCTCTCTGCCACCCATTGGTTTGAAGCCTGAGTCCATTTAGGGTATGTCGCCATGCCACTCTCTAGCCTGCCGCTGCTGCCGCTGCCTCTGCATAGTCCCCTATAGTGTCAGGGTCAATTATTGGATGTTTTAGATGCTATCTAGCCTCATTCGGTCACTCTGTCATGGCCATGCTTTTGCCCATAATTTTGGCATAATGGTACGATTAAGCAGCCTCAGAGGCATCCATGCATGCTGCCCCTGCTGTTTCCTGTCCATTTCCGTGGTGTTTCCATCCTTTTCTGAGGTTCCCAGGTGTTTGGCCAAGCTTCCCTGTGCAGAGCCTTGGTCCCCTTGAAAAATGCTCGAGTCTCCCATTGACTTCAATGGGGCTCGTTATTCGAGACGAGCACTCGAGCATCGGGAAAAGTTCGTCTCGAATAACGAGTACCCGAGCATTTTAGTGCTCATCTCTAGTGTTAACGCCAGGCCAGGGACGCACACTGGAGACACCGAAGTAATGTGGTAAAAATTCCCAGTTCCTTTAATGGCAAACAGTCCAAGCAGCAGCAATGTACAGACTAGCAATGGTTTATACTGTGACTAGCAGGTCTGTCTGTTGGCTGGCTGGAGTTAAGGCAAAAGTCCTTACTTGGATGAATGTTTAATAACTCAGCTCTGGTCCTATGAGTCATTGTCTCCCTTGGAGCCTGTTTGGCTCTGCTGTATCAGCAGCTCAGCAATAGCAGTATGCTCTCTTGTCAATGTGCAGAAAGAAGTACTAACACAGATCTGCAAACCAGGTCTTTATATTACCTGGGTCTTTTGTTAAAACACTGAGGTACCAACCAATGACAGCCAATGAGTTACCAGAAAATTGTCACAAAATGTATACATGCATAAATTAACCCTTGAGTCACATAGTATTACATAAAAAAGCATTGCACAGGCATATATCTATTTCCACCGCTGGTGGTGTTGGTGTTTTTCCATCTTTTGATAGTATTATTCCATGCACCCTGACTAGAGGAGAGAGAATGTAATCATTACCTAAGTTTTGACCATTATCTTACTTGTGGATTTGTGAGTTTACTTGTAAACCTCTGAACCTGAGTGGAGCGATTAGTTCCCCAGGATCCCTTTTAGCAGTGAACACCAGGTGTGGAATCATAATAGACTAACTCTGGGAAATTACAAATGTGCATTGAAGGACATCTACCACCAGTTTACTGTTTAGCAGAGTGTCCTGATGTTCAGGGATGGGGGACTGTTTTAAATATGTTTAATGGCATCTTTATTAATGAAATATGAACTTTGTAAAACAGCCGCAGGTGCTCAGGCTGTCAGCGCCAAGCGTCTCTCAGCTTTTAATTTATGCACGTCCCCCATTGCAAGGCTTGCAGCGGGGTGTTCATAAATTAAAACCCGAGGAAGCCGAGAGGCACTCGGGCAGCGTCAGCCTGAGCCCCTCTGGCTGTTTTACAAAGTTCATATTTCATTAAGAAAGAAGAAACAGTTCCCCCATCCCCTAGACTGAACAATCAGTCTAATTAGGACACTCTACCACCAGTAATCTGGTGGTAGACGTCCTTTAAGTCTCTGCCAGACACTTCTGGCAGTATATGGCACCCCCAAGAACAAAAGCAGCAGGCATGGTCAACCTGTCCCATCGAAATAAGTGGGTTCAGCCAAAATAAATCTAATATGAAAGTGCAGCCAGACAAGAATGGTCATTTCTGGTTCCAATGAATGAGTAGAAAGAATGAACGCAGAAAATTATAAGCTATTATTCTAGTAGAAAGAATGAACGCAGAAAATTATAAGCTATTATTCTACTTGGTCGTCTAGATGGAATAAATTACATAAGGTGGTGATTGATTGTTTCCACATGGTCCAAGGGTGCATGATACATGACTAGAGATGAGCGAGCACTAAAATGCTCGGGTACTCGTTATTCGAGACGAACTTTTCCCGATGCTCGAGTGCTTGTCTCGAATAACGAGCCCCATTGAAGTCAATGGGAGACTCGAGCATTTTTCAAGGGGACCAAGGCTCTGCACAGGGAAGCTTGGCCAAACACCTGGGAACCTCAGAAAAGGATGGAAACACCACGGAAATGGACAGGAAACAGCAGGGGCAGCATGCATGGATGCCTCTGAGGCTGCTTAATCGCACCATTATGCCAAAATTATGGGCAACAGCATGGCCATGACAGAGTGACAGAATGAAGCTAGATAGCATCTAAAACATCCAATAATTGACCCTGACACTATAGGGGACGGCATGCAGAGGCAGCGGCAGCAGCGGCAGGCTAGAGAGTGGCATGGCGACATACCCTAAATGGACTCAGGCTTCAAACCAATGGGTGGCAGAGAGGAACCAAAGGAGGTGAGCAAGAAGTGCTCAAATAATATCGGTACATGATAAAAGTTTGCCAGTATATTTTGTGGATTACACAGCAGGGTGGCGACAAAGTTAACATGGAAGCCATGAAAACAACCCAAAATTCTGCCTGACACAGCTCGTTTGATAAGGGGACCATGTATGGAGGCAGTGAACTAGTAGTAGATTAAAGGTGCTGCAGTTAAAACTATGTTAGTTGGATCTTGGCATGGAGCTGGCGCTCCGCTGCCAGGCGAGCTTTCGCCAATCCAAGCCCCTGTCTCTAGGCTACTCCCCAAACAGCACTTCTAAGAACCTTTTGTATAAGATCAAGTGTAGTAGCGTTCTTATAAGTTTAGGATATGCCGGGTGAGGGGAATGTAAACAGATGCGCAAGAAGCGCTGAAATAATATTGGTAAATGATAAAAGTTTGCCAGTATATTTTGTGGATAACACAGCAGGGTGGCGACAAAGTTAACAACTTTGATGTGGAATCCATGAAAACAACCCAAATTTCTGCCTGACACACCTCGTTTGATAACCCAATGTGCCGTCAGAGATATATAGTGGCCCTGCCCGGCAGCACTCGTCCACGTGTCCGTGGTCAGGTGGACCTTGTCAGAAACGGCGTTGGTCAGGGCACGGATTATGTTGTCTGACACGTGCTGGTGCAGGGCTGGGACGGCACATCGGGAAAAGTAGTGGCGGCTGGGGACCGAATACCGAGGGGCGGCCGCCGCCATGAGGCTGCGAAAGGCCTCGGTCTCTACTAGCCTATAGGGCAGCATCTCCAGGCTTAGCAATCTGGAAATGTGCACATTAAGGGCTTGGGCGTGCGGGTGGGTTGCACTATATTTGCGTTTCCGCTCCAGCGTCTGGGGTATGGAGAGCTGAACGCTGGTGGATGCTGTGGAGGATCGTGGAGGCGACGATGGGGGTTTTGTGAAATCCAACCCCTAATAAATTTTCCCACTTCGGTCTTTGCGATGGATATGTGCGTCACTAAGCGCAAAACACAGCGGTCGCAAGTCTCACTACAAATTGCTCACAATTGGCTAGTAGATGCACTGCAGCAAGTACAGCCACCAGCAGATCAACCAGAAATCAAATATATAACGCTACTGTAGGCGTAAGTAAGCCGTTTGGATTCTCCTATATGCACTCCTCCCTCCCTCCTCATTTTCCTCCTTTCCTTCCCTCTCTTTGTACCCTAAAGCAAGGAAACTGGCTATTTTTTTACAGGGCCCCCGGCTAGCTATAGTAATCTATGCTTTAATTTTTGGAGGGGCCACCACCCGATCCTTGTTTAAACAATTTTTGGGACTGCCACATAACAGCCTCAATCTATTTCATTTTTCTGGAGGGCCACCTACCTGCTCCGTCTGTTTGAAAACTTTTTTGGACTGCCACATACAGGCACTCACTAATTTCTGTTTTCTGGAGGGCCACCTACCTGCTCCTTGGTTTGAAAACTTTTTTGGACTGCCACTACAGGCACTAACTCTATTTCATTTTTCTGGAGGCCACCTACCTGCTCCTCTGGTTTGAAAACTTTTTTGGACTGCCACATACAGGCACTATCCAAATTAAATTGTCTCCATGCAGCCTCCCACGTTGTCTCCATGATACCTCCAAAAGCGTCCATAGAGTTCGTCCCTTATCAAACGAGGTGTGTCAGGCAGAAATTGGGGTTGTTGTTTAATGGATTCCACATCAAAGTGTTAACTGTTTCGCCACCACGCTGGTGTTATCACAAAAAAATACTGGCAAACTTTATGATTAACCGATATTATTTAAGCGTCTTGCGCATCTGTTTGACATCCCCTCACCACCCACAATACCCAAACTAAAGAATGCTACTACACTTAACTTGGTGGAGGCTGGGACCGAGTCGGACCTGGGGCTGGTCCATACTGCCGACGCCGAGGATGCGGGGCCCGACCACCTCGGTCCAGGTTCTCAAAGGCCTCTATACCTCCTCTCCCACCCCCCTCCACCTCGCCTCCTCCGAATTACCCATCCTGGGCATGGTGCCATCAGTCGTAGCTCTAGGCCAGCAGCAGTGCGTCGCTAAGCACAGCAGGCTGCTCAAACTGCTGAGCTAGGCGATAAAAGGCACACCGCCCAAGAGCTATTACAGGGCATTCACATCAAACTGTTAACTTTGTCGCCACCTTCTGTGTAATCCCCAAAATGGACTGGCAACTTTATCATTTACCAATATTATTTCAGCGCTTTCTTCGCATCTGTTTACATTCCCCTCACCCGCCATATCCAAACGTATAAGAACGCTACTAGTCACTTAACTTGGTGGGGCGGGACCGAGTCTGACCCTGGGGCTGGTCTAATACTGCCGACGACGAGGATTGCGGGGCCTACCTCGGTCCGGTCTCAAAGGCCTACATACCTCCTCCTCCTCCCACCCCCCTCCACCTCCTCCTCCTCCATATACCATCCGTGGGCATGGCGCCATTCGTCGTAGCTCTAGGCACAGCAGAGTGCCGTCGCTAAGCGACAGCAGGCGGTGCTCAAACTGCTGAGCCTAGGCGATAAAGGCAACACCCCGCCAAGAGCTATTACAGGGCATTCCACATCAAACTTGTTTACTTTGGTCGCCACCCTGCTTGTATCCACAAATATACGCAAACTTTTTAATTTACCAATATTATTTCACGCTTTTTGCGCATCTGTTTACATTCCCCTCACCCCCCACTACCAAACTTATAAGAACGCTACTCACACTTTGATCTTATACAAAGGTTCTTAGAAGTGCGTTTGGGGAGTCGCGAGAGACAGGGGCTTGGATTGGCGAAAGCTCGCCTGGCATCAGAGCGCCAGCTCCATCCCAAGATCCAACTAACATTTTTTAACTGCAGCACCTTTAATCTACTACTAGTTCACATGCTCCTACATGGTCCCCTTCAAACGAGCTGTGTCGCAGAATTTCAGGTGTTTCACCCATATACATATGGAACTCGGCGCGTCTGTCGCCGCCATGACTGGAAACCTCGGTTGCAATCATGAAGCGCAATATGGATGCCCCTACTGTCACTCTTAATCATGGAAGTCCTCCCATGGATGCCTCAAATGTCGTCCCCTTGCAAACGAGACGCTGTGTCAGGCTCATTTCGGTGTTTCACCAGAACGTTATGGAACTTGGTCACTATGTCGCCACCATGCTGTGTTTCGACTAAATATACCGTCAACCTTTTGTTCACAGGAAATAATTTCAGCGCTCTTGCTCACCTCTTTGGTTCCTCTCTGCCACCCATGGTTTGTGAAGCCTGAGTCCATTAGGGTATGTCGCCATGCCACTCTCTATGCCTGGCCTGCTGCCGCTGCCCTGCTAGTCCCCTTAGTGTCGGTTCAATTATTGGATGTTTTAGATGCTATCTAGCCTCATTCGGTCACTCTGCATGGCCATGCTTTTGCCCATAATTTGGCATAATTACGATTAAGCGCCTCAGAGGCATCCATGCTGCTGCCCCTGCTGTTCCTGTCCATTCCGTGGTTTTCCATCCTTTTTGAGGTTCCCAGGTGTTTGGCCAAGCTTCCTTGCAGAGCCTTGGTCCCTTGAAAAATGCTCGACGTCTCCCATTGACTCAATGGGGCTCGTTATTCGAACGAGACTCGAGCATCGGGAAAGTTCGTCTCGAATAACGAGTCCCCCGAGCATTATGCTCTCTTAGGTTAACGCCAGGCCAGGACTCACCTGGGACACCGAGTAATGTGTTAAAATTCCAGTTCCTTTATGGCAAACAGTCCAAGCAGCAGCAAGTAACTAGCAATGGTTTATCTGTGACTAGCAGGTCTGTCTGTTGGCTGCTGGAGTTAGGCAAAAGTCCTTACTTGATGACTGTTTAATAACTCAGCTCTGGTCCTATGATCATTGTCTCCCTTGGGCCTGTTTGGCTCGCGTATCAGCAGCTCAGCAATAGCAGTATGCCTCTTGTCAATGTGCAGAAAGAGTACTAACACAGATCGCAAACCAGGTCTTTATATACCTGGTCTTTTTGTTAAACACTGAGGTACAACCAATGACAGCCAATGAGTACCAGAAAATTCACAAAATGTATACATATGCATAATAACCCTTGGTCACATAGTATTACAATAAAAAAGCATTGCACAGCATATATCTATTTCCACCAGCTGGTGGTGTGGTGTTTTTCCATCTTTGATAGTATTATTCATGCACCCTGACTAGAGGAGAGAGAATTGTAATCATTACCTAAGTTTTGACCATTATCTTACTGTGGATTTTGAGTTTACTTGTAAAACACTCTGACCTGAGTGGAGCGATTAGTTCCCCAGATCCCTTTTTAGCATGAACACCGGTGTGGAATCATAATAGCTAACCTGGGAATTACAAATGTGCATTGAAGGACATCTACCACCAGTTTACTGTTTAGCATGAGTGTCCTGATGTTCAAGTGGGGGACTGTTTAAATATGTTTAATTGGCATCTTTATTAATGAAATATGAACTTTGACAAAAACACGCCGCAGGGGCTCAGGCTGTCAGCGCCAAGCGTCTCTCAGCTTTTAATTTATGCCACGTCCCCCATTGCAAGGACTGCAGCGGGGTGTTCATATTAAAACCCGAGAAGCCGAGAGGCACTCGGCAGCGTCAGCCGAGCCCCTCTGGCGTTTTACAAGTTCATATTCATTAGAAAGAAGAACAGTTCCCCATCCCCTACTGAACATCAGTCAATTAGGACACTCTACACCCAGTATGGTGGTAGACGTCCTTTAAGTCTCTGCCGACACTTCTGGCAGTATATGGCACCCCCAAGAACAAAAGCGCAGGCATGGTCAACCTGTCCCATCGAAATAAGTGGGTTCAGCCAAAATAAATTAATATGAAAGTGCGCCAGACCGAATGGTCATTTCTGGTTCCAATGAATGAGTAGAAAGATGAACGCAGAAAGTTATAGCTATTATTCTACTTGGTCGTCTAGATGGAATAAATTACATAAGGTGGTGATTGATTGTTCCACATGGTCCAAGGGTGCATGATACATGACAGAGATGAGGCGACACTAAAATCTCGGGTACTCGTTATTCGAGACAACTTTTCCCAGCTCGAGTGCTTGCTCTCGAAAACGAGCCCCATTGAAGTCAATGGGAGACTCGAGCATTTTTCAAGGGGACCAAGGCTCTGCACAGGGAACTTGGCCAACACCTGGGAACCTCAGAAAAGTGGAAACCACCAGGAAATGGACAGAAACATCAGGGCAGCATGCATGGATGCCTCTGAGGCTGCTTAATCCGCACCATTATGCCAAATTATGGGCAAACATGGCTGACAGAGTGACAGATGAAGCTAGATAGCATCTAAAACATCCAATAATTGACCCTGACATATAGGGCGGCATGCAGAGGCAGCGCAGCAGGCTAGAGAGTGTCATGGCGACATACCCAAAATGGACTCAGGCTTCAAACCAATGGGTGGCAGGAGGAACCAAAGGAGGTGAGCAAAAGCGCTCAAATATATCGGTACATGATAAAAGTTTGCCAGTATATTTTGTGGATTACACACAGGTGGCGACAAAGTAACATGGAAGCCATGAAACAAACCCAAAATTCGTCCTGACACAGGCTCGTTTGATAAGGGACCATGTATGGAGGCATGAACTAGTATAATTAAAGGTGCTGCATTTAAAACTATGTTAGTTGGATCTTGGCAGGAGCTGGCCGCTCGCTGCCAGCGAGCTTTCGCCAATCCAAGCCCCGGTCTTAGGCTACTCCCCAAACAGCACTTCTAAGAACCTTTTGTATAAGATCAAGTGTAGTAAGCGTTCTTATAAGTTTAGGATATGCGGGTGGGGGAATGTAAAACAGATGCGCAAGAAGCCTGAAATATATTGGTAAATGATAAAAGTTTGCCAGTATATTTTTGGATAACACAGCGGGTGGCGACAAAGTTAACAACTTTGATGTGGAATCCATGAAAACACCCCAAATTTCTGCCTGACACCACCTCGTTTGATAAGGGGACGATGTATGGAGGCAGCTATGGACGACTTTGAGGTAGCAATGGAGACACGTGTGGAGGCTGTATGGAGACAATTTTAATTTGGTAGTGCCTGTATGTGGCATCCAAAAAAGTTTTCAAACCAGAAGACAGGTAGGTGGCCCTCCAAAAAATGAAATAGATTGGTGCCTGTAGGTGCGTCCAAAAAAGTTTTCAAACCAGAGGAGCGGTAGGTGGCCCTCCAGAAAAATGAATAGATTGAGTGCCTGTATGTGGCAGTCCAAAAAGTTTCAAACCAGAGGAGCGGGTAGGTGGCCCTCCAGAAAAATGAAATAGATTGAGTGCCTGTATGTGGCAGTCCAAAAAACTTTTCAAACCAGAGGAGGGGGTAGGTGCCCTCCCAGAAAAATGAAATAAGATGAGTGCCTGTATGTGGCAGTCCAAAAACTTTTCAAACCAGAGGAGCGGTAGGTGGCCCTCCCAGAAAATGGAATGATTGAGTGCCTGTATGTGGCAGTCCAAAAAAGTTTTCAACCAGAGATCGGGTAGTGTCCCTCCGAAAAATGAATCGATTGAGTGCCTGTATGTGGCAGTCCAAAAAAACTTTTTCAACCAGAGAGCAGGGTAGGTGCGCCTCCGCTAAAATGGAATAGATTAGTGCCTGTATGTGGCAGTCCAAAAAAGTTTTCAAACCAGAGGAGCAGGTAGGTGGCCCTCCAGAAAAATTTATAGATTGAGTGCCTGTATGTGGCACTCCCAAAAATTGTTAAAACAAAGGACCGGGTAGGTGGCCCTCCAGAAAAATTGACTAGATTGAGTGCCTGTATTGGCACTCCCAAAAATTGTTTAAAACAAGAGGACGCGGTAGGCCCTCCAGAAAAATTAAATGCATAAAGTCTATAGCTAGAGCCAGTGGGCCCTGTCAAAAATAGCCAGTTTCCTCTTGCTTTACTGTACAAAGAGGAGGAGAAGGAGGAAAATGAGGAGAGGAGGGAGTGGATAATTATTCAGGTTGAGCTTCCTTCACCTGGTGGAGATTGGAAATTATGAGAAATCCAGGCTTTATTCATCTAAAAGCGTCACCTGCCCGCTGTCGTCGACAGCGTGTCGCTTATCGGTGATGAGCCACCAGCTGCACTGAAAACCCGCTCGGACAAGACGCTAGCGGCAGGGCAGGCAAAGACTCCAAGGCGTACAGCGCCAGTTCGTGCCACTGTCCAGCGTTTGAAACCCAGTAGTTGTATAGGGAGCTGTGTGTCATTTAGGACGATGGTATGGTCAGCTACGTACTCCCTCACCATCTTTCTGTAAAGATCAGCCCTACTCTGCCGAGACTGGGGAAGGTGACAGTGTCTGCTGGGGTGACATAAAGCTGGCAAAAGCCTTGTAAAGCGTACCCTTGCCAGTGCTGGACAGCTGCCTGCTCGCTACTCTCCCTCGCTACTTGTCCCAGAACTAACGCACTCTGCCCGCTAGCGCTGTCAGAAGGGAAATACTGTTCGCTTGTGAACCAGGGCTGCTGGTATTCATCATTTCACACCTCTTCCTCTCCAGGGATGAGAGGGAAGATTTTGCTTGTACCGTGGTCCAGGAGAGTGAACAACCCAGTAATCGGTGCTGGAATAAATTCTTTGAACGCTAGGGTCACGGGATAGGCAGCCTAGCATGAATCTGCCATATGCGCCAGAGTCCAATGCGTAAGAATTCACTCCCCTCACTGGCCTACTGTCCATTTCATTCCTCCCCCAACTCCTCAACTCCTCTTCTTCTTGCCCATACACCGCTAACAGTGAAGGACTCACAATGTCCCCTCTTGGTGTCTCGCCAACTTCTCCTCCTCTTCCCTCCTCATCCTCTCCACCTCCACCTCCTCCATATGCGCTGAGAACAGACCTAGGGTGCTTTGGCTATCAACAGGAATCTTCTTCCCCCGTCTCTTGTAGAGCGCAAAGCTTCCGACTTCATGTGATCAGAACTTTTTCAACAGGCCAAGCAGCGGGATGGTGGAGGCTGATGATGGCGCATCGCCACTGCCCATCTGTGTTGACTCCTCAAAGTTACTCAGCACCGTGACAGATTCAGACATCCCACGCCCCTCCTCATTGTATACTTGAGGAAGCGCACTGACCTGACTACCTTCTGGTGGAAGTTGACATCTGGCAGTCTACAATAGCTCGGCGCTGCTGGTAACCTCTGGAAACATGGTCAGTGTTGAATTCCCCCTCGTGGCACGTCGCACAACAGTCGGTGAGCGGGCAGTTGGAGCGGCGCTGCGCTGTCCCTGAGAGTGGCAGCCATCTGTGTGGACTTCCTGAAATGCGCACAGATGCGGCGCACCTTCGTGAGCAAATCAGACAGAGTGGGGTATGTCTTGAGAAACGCTGAACTATCAGATTTAACACATGGGCCAGGCATGGCACATGTGTCATCTGCCGAGTTGCAGAGCCGCCACCAGGTTACGACGGCCGTGTCACACACAACCCATGCCTGGCTTCAGGTTCAGCGGTGCACGCCACAGATCAGTCTGGCGCCGTGATGCCCGTAATAGCTCTTGGCGGGTGCCTTTTATCGCCTAGGCTCAGCAGTTTGAGGCCCGCTGCTGTCGCTTAGGACGGCACTGCTGCTGTGCCTAGAGCTACCGACTGATGGCGGCCATGCCACGGATGGAATTCGAGAGAGAGGAAGTGGGAGGAGGGGTGGGAGAAGAGGAGGCATAGTAGGCCTGAAACACCTGGACCGAGTAGCGCCCGCAATCCGGCGTCGCAGTGATAACCACCCAGCGTCAGACTCGGTCCCAGCCTCCACCAAGTTAACCAAGTGCCGTCAGCGATATATCGTGGCCCTCCCGGCACACTCGTCCATGTGTCCGTGGTCGATGGCCCTTGTCAGGAAACGCGTTGGTCAGGGGCACGGATGATGTTGTCTGACCGTGCTTGGTGCAGGGCTGGGACGGCACATCGGGAAAAGTATGGCCGGCTGGGGACCGAATACCGAGGGGCGGCCCGCCGCCATGAGGTTGCGAAGAGCCTCGTCTCTACAGCTTTAGGGCAACCATCGCCAGGCTAAGCAATCTGGAGATGTGGACATTAAGGGCTTGGGCGTGCGGGTGTGGTGCACTATATTTGCGTTTCCGCTCCAGCGTCTGGGTATGGAGAGCTGAACGGGTGGATGCTGTGGAGGATCTTGGGGCGACGATGGGGGTTTTTTGGGCAGGGTCCTGGGCAGGGGGCTGACTATCAGCTGACCAGGGGAAGGAGCAGTGGTGGCACGGCCGATGGAACGGGCTTGTTTGCCACTGAGTGGGGTGTTTACATTCATATGCCTGCGCATACTGGTGGTAGTTAAGCTAGTAGTGGTGGAACCCTGCTGACCTGTTTGGCAATGTTGCCACCACAGCCGTCGGTCATCCGGTGTTTCCTTAAAGAACCTCCAGCTTCTGAAAATTAGCCCTCGCCGCAGGAGCCTCCGCCACGGGAGCTTCACTAGTGACACATTGCGCTGATGCACACCGCTGGCCCTGCCTCTCCGTCTGGCCCCACCACTGCCTCTTCCACCTGTTCTGTCAGGACTCTCCTCTGTCTAGAAGCACTGTGTTCACACCGGCCTATCAACCCAGCTTGGTTCTGTCACCCTCATCATCCTCCGATCCCTCAGCTGCTCCCCCCCTCGGACTTCCTGCCTACAACAAACTCCCCCAGGTCTGCCAACCGTGTCTCCTCATCGTCGGACACCTCTTTAGACACTCTCGCCACTACGTAGAAGGTCACATCACCCACAGACTGTGGACTGGTGGAAAACCTGGGAATCGGAAAAATTGCTCAGCAGCAACCGGACAAGTGGTTTGTGACTGTGGGAAGGGTCCAAAAACGTTTCCTCAGAGTATGCCGGTTTTCAAATGCCAAATTTTCCTTGGAGGGGCAACTGGGGGGGAGGAGGACTGAGGGCAGGAGTGGAGGAGTGCGATTTCGGTGACATGGGTGGACTGCGTGGAAGACTGACTGGTGGACAAATTGCTCGAAGCATTGTCGGCAATCCACGACATCACCTGTTCGCATGTCTGCCCAACAGTGCTCAACCACGAGTCCCAGTAACTTCAGACATGAACCTAGGGATGTAGCTAGCGGCGTCCCCTGCTCCCTCATAAGCAGGTGGTTTCTCACCCCGCCAGGACCCACGGCCTCTGACCCTGCAGTAGTTAGCGCCCAGGCCTCCCCGCCCCATCGTCCTCTACCCCTAGCCCTCGGGTTAAACCATTTTTCCAATGAAGTTATAAATCTCTAATTTTTTTTTTACTTTTTTTTGTGTTTTTTTGTTTTTTTTTGTGTTTTTTAGTTTTTAAAACCAAACGATGCTATCCTATTACTATGGCTTATTTTCTAGCCAAGTATGAAAAGCACACTACTATGCCAGATGATGACGCTGAGTTATTACACAAAATAAACGTCAAATAAAAAAGGAAATGGCAGACTGTGCCTATTGAAATCCAACCAACCTAATAAATTTTCCCACTTCGGTCTTTGCGATGGATATGTGCGTCACTAGCGCAAAAACAGCGGTCGCAAGTCTCACTACAAATTGCTCACAATTGGCTAGTAGATGCACTTCAGCAGTACAGGCCACCAGCAGACACCAGAAATCAAATTTATATAACGCTACTGTAGCGTAAGTAAGCCGTTTTGGATTCCCTATGGCTATTTTCTAGCCAGGATATGAAAGCACACTACTATGCCAGATAGATGACGCTGATTTATTAAAAAATAAACGTAAATAAACAAAGGAAATGGCAGAACTGTGCCTAATTGAATCCACCCCCTAATAAATTTTCCCACTTTCGGTCTTTGCAATGGATATGTGCGTCACTAAGCGCAAAAACACGAGCGTCGCAAATCTCACTACAATTGCTCACATTTGCTAGTAGATGCACTGCAGCAAGTACAGCCACCAGCAGATCAACCGAAATCAATATATATAACGCTCTATGTAGGCGTAGTAAGGCCGTTTGGATTTCTATGGCTATTTTCTAGCCAAGTAATAAGCACACTCTATGCCAGATGATATGACGCTGATGGGATAACTTATTCGTTTGAGCTTCCTTCACTGGTTGATGATTTGGAAAATTATGAAAATCCAGGCTTTATTCATCTTAATAAGCGCAGCCTGTCGCGTCTTTCCGTCGAGCATGCGTGTACGCTTATCGGTGATGATGGCCACCAGCTGTCCACTCGAAACCCGCTCGTTACAGACCTAGCCACGAGGGCAGGCAAGAAACCTCACGGCGTACACGCGCCATTTCGTGCCACATGTCCATGCTTTGAACCCAGTAGTTGTAGGGAGCTGTGTGATCATTTAGGACGATGGTAGGGTCAGCTACGTCTCCCTCACCTATCTTTCTTTAAAGATCAGCCCTCTCTGCGATACTGGGACAGGTGACAGTGGTCTTGCCTGGGGTGACATAAAGCTGGCAAAAGCCTTGTAAAGCGTACCCTTGCCAGTGTGGCAGCTGCCCTGCTCGCCTACTCTCCCCCCATCGCTACTTGTCCCGCAGAACTACCACTCTGCCGCTAGCTTCTGTCAGAAGGAATACTTTTTCACAGCTTGTGCACCAGGCCGCTGGTATTCCATGCATTCTCACACTCCTTTCCTCTCCAGGGCATGAGAGTGGAAAGATGTTTGCTTGTCACCGTGGGTCCGGAGATGAACACACCGTAATCGGTGCTGTAATAAATTCTTTGAACGCGGGTCACGGGAATGCAGCCTAGCAGAATCTGCCATATGCACCAGAGTACCAACGCGAGATTCACTTCCCTCACTGGCCTGACATGTCCATTCCCTCCTCCTCCAACCCTCCAAATCCTCTCTTCTTCCCGACACGCTGAACATGAAGGACTCAACCAATGGTCCCCTCGTGTGTCTCGCCAACATTCTCCTCCTCTTCCTCCTCATCCTCCCTCCACCTCCTCCTATATGCGCTGAAATCCGACCTAGGGTGTTTGGCTATCAACAAGGGATCTTCTTCCCCGTCGCTGGGACGAGCGCAAAGCTTCCGACTTCATTCGATCAGAGAGTTTTTGCAAACAGGCCAATGCAGCGGGATGGTGAGGCTGATGAGTGCGGCATCTCCACTGACCATCGTGTTGACTCCCCTCAAAGTTCCTTAGCAACTGACAGATATCAGACATCCACGTCCACTTTCTCATTGTAGAACTTGAGGAAGCTGAACTGACCCTGACTACCAGTTCTGGTGGAAGTTGACATCTGGCAGTCTACAATCGCTCGGCGCTGCTGGTAAATCTGGATACATGGTCAGTGTTGAATTCCACCTCGTGGCACGTCGCCACAACAGTCGGTGTGAGCGGGGCAGTTGGAGGCGGCGCTGCGCTGCCCTGAGAGTGGCAGCATCTTGCTGGACTTCCTAAATGCGCACAGATGCGGCGCACCTTCGTGAGCAAATCAGACAGATTGGGGTATGTCTTGAGGAAACGCTGAACTATCAGTATTTAACACATGGGCCAGGCATGGCAAATGTGTCAGTTGCCGAGTTGCAGGCCCCACAGGTTACGGCCGTTGTCACACAAACCATGCCTGGCTTCAGGTTCCGGTGCCAGCCACAGATCAGTCTGCGCCGTTATGCCCTGTAATAGTTCTTGGCGGTGTCCTTTTATCGCCTAGGCTCAGCAGTTTGAGAACCGCCTGCTGTCGCTAGCGACGGCACTGTCGCGTGGCCTAGAGCTACCGACTGTATGGCGCCATGCCCACGGATGGTAGTTCGGAGGAGGAGGTGAGGAGGGGTGGGAGGAGGAAGAGGCATAGTAGGCCTGAAACACCTGGGACGAGGTAGGCCCGCAATCCTCGGCTCGGCAGTATAATGACCACCAGGTCAGACTCCGGTCCCAGCCTCACCAAGTTAACCCAATGTGCCGTCAGCGATATATAGTGGCCCTGCCCCAGCACTCGTCCACGTGTCCGTGGTCAGGTGGACCTTGTCAGAAACGGCGTTGGTCAGGGCAAGGATGATGTTGTCTGACACGTCTGTGCAGGGCTGGGACGGCACATCGGGAAAGTAGTGGCGGCTGGGGACCGATACCGAGGGCGGGCCGCCGCCATGAGGTTGCGAAAGGCTCGGTCTCTACTAGCCTATAGGGCAGCATCTCCAGGCTAAGCAATCTGGAGATGTGGACATTAAGGGCTGGGCGTTGGGTGGGTTGCACTACTATATTTGCGTTTCCGCTCCAGCTGCTGGGGTATGGAGAAGCTGAACGCTGGGGATGCTGTGGAGGATCGTGGAGGCGACGATGGGGTTTTGTGGCAGGGGTCTGGGCAGGGGGGCTGACTATCAGCTGACACTGACGCAGTGGTGTGCACGGCCGGGGTGAACGGGCTTGTTGCCACTGAGTGGGGTGTTTAGCATTCATATCTGCGCATATGGTGGTAGTTAAGCTATTAGTGGTGGAACCCCTCGATCCTGGTTTGGCAAATGTTGCACACACAGTCGTCGGTACAATCGGTGTTTCCTTAAAGAACCTCCCAGACTTCTGAAAATCTAGCCCTCGCCGCAGGAGCCTCCGCCACGGGAGCTTCACTAGTTGACACATTGGGCGCTGATGCACCAGCTCTGCCGCCTCTCCGTCTGGCCCACCACTGCCTCTTCCAACCTGTTTCTGGTCGAGGACTCTCCTCCGTCTGCAGGCACTGTGTTCACCCGGCCTATCAACCCAGCTTGGGTCTGTCACCTCATCATCCTCCGATCCCTCAGTCTGCTCCCCCCTCGGACTTCCTGCCCTGACAACAACTTCCCCACGTGTCTGACAACCGTGTCTCCTCATCGTCGGACAACACTCTTTACACACTTCTCCACTACGTCAAGAAGGTCATCATCACCCACACTGCGACTGGTGGATAAAACCTGGGCATCGGAAATTGCTCAGCAGCAACCGGACAAGTGGTTTTGAGTGTGGGAAGGGTCCAGAAAAAACGTTCCTCAGAGTATGCCGGTTCAAATGCCAAATTTCCTGGGAGGAGGCAGACTGGGGGGGCGAGGAGGCTGAGTGCAGAGCTAGCTGGAGGAGTGCCGATGTTCGTGGACTTAGTGGACTGCGTGGAAGACTGACTGGTGGACAAATTGCTCGAGCATTGTCGGAATCCACGAACCTCACCTGTTCGCACTGTTCTGGCCTCAACAGTGCTCTACCAGAGTCCGAGTAACTCAGACATGAACCTAGGAGTGTAGCTCTGCGGCGTTCCCCTGCGTCCGTGGTGTCTCACCCCGCACCAGGACCACGGCCTCTGACCCTGCAGTAGTTGGACGCCCACGTCCCGCCCTCGTCCTCTACCCCTAGCCCCGGGTTAAACATTTGAAAATGAGTTATAACTTTAATTTTTTTTTAACTTTTTTTTGTGTTTTTGTTTTTTTTTGTGTTTTTTTAGTTTTAAAACCAAACGATGCTATCCATCTTGCTATGGCTATTTTCTAGCCAAGTAATGAAGCACACTGCTATGCCAGATGAGATGACGCTGATATTAAAAAATAAACGTAAAATAAAAAAGGAATGGCAGACGTGCCTAATGAAATCCAACCCCTAATAAATTTTCCCACTTCGGTCTTTGCGATGGATCTGTGCGTCCACAAGCGCAAAACACAGGGTCGCAAGTTCTACTACAAATTGGCTCAAATTTGCTAGTAGATGCACTGCAGCAAGGACAGCCCACGATCAACCAGAAAATCAAATATATATAACGCTACTGTAGGCCGTAAGTAAGCAGTTTGATTCTCCGATGGCTATTTTCTAGCCAAGTATGAAAGCACACTGCCTATGCCAGATGGAGATGACGCTGAGTTTTATTAAAAAAATAAACGTAAAATAAAAAAGGAAATGGCGACTGTGCCTAATTGAAATCCAACCCCAATAAATTTCCCACTTGTGTTGAGGGGATATGTGTGTCACTAAGAGCTAAACCACACGGTAGCAATCCCCTGCAAATTCCTCACAATATGGTACTACCTGCACTACTAGTGCCAGCAAGCCCAGCCACAAGCAAAACAAAAAAAAAAAGTATAACGTTTATTGTAAGCAAGAAGGGCTGTTGGGTCTTGTTGAATCACTCCGCCTAACACTATTCTAATAGAACCAACCTACGCTTTCCCTGACCAGCAGCACTCTCCCCTAGCGGCATCCAGACACAGAATGATCCGAGCAGCGCGGGCAGCGGCTAGTTATCCCAGGGGTCACCTGATCTGGCCAGCCAACACTGCTATCGACGTGTAAGGGTACCAGTCATGCTGGTGGAGTGCAGAGTCTCCTGGCTTGTGATTGGCTCTGGTTTCTGGACGCAAAAAGCACAAACGGCGGGAGCTGCATTTTCTCGAGCGGGCAAAGTATTCGTCCGAGCAACGAGCAGTTTCGAGTACGCTAATCTCGAACGAGCATCAAGCTCGGACGAGTATGTTCGCTCATCTGCTAGTTTATGGCTTTTATAACATGTTATATTGGAAGCACCTCCTGGAACGATGTAACAGGTAGGGGATTTCTCCTGTGTTTTGTATGTTATGTGTTTGTACATAGTTATACAGGAGTGGGCATTACTGAAAGTGTTATACATGGGTTGGGGCCCGTGCCCCTGATGTTTACCACTCTAGCAACGCCCCTGATGTAAAATATATACCAAGCTTTGATCTGGAATAGCCCTAGAAGCCAAGAAGACCACTTGGCCGCTTTGTCTAAAGGATGGATTTGCTTCAGGTTTGGCGCAACTTTAACATGCTATTGAAAAAAATCACAAGTTTCCTGCTAAACGACTAGGTGCTTCCTCTTACAGAGTTTGCCTAGATTAAATATGAAAGTATTAATCTTTACTGGTTCTTATGTTTTGTTGTAAGAAAGATCAGAAAAAGGGAGAGAAATTAGGGTAACAATGAATAAAAGGCCTCTTAGGACATGGGAAAGAAATTTTTAAATAGGTTTTTCGGGGTGGAAACGGAAAACTATGCCTCAGCGGAACCCTATATATTCCTTTTTGAATGCTTTTGACTAATATCACACATGATGTACTAGGCTTCTTGAAAGTTGGATATACAATAGGATCAAAATTAGAGAACACACAGGGGCACATTTACTTACCCGGTCCATTCGCTCAGCGGCGGCTTCTCTGACGAGCGTATGGGTCTTCGGCGATTCATGAAGGTCCTGCGCCCAGATGTCCACCAGGTGTCGCTGCTGCGCCGAGAGTCCGCCGAGTTGCCCCGAGTTTCAGCGTCTTCATCGAGGTGCATGTGAGTATGGCCCGTGCGACCAATTTTTTTTTTTTAATGCGGCGGTTTTTCCAATCCTTTGGTTACCGTTCGGCCACGCCCCCCGATTTCCGTCGTGTGCATGCCAGCGCCGATGCGCCACAAACCGATCGCTGCGCCAAATCAGGGGGCATTCACGGAAAATCGGCGCAAATCGGAAATATGTGGGTAACACGTCGGGAAAACGCGAAATCGGCCCTTAGTAAATGACCCCAATTTCTAAATGCCAAGCTCATATGTAAAATAGCAGTATTTTAAGCTTATTTCACAAATTGTAAATATTCTAAAGCACTAATTTCTAAATAAAAATAAATGAAGATTGTAAAAAAAACACTGATCAAAATTAGAGAACACTTTCAGATACCTGCAAGTTATTGGTGTTATTCTTGCACCTGGTGCCCATTTCCTTAATTATCAGAGAAATCCTTTAACTGGCAGCCTAATCGTTCCATTGCTGGCATTGCATTTTTATTTTAGAAATATTAGTGCTTTAGAATATTTACAATTTGTGAAATAAGCTTAAAATACTGCTATTTTACATATGAGCTTGGCATTTAGAAAACTTTGGGGGTCATTTACTAAGGGGCCGATTCGCGTTTTCCCGACGTGTTACCCGAATATTTCCGATTTGCGCCGATTTTCCGTGAATTGCCCCCTGATTTTGGCGCACGCGATCGGTTTGTGGCGCATCGGCGCTGGCATGCACACGACGGAAATCGGGGGGCGTGGCCGAACGGTAACCCAACGGATTTGGAAAAACCGCCGCATTTAAAAAAAAAAAATTGGTCGCACGGGCCATACTCACATGCACCTCGATGAAGACGATGAACTCCGGGGCAACTCGGCGGACTTCGGCGCAGCAGCGACACCTGGTGGACATCGGGCGCAGGACCTTCATGAATCGCCGGAAGACCCGAACGCTCGTCAGAGAAGCCGCCGCTGGAACGCGAATGGACCGGGTAAGTAAATGTGCCCCTGTGTGCCAGATGAGATGACACTGAGTTAGTGCCTAATTGAAATCCAACCCCTACTAAATTTTCCCACTTCGGTCTTTGCTATGGATATGTGTGCCACTAAGAGCTAAACACAACGGTAGCAAGTCCCCCTGCTAATTCCTCACAAAATGGTACTAGATGCAAATTAAAATAAAAAAAGTAGAACGTTATTGTAGCCCTAAGAAGGGCTGTTGGGTTCTTTGAGAATCACTCCTGCCTAACAGTAAGCTAATAGAACACCCTAACGCTTTCCCTGACCAGCAGCAGCTCTCTCCCTAGCGGCATCCAGACACAGAATGATCCGAGCAGCGCGGGCAGCGGCTAGTCTATCCCAGGGTCACCTGATCTGGCCAGCCAACCACTGCTATCGACGTGTAAGGGTACCACGTCATGCTGGGTGGAGTGCAGAGTCTCCTGGCTTGTGATTGGCTCTGTTTCTGGCCGCCAAAAAGCAAAACGGCGGGAGCTGCCATTTTCTTGAGCGGGCGAAGTATTCGTCCGAGCAACGAGCAGTTTCGAGTACGCTAATGCTCGACCGAGCATCAAGCTCGGACGAGCATGTTCGCTCATCTCTATACATGACGGTTTTGCTTTTTTTCCTTGGAGGAAGTTGACCCTTTTCAGTTTGGTTGCATCCTCAAATTAATGTGTTGAGAGCCTGAACTGAAAGGTGATGTCAATGTATCATTAAAATATACAGGGAATTCAGGACCACCTGATGGAGGGGTGAGTGTGGTAGTGTCAAGATTCAAGCAGGACCAGTGACAGAAAAAAAAACACAGAACAAAACAGAACCGAAAAAAAACACTGTTAAAAGACAACCCAAAATACAATAGGGGAATTTTGGTTTATTCTTATCACCCTATTTCCTAAGAGGCAATTGTCTGCAAGTTTCCAGGTTTAGACCTCTTCCCTCTGTCTTCCTTACTATGTTTCATAAAATACACTATGGAACCAATGCAAATCAATACAAATATTGATTAACAAATAAATCAAATAATTTCATGTCAAGGACATCATGTTATAATATTTTCTATAGTTGGTGACAAGATATCAGCACATCGGTTGATGGCCCCAGAAAACCTTTTATTTTTAGATTGCACTTTTTGATGACTTCTTTTGCATATTTGACATAGTGGGACAGAACATATTAAAACGCAGCACCGGAGAAGCCTGTGGTGTTCCCATGTCCAGTATAATGTAGGGGAAGAGCACAGTCATGTCCAGAGACTACAGCAGCTTGTATTTCTTGCACATAATTACTGTATTTGCTTTCATGGATACAGTACTCAGGCAGGTTTTATTTATTTCCAGGAATGTACTTGACCTCATGAGTTTGATGCTTCCATAACTAAGGTGCAGGATGAAACCTCCCATCATTCACTCCCATGTGCAGGGTACAGTATGGAGAAAGCAAAGAACCCATTCATCCCAACAAGGAATGATGATAATGTGCCTTGTCTTCTCATGGTTAATGTTACAGATGGTGGTTGTGTATTACATAGAGCTATGCTTACTACTGGACGGTTTCCCTGGCACTTAGCTGTGGAATGGGTGATAAAATTTACTTGGAAGAAAAAGAACCCTTCAGAAGTAATACTGTGTATGGCCCAAGATATAGCGGCACATTTACTAAGGGCTGTGAGCCAGTTTTGTGTCGGACTTTGCACTTTTTTTCAGGTATTTAAGACATGTCTGAGACAAATTTGTGGTGTGGCTGCAGTATTCTTCAAGCGACCCAAATTTCTGCACTGAAGGAGGCGCACCGGTGCTCAGTCGGGCCGTACACCAGATTTTATATGCAAAGTCCGACAGAATTGTGTTGCACGATCCATGTAAAGTTGCAAGAAAAAAAAGTGGTGACTCTGAGGTGGCCGGCAGGGCCGCCCTCTGCATCTATACACAGGCAAACGCACATAGTACACAATAGGGCAATAGATAAGGACCTCTGCCCCACCACCAGTGGCGCAGAGGCCCGAAATAATCGCAAATGCTCGGCTTATTGCTAGCTTTTGCGATTATTTTGCACAATCGCCTCCCTTAATTGCAGAGGGCCGTGACGTAGCCGCGACTGCGGCATTCCTCGGGCCGGCGAATTTCATACGGCCTGCTGCAATAGGATAACGGTCGCAGCCTCCTGCCCCGCTACACAAGAGGCCTGAAGCAGCCAGAGGACTTGCAGCGCGGGGCACGTACCGCCTCCCGTAGGTGCCGTGTGCCCAGAAGTGTATGGGGGGAGTATATCGGCCGTATATACGGCGGCCGTTATAGTCCCCCAGACTTAGTCGTTTGAATATAGCCTTAGGGTTGGGCAGAGCGAGATAGTACACTCCAGTGTCTCAGAATGGCCCTGCACCCTGCCCTTCCAAAAAAAGCGCACACGCCGACTCTCACACTCCTGCCAGCAGTGTGAGGAACATAAAGCACAGCTACAGGCAAGATAAGATCTTATATCGGAGGACGGAGGGGCATGTAGCAGAGCTGACCGCGAGCGCTGTGTGATATAGCTGAGGAGCAGTGTGGGAGCGTGTCTTGTGTGTATATCATCTCATGGTGCTTATGCATCTTAATCTTTATCTCTATTTACTGTATGCGATATAGGAATGTTTTTAATATCTAAATGAAAGTGTAGTAGAGAAACCTTTACCATGATAATCTAAGCACATGAGCCCCAGCATCTCACAGCACTAGAGGCTCTTGAAATGTCTGCTTCGAAGATCTCCGCCCACACTCTGGAATTTTAAATGACTTAGAGTAAGACAGCAATAAACTAAAGTAAAAATTGTAAAGTAAGGGGGGGAGGATAAGATGGGAATTTCTGTATAAACATGCACTAGGGGGGTAAAAATTTGGAGAACTGTTTTTCACAAAGCAAAGTCCCTTTAGGTGACCAGCGACAAATGATTACTCATAGTCCAGCGCACCATGATTGCGGTAATTTCTTATTTTGTTAGCTATCGAGCCCTCGGGGATCGTACCAAGCCCTTGCTTGCATTAGCTTCAAAGGTTTTAAACAGTGTGAGGTATCAATGAGAGAGAGTAACGTGCGATGGAGCAGGTGGATGGTGATTGAAACGTTAAACACCCATTCGGGATCAATAGCCATATTGTAAAATTTTTTAGGGAGGAGGCCATGGATAATAAAATTATTATAGGTCAGATTCAAGGTAAATACGCTCATCATGCTGGATTTATGGTAGGTTTACTTAACAAGAAAATTGCATAATGTGTTGTAAAGTGTCATGGAAATATATCCCTTCCATATAATATTAATAAAAGACACGAAAGGAGGAGCGATCTGCCAGAGGGGGCACACACTAGTATGTCAGTGTGCTAGCTAAATCCTGGATCCTTTCCTTGATAGACAATTAAGGAAATCTTAAACCCACATTATTTTTGCTAAGCTTTTTTGGTAAAAACACAAGGGCATAAAAAGCTTAAATAAAAGAAGAGCAAATATACCAGAGGGGCACACACCAGGATTGTCAGTATGGTTATTTAGGAAGGAAAACAGAAGACACTTCCCCTCGTGGATGGGGGCTAGAAACTTGGGCGTAGGATAATTTACCAAAAGTTGCGCCATTGTCGGTGGAAAGTATGATCAAAGAAAAACGGCTTACAGGCTTGGTAGACTAAGATGTGCTTCTCGGGACAGTCGGAAAAGTTTGGAACCAGCTTCCAGGAGAAGAACTGGGAACCAAGAGATTACAGATATTTGCTCTGCAGATAAATCACCGCTGACATTTGTGATGGAAGGTCAAGTCAGCAGATCTCGCTGAACAACCTTGTGAAATCTAGTAGTTCACTCCATCCACGCAGAACGCACCGGCCCAGACGGCTGAGAAATTAACTGTGACCTGCTGGGACTGACGACGGATGAGCCAAACAAGCCGCGCTTGTCAGGGAAAGGCCGGATTGTGAAGGCTAAGCAGGTTAACGAGCGAAGTTTCTCAGAAAACACAAATCTGGATGCGCGAAAAGTCTTGCGATGCTAATTATACTGTATATGCAGAACCCAGGTTCCAATCTCTTGTATATTCTCCGTCCGCTAACTATCCATTAATGCCCTGATGTGATGTGTCCGGGCCTTACTGCACCAATCATTCTTTCCATACAAAGTCTCTATTTCTACTTACTTCGACTAGTATTTATCACTGTCCTGTTCTTTCATGGATTCTCTTTACTTTTGAGTATCTTGTGGTCACATTCATAAGCGTTTTTCTTTGAATGGTTGTAGATGTTTGATTTGATTGCCTTATAAGACTAATGACTGCTGTTTTAAGATATATTTCAGGCAGCATGTATAGAGAGAAGGACGGAGATGAGAAGATTGTAACATAGTGTCCTATCTGCAGGCAGCTGTTATAGAGAGTGGCTGAGAAGATGTACATAGTGTCCTAGCTGCAGGATACATGTATAGAGCAGGGAGGGAGGAGAAGCAGATTGTACACTCAATCCCTCTGTAGGCCAGATGTTATAGAGGCAGGAGGGGATGAGCGATTGTAATAGTGTCTATCTGCACGGCAGCATGTGAAGGCAGGAGGTGATGAGCAGATTGTACATAGTGTCCTTCTGCAGGCTACGGTAGAGAGGAGGAGTGGCAGAGTTACATAGTTGTACTATCGCAGGCTACATGTTATAGAGAAGGAGGAGCGAGAAGATAGATAGTAAATGGGTCCTATTGGATGCCGCATGTGATAGCGTTTATATGCAAAGTCCGACAGAATTGTGTTGCACGATCCATGTAAAGTTGCAAGAAAAAAAAAGTGGTGCACTCTGTCGGGGCAGTGCAGGGCGCCCTCTGCACTATACACAGGCAAACTGCACATAGTACACACTAGGGCATATTTATCAGGACCTCTGCCCCACACCAGTGGCGCAGAGGCCCTGAAATAATCGCAAATGCTAGCTTATTGCTAGCTTTTGCGATTATTTTGCACAATCGCCTCCCTTAATTGCAGAGGGCCGTGACGTAGCCGCGACTGCGGCATTCCTCGGGCCGGCGAATTTCATACGGCCTGCTGCAATAGGATAACGGTCGCAGCCTCCTGCCCCGCTACACAAGAGGCCTGAAGCAGCCAGAGGACTTGCAGCGCGGGGCACGTACCGCCTCCCGTAGGTGCCGTGTGCCCAGAAGTGTATGGGGGACGTATATCGGCCGTATATACGGCGGCCGTATATACGTCCCCCATACGTTCGTGTGAATATAGCCTTAGGGTCGGGCAGAGCAGATTCTTACACTCCAGTGTCTCAGAATTGCCCCTGCACCCTGCATTCCAAAACAAGCTCACACGCCGACTCTCACACTTCCTGCCAGCAGTGTGAGGAACATAAAGCTACAAGCTACAGGCAAGATAAGATCTTTATATCGGAGGAAGGAGGCATGTAGCAGAGCTGACTGTGTGTGTGATATAGCTGAGTTAGCAGTGTGGGAGAGTGTCATTGTGTGTTATATCATCTCATGGTGCTCATCATCTCAAATCTCTTATCTCTATTTTACTGTATGTCAGATACTAGTGAATGTTTAATATCTAAATGAAAGTGTAGATAAACCTTTACCTGATAATCTAAGCACATTGTCAGCACACAGCATCTCACAGCACTAGAGGAATCATGAAATGTCTGCTTAGAGAGTCTCCGCCCACACTCTGGAATTTTACATTGACTATAGGAGCTAAGACAGCAATATAACTAAGTAAAATTGTAAAGTAAGGGGGTGGATAAGATGACTTTTATTGTATAAACATCACTAGGGGGGTAAAATTTGAGAACTTTTTTTCACAAGCAAATCCCTTTAGGTGCCCAGCAGACAAATGACTTACTCATAGATCCAGGCACCATGATTGCGGTAATCTTCTTATATTTGTTATCTATAGAGCCCCTCTTGGGATCGTTACCAAAGCCCTTTCTTGCAGTAGCTTCAAAGGTTTTAACACAGTGTGAGGTATCACTGATAGAGAGTAAGTGCTGATGGAGCAGGGGGATGGTGAAACAGTATAACACCCCTTCGGGCTCAATAGCATAATTGTAAAATTTGATTTTAGGGAGGAGGCCATGGATAATAAATATTATTATAGTCAGAGTTCAGAGTAAATCATGCTTCATCATGCTGGATTTTATGGTAGGTTTCCTTTAACAAGAAAATTGCATAATGTGTAACAGTTGTATGGAAATATATCCCTATCCATAAATATCATAAAAGACACGAAAGTAGAGCGGATCCTGCCAGAGGGGGCACACACTAGTATGTCAGTTTGCTTAGTCTACAATCCTGGATCATATTCCTTGATAGCCAATTAAAGGAAATCTACCACCAGGATGAAGGTGGTACACTCACATACTGGTGTGTGCCTCCTCTGGCAGGATCTGCTCTTCTTTTAAATTCGTATGCCCTCTTTTTTACAAAAAAAAAGCTTTAAAATGTATGCAAATGAGTCTAAGGGGCTCTGGGATCCATAGCTGCTAATTTAGCCTTGAGCTCTTCAGGCTATTTTGCATAAGCTTTTTTTTGGTAAAAACAAGGGCATAAAAAGCTAAAAGAAGAGCAGATCCTACCAGAGGGGGCACACACCAGTATGTCAGTGTGATTGGTGTACAATCCTTCATCCTGGTGGTAGATTCACCAATTCACCAGTGTATGGATTAGGCTCAGTTCACCCCTGGGTGGGGGGTTTAGTTACATGCTCCGCTTTAGGAGAGCATAACAGAAACTGAGAACAAAAGGTGCACGGAAAATCTCCATTCTCCGCTGACTTCCATGTACAGAAGATTGTCTGCAGTTACAGTTATGATATATTAGTGGAAAATGCTGGCTGCTACACAATTTTTTCCATTATTTGATAATAGAAGGGCGAACAAAAACTTAGTTCAATTGAAGGTGTGAACTGAGCCTCAACAAGGTCACCATATCTTGTCACCCACCCAAAAATCTCCTTTATCTACAAAGTGATCAGAATCGTTATTTTAGGAAGTGAAACAGAATACACTTCCCCTCTTGTATTTGGGCTAGAACCTTGTGCTGTAGGATAATTCCCCAAAAGTGCCGCCATTGTCTGTGGAAAGTATGATAAAAAGAAAACAGGGCTTCCAGGCTTGGTAGACTATGATGTCCTCCTCGGTGGACAGCTCGGAAAACTTTTGGAACAGCTCAAGGATGCAGAACTGGGTAATCAAGAGATTAAAGATATTTGCTCTGCCAAGATAAATCACCGCTGACATTTGTTATGGAAAAGGTCCAGATCAGCAGATCTCGCTGAACAACCTTGTGCAAATATAGTAGCTTCACTCCATGCCAAGCAGAACGGCACCGGCCAGACGGCTGAGAAATTAACCTGTGACTGCTGGACTGACGACGGATGAGCCAACAAGCCGCGCTGTTCAGGAAAGGCCGGATTGTGACAGCTAAGCAGTTAACGCAGCGAGTTTCTCAGAATAACACAAATCTGGACTGCGAAAGTCTGCAGACTGCTAATTATACTGTATATGCAGAACCCAGGCTCCAATCTCTGTATATTCTCCGTCCCGGCCTCATTATCTCATTGAATGCCCTGATGTGATGTGTTCCTGGGCCCTACCCTGCACCAATCATTCTTTCCATTACAAAGTCTCTATTTCTACTTCTTTCTCACCTACTTATTTATCACTGTCCTGTTTCTTTTCATTGATTCTCTTACTTTTGAGATCTGTGGTCACATTCATAAGCGTTTTTCTTTGAATGGTTGTAGATGTGTGATTTGAGTCCTTAATAAGACTAATAGACTGCTGTTTTAAATATTATTCAGGCAGCATGTTATAGAGCAGGAGGAGCTGAGCAGATTGTACATAGAGTCAGACGATTCCACAGTCACGGTGTCCTGGATCTATGAGTGTATTATCCTGGTTTATCATTGATTTTGATGGTAGATTTCTTTTTTAAAAATTTAAAACCGAGTGGTATCCAAAAACATTCCCTCAGACAAACCCCCAATTGTACAGACTTGCCCCCATTCTTCTCTTTCTTCCTTTGTTGAGAATCTCCAGATCTCTTCCAGAGTTCCCTTTTATAAACATACAAATGAAATAGGTTCATTTCACAAGCCAACTTTTTTTTCCTTTCAAAGTTTATTTGTGTTTGCTTACCCGTCTATGGGTTGAAATTGGGGGGTCACTTACAATACACTAAAAATAAAGAGAAAGCGCCCATTTTTTTTAATAGCTTTCTGTGTAACTAAAAAACAATAACCAAAATATATTTGAAGTCTGTAGTCATGGGGGACATGTAATCTTTATTTATGCTAGTTAAAAAATTACAATTGTCTCATTTTTGTGACTTTTTTGGTCGCTTATTATATTATATGCACTTTTTTTACTGCGCCTTTGGGCTGTCGGCTTTAAAAAGTTTGCGCTAGAACAGTGGTTCTTCTCCAAACCTTTCTAATGCATGGGACCCCCAATACAGTTTCCCCATCTGTTGTGACCCCCAAACCCATGCACCCGCAAGTAAAAAAAACACAGCAATTCGGCTGCTCGATGTTCTTTAAAAGGCGACCCCCCCGGTTTTTGTCTTCGACCCCCGCATGGGGGTCCCGACCCACAGGGTTGCAAACCACTGCGCTAAGAAGTATTACAAACCTACAACCTTCCCTCTTACTTATATCACTTTACTTTAGGAACTTTAGTTGCAATATGGCACAATGTTAGCATTACACATCCTACTACCAAGCTCCTCTCCTCTTCTCCTCTCCTCGCCCACACCCCAGCATAGAAAACCCTCACATCAGCACCCCGGTTGGTGACAAACCCCTGCAAAGCGAGTGATCTCCTAGGCAGTGCTTCTAACTGGAGGGGATCACTCTGATGCTGATCTTCTGCTGCCCCCCTGTAATTCTGGCCACTATTTTTCCTTAGACACCATGTGGGTCCTCCTGCACATGGACACTCTCTGTAACGTGTCTGCTGGCTTCCTACAACACTAGCTCTTTTCTATCCCTACATGGGACACTTCTCTGTAAACTGTCTCTGCTGCGCCCACCACTACTCTTTCTACCACTACATGGACACTTCGCTGTACTGTCCTGCTGCTTCCCACACACTACTCTTCTAAATCCTGCTACATGGACCTTTCTCTGGCACTGTCTGCTTCCTCTATACACCTACTCTTCTATCCGGCTACCTTGGACCTCTCTGTAACTTCTGCTGCCTCTACACACTCTCTTCTACCTGCTACATAGGCACTTCTCTGTACTTTCTGCGTCCTCTACCCACTACTCTTCTAATCCTCCTGCTCACATGGGACCTTCGCTGTACTGTCGCTGTCTCTACACCCTACCTCTTCTATCCTTCTACATGGGACACTTCTTCTCTGTACTGTCTTGCTGCCTCTACACCCTACTCTTCTAACCCTCTACCACATGGGACACTTCTCTTGTACTGTCTGCTGCCTCTATACAACACACTCTTCTAAATCCTGCTACATAGGCACACTTCTCTGTATACGTCTGCTATCTCTAATACAACACTACTCTTCTATCCCCTGCTACAGGGAACCACTTCTCTGTACTCTGGCCCTGCTGCCTCTTAGCCTCTACCCACGTCTTCCTCTTCTCTATCCTGCTACATTGACACTTCTGCTGTACCGTCGGCTGCCTCTACACATACACTACTCTTCTATCCTGCTACATGGGACACTTCTCTGTACTGTCCTGCTGCCTCTAGACACTACTCTTCTATCCTGCTACATGGGGACACTTCTCGGTACTGTCTGCTACTCCCACCACTACTTAACTCTTCTCTATCCCCAGCTACATGTGACAACTCTCTGTACTGTCTCTGCTTGCTCCCACACCACACTAACTCTTCTATCCAAGCTACAATGGGACACTTCTCTGTACTGTCCCTGCTGCTCCCCTACCCTACTCTTCTATACGCTCCATGTGACACTTCCGTGTACTGGTCTTCTGCTGCTCCCACACACTACTTCTCCCCCCTACTCTCTATCCGCTACAATGGGACCCTTCTCCTGTACTGTCTGCTGCTCCTGCCCACTACTCTCTATCCTGCTACATGGGACACTTCTCTGTACTTTTCTGGCTGCCTCTACAGACTACTCTTCTATCCTGCTACATGGGACACTCTTTGTACTTCGGCTGTCTGCTGCTGCCTCTACAACACACTACGCTTCTCTCCAGGCCTTAACCATGGGACACTTCTCTGTACTGTATGCTGCCTCTCCACATCTACTCTTCATCAATATCCTGCTATATGGGAAGGACACTTCTCTGTCTGTCTCTCTGGCTTCCACACATCAATACTCCTTCTAATCCAATCCCGCTACTGGGACACTTGCTCTGTACTGGCCTGCGGCTCTGCTGCTCCCCCCCTAACGCTTCTATCCTGCTACATGGGACACTAGCTTCTATGTACGTCTGCTGCCCTCTACAACACTACACACACTACCTTCTAATACTCTTCTATCGCTCTACAATGGGACAACTTTCTCTGTACTGTCTGCTGGGCCTCTACGACACTACTCCTTCTATCCTGCTACATGGGACCCTTCTCTGTACTGTCTGCTTTGGCACTACAACATACGCTTCTATCCCTGCTACATGGGACCCTTCTTCTCTTACTGTCTGCTTCCCTCTACAACACAACACTCTTCATCCTGCTTCGCGGGAACACTTCTCTGTACTATCTGCTGCCTTCTCAACAAACACTACTACTTCTAGCTGGCTACATGGCACTTCTCTGTCCTGTCTGCTGCCTCTAACAACACTATGCTTCTAAATCCTTTCGCGGGACACGTCCTCCTGTACTATCCTTGCTGTCCTCTACACACTACTCTTCTATCCTGCTACATGGACACTTTTCTCTGTACTGTCTGTTGGCCTCTACACACTACTCTTCTAATCTATCCTGCTACTGGGGCACTTCTCTTCCTCTGTCTGTCTGCTGGTCCTGTCTGCTGCCCACACACTACCTCTCTATCCACTACAATGTGACACTTTCTCTGTAGTGTCTGCTGCTCTCCCACACATACTCTGCTATCCAGCTACATGGGACACTCTCTGTACGTCTTCTGCTCCCACTCCCACACACTACTCTTCTATCCAGCTACATGGGAACACTTCTCTGTACATCTCTGCTGCTCCCACACACACCTCTTCTATCCTGCTACATGGGAACACTTCTCTGTACTGGTCTGCTGCCTCTACACACTTACCTCCTTCTTTCCTGCTACGGACATTTCTCTGTACTGTCTGCGATTCTCCACACTACTCTTCTATCCTGTCGTACATTGGGACACTTCTGCTGTACTGTCTGCTCTTCTGTCCTGCTGGCCTCTACAACAAAAACACTACTCTTCTATCCACGCTACATGGTACACTCTCTTGTACTGTCCTGCTTGCGCCCACACACTACTCTCTAATCCAGCTACATGGGACACTTCTCTGTACTGTCTCTGCTTTCTGCTGCTCCCACACACTACTCTTCTATCCTTCTCAAGGGGACACTTTCTGTACTGACTGTCCTGTGCCCTCTACACACTACTCTTCTATCCTGCTACATGGGACACTTCTCTGTACTGTCCTGCTGCTCTACAAAACACTCCTCTTTCTTCTTCCTCTACATGGGACACTTCTCGGTACTGTTCTGGTATCCTCTACAAACACTACTCTTCTTCCTTCTATCCTGCTACAATGGGATGGGACACCTTCTCTGTTAACTGGCTTCTCTGTCGTGCCTCTACACACTTCTTCTATCCTGCTTCGCGGGGACCCTTCCCTTTACTATCTGCTTTCCTCTACCACCCTACTCTTCGATCCTGCTACATGGACACTTCCTGTACTGTCTGCTCTTGCTGCTCTACAAACACTATTACACTCTTCCATCCTGCTACAGGGACACTTCTCTGTATGTCTGCTGCCCTCTACAACCTACTTCTTTCTATCCAGCTACAGGGGACACTTCCTCTGTAACTAATCTGCTGCTCCCACACACTACTCTTCTATCCGGCACCTGGACACTTCTCTGTAGTGTCTGCTCTCCCACACCCACACACCATACTACTCTTGCTATCCCGCTATTACATGGGACATTTCATCTGTACTCTCTGCTGCTCCCACACAACTACTCTCTATCCTCTACAATGGGACACTCTCTGTCCTGTCTGCGTGTGGTCTGCTTTTTGCTGTCCTGGGGGGCTTTGTGCTTCTGCTTGCGCGGGCCTGTCTGCTGCTGTGTTCTGCTGCTGTTCGCTGGGCTGTTCTGGCCTCTACACACTACTGATAATCTTCTATCCTGCTTACATGGGACCCCTTCTCTGTACTGTCTGCTTCTGTCTGCCTGTCTGCTGCCTCTACAACACTACTCTTCTATCCAGCCTACATGGGACAACTTCTCTGTACTGTCTGCTGTCTCCCACACACTACTCTTCTAATCCTGCTACATGGGAACACTTCTTACTCTGGACTGTCTGCTGCCTCTATCTACAACAATAAATCTCTTCCTCTACATGGGAACAACTTCTCTGTCTGTCTGTCTGCTTTGCCTCTAACGAACACTACTCTCTTCTATCCTCTATAAATGGGACACTTCTCCTGAACTGAGTCTGCTGCCTCTACACAACTACTTCTTCTATCCTGGCTACAATGTACACTTCTCTGTACTGTCCTGCTGGCCTCTACACACTAAAATCTTCATCCTGCTACAATGGGACACTTCTCTGTAACTGTCTTCTGCGCCTCTACCGATCACTACTCTTCTATCCTGCTACAATTGGACACTTCTCTTTACGTTCCTGCTGCCTCTCACCTACTCTTTCGCTCCCAGCTAATGGGATCACTTCTCTGTACTGTCTGCTGCTCCCCAACCCTACTCCTTCTAAAGCCCAGCTACATGGGACACTTCTCTGTACTGTCTGCTGCTCCCACACACCTCTCTTCTCTCCTGCTCTGAGCTGCTTCCTTTTGTAAATAGAAGGTCATGACTTGTAACAGTGCGCACTTTGTGTCGGTAAGTGCTGCTGAGCTCTGCTGCTGGGGCGAAGCTCTCTGCACAAGAGCTTATATGTTTGTTCTCAGTTTTGTAGGCCCACTTTTCCGACTGGATTGTTTTTGGGTGTGCCTAAATTTGGGTGCATAAATGAACACGTTTGTCTAGATGAGTATGATTATTAGCACAGCAAAACATCTGGGTTGGTATGATAAATGAGTAACACATGGTTTATTTTTTTGCTGCATGGCCTAGTTTGGTGTTTAGGCACCAAATTGAAAAACAAGTGAAATACGTCTGATGGCCCATAAAGCTATCCCATATTATTCATAGATGCTAGAAAGATGAGGATCATGCTAGGATGATATGAAGATACAGTATAACAGGGATCGCAGACGGATTGATTGCTGATTGATACATCGATACGACTATGATGAGTAAAGTGGGAATTTGATGGTGCTCATACCGCCCGCCACGATTCCTATATTATCTTGGATAAATCACTCGCTCGCAGGCTACGTCGCTACATTGCTAGCCCAACCAGCTCGATATATAATGGTTATATAGACATAGATTAATATATAGGAAATAGACAAATTAATAGGAGATAGATCACGTAGACCGCACGATGATAGATATATAGACATGAGATAGATAATAAGCATCACCTCCACCCGTAGCATTCAAACCAAGAGGCATTAAAAGTAGCTATACAATCCTCGCCCACAACTCCACATGCCGGGGGCCCCTTTAGGACATGGGGGACCCTGGGTCAAATGCCCGTTTGCCACCCCCCCTAACAAAACACCGCCCAATGTATGGGTTCCCTCATTCCGCAGTCAATCAACCTGCTCCCCATAGACGTCTATGTCTCCTGGTCACAATGCGGTGAGCACACGGTGTGTCCCTGCATTGGGCAGTTGTGTCTCTTCCCTATATGAAGCGGAGGGGGAAGTTGCTTCAGCCACTCTCCCTCTCCCCCTCCTCATCCTCGCCACCTTGCTCACAGGATAATTTGGTCCAGGCGAGTTGTCTGAAGGGTGCGTCCACAAACAATGGCCTTAACAGTTGCCCTCCATGTAAAACTCGATCATGCGAATTGGTACCAGCCCCCCTAAAGGTTTGCCCTATTAACTAGGCTCCCAATAGTGCAATAGCTACAAGGGCAGATACTACATATAGCTGTGGCGGAAATAAGTAAGGATGTGGATAAGTAATAGAACTTCTGTGATGACTCTAGACCTGACTCACACGTGCTTATTGTTTCCACATGTACGATTACTGAGGAGGCAGAGACCTGCTCATCTCTTACTCACCCTGCGGTACACAGCACAGCCCTGATCTGTTATTGTTCTTATACTAATCATTTCTCTCTATTCTTGTATTTCCCATGATGACACAACCATGAGACAGATGCCCAAAGGGCTTCATAGCTTTATATCCCCTGCTATAGCATTGTGCATGATTATTACACTAGTTCACAAGACTGGGAGACATGGAAAGACATGGTTGTAGTTTTACTTGATATTACCTAGTAGAGGACAGGAGACAGATACAACAATAATGGCATTGAGTATTATATTTTTTGGTCTTTACAGTATTGAATGTATAACACTTTAAAGGAAACCTACCATTTGATTTGATGCAGTATGAAGCAAACATACCTTGAGAATGCGTGTCGCTACAACTACACTGATGCAGGAAATATCTTGGTTAATCCCTGTTCTGATGGTTTTGTCTGAATAAAACAGATAGAACCATTATGATAATGAGCTCTCCTTGCCTTCTAGTGGCTCCCCTTCACAAGACACTGTCAGCACTTCCTCCTAGCCGTGAGTTTTTCCTCCTCTGCAGGAGAGTAGAGTAATTCCTAGGGTGTGCCTCAAGAGCAGAATAATCAATTGCTGCACCATTCCCCCAGCTGATGGGGTATGCGTGATCCAGCTCAGTTGAATTAGTCATGTCTTACTAACCTCCGTTTGTAATGACACCGCCCGTGTGTGAGTGGTTATTGTCAGCCGGCCTGCACCCAGCTTTCCAAAGGTCCTGATGTTTTCAGTCTTTTTTTTTTTTTCACCCAAAACCCCAAAAACAGTTTAGGATTTACCAAGATATGATACGCATTCAGTGTAGCTACAGTATCTCAAGGGAGTGTGCTTCATCATGCATCAAACACTTGGAGGTTTCCTCTTTAACGTCAGATGTTCTTTCCCTTCTTCTGGTATGGGAAAATACAAATATGTTTTTTGTCTTGTTACAAGGGGCGTAACTACAGGGGTAGGAGTGTCAGGGGGCCCGGCCACCCAAACTCCCACACTGGAGATTGGAGGATGTGCAACACTGTATACATATTATTCCACACAGTGGCGTAACTAGAGTCTGCCGGGCCTGTGGCAATTTTTGTAATGGGGACCCCCACCATTTACAATAATGATACATGAAAAGTTACATTTTGTGATACTTCTGATATAATAAAAAAAACATAATGCTGCAGTCTCTTGTTATTCTTTCACTAGTATAATGTAAAAAAATAACAAATAACCCTCAATGCGTGTACGTCTTATTGTTAGTGATGATGAATGGAAGTGCTTCCACTTAACATAAGTATTTGATTTCCGTTATTCTCCTTCATAGTGGCCTCCCAGTATGTATATGGTGTCTATATACGTAGTTGTTGTGTAGGCTTATCTGTAGGGAGTGTGTGTATGTGATGTTGTAATCTCCATATGCTGTATGATTGTGCATATTGATGTGTGTAGTCTCTATGGTCTGTATGAGTGTGTGGTAATGTGATTTTGTATCTCTATATGCTGTATGAGTTTTGTATATTTGAATGTGTGTATTCTCTATATGCGTTATGAGTGTCTATATGTGAGTTGTGTATTCTCTATATGCTGTATGCGTGTCTATAGTGATGTTGTATTCCCCTAAATGCTTATGCGTGTGCTATGTTAATTGTGTATATCCTATAATGCGGTAGAGTGTGTGAGTGTGTGTGTATTCTATATTCTGGTATATTGTGCGTATGTGATGTGGTAGTCTCTAGATCGGTATGATTTTGTATATGTGATGTGCTGTATCTCTTAATGCTGTATAGTGTGTAATTGTGTATGTGTGATTCTCTCTATGCTGTAATTAGTGTGTTCATGTTATGTGTGTATTCCTCTATATGCTGTATGAGTGTGTATATGGGATGTGTGGATTCCTCTTATATGCCTGATAAGGTGTGTGTATGGTGATGTGTGTATCTCTATAGGCTTGTATGGGTGTGTGTAATTGATGTGTGTGGTAATTCTCTATATTCTGTATGAGTGTATATATGTATTGTGTCTTCTCGATCTGCTGTAATGAGTGTGTGTTTCTCTATATGCTGTATGAGTGTGTCTGGTGGATGTGTGATCCTATGTGCGTATGATTGTATGTGATGGGGTATGCTCTATATGCCTGTATGAGTGTGTATAATGTGATGTGTGTATTCTCTATAGGTTTTTATGAGTGTGCGTAGGTGATGTTGTGGTTTCTCTATATTCTGTATGAGTGTGTTAGTATGTGTGTATTCTCTAGACATGCTGTATGCGGGTGGTATATGTGATGTGGGTTTCTCTATATGCTGTATGAGTGTGTATATTTTATGGGTGTTATTCCTCTCAATATGCTGTATGAGTGGTGTGTATGTATGTGTGTATTCTCGATATGCTGGTATGATGTGTATATGGTGATGGTGATTCTCTATATTCTGTATGAATTGTGTGTATTTGATTGTTTATCGCTATATGCTGTATGAGTGTGTGTGTGTATGTGATTGGTGTATTCTCTATATGCTGGTAGAGTGTGTATATGTGATTTGTGTACTTCTCTATATTGCTGTAGCGTGTGTGTATGTGATTTTGTATTCCGATATGCGTATGAGTGTGTATAGTGTGATGTGTGTAGTCTCTATAATGCTGTATGAGTGTGTAATGTATGGTTGGATTCCCCTCTAGATGCTGGTTGATGTGTAATATGTGGGTGTGTATTCTCTATATGTTTATGAATGAGGGTGGCGTATTTGATGGTGTGTTTTCTCCCTTTTCCTCTATATGCTGTATGAGTGTGTAATATGTGAGGTGTGTATTCCTCTACATTGCTGTATGCGTGTGTATATGTGAGGTGTATTCTCTATATGCTGTATGAGGTGTATAGGATGTGTGTATTCTCTAAATGCTGTATGAGTGGTGTATATGTGATGGGTGTATTCTCTAATACGCTTATGAAGTTGTGTGTATGTGATATGTGTAGTCTCTCTATAATGCTTCATGAGTGTGTGTAATGTGGATTTGTGTATTCTCTATTTCGTAATGAGTTGTATATTTTGATGTGTGTATTCTCTATATATGCTGTATATGTGTG
Organism: Engystomops pustulosus; assembly: GCA_019512145.1. Classification (NCBI taxonomy): domain Eukaryota; kingdom Metazoa; phylum Chordata; class Amphibia; order Anura; family Leptodactylidae; genus Engystomops; species Engystomops pustulosus. Next base: position 21,824,623 of record CM033647.1, read on the forward strand.
TATAGGTGGATGTGTGTATTCCTCTATATGCTGTATGAGTGTGTATATGTGATGTGATGTATTCTCTATATGCTGTATGAGTGTGTTAATTTTGATGGGTGTATTCCCTCTATAATGCTGTATGAGTGTGTTTACTTGTGAATATGTGTGTATTCCTCTATATGTTTTAATGATGTGCGTATGTGATGAAGTCGTTTTTTCTCTATTGCGGTCTGAGTGTTGTATAATGTGATTTTGTGTATTCTCTCCTGCTGTCTGCGTGTTAATATGTATGTGTGTATTCTCTATATGCTGTATGATGTTTATATTATGTGTGTATTCTTCTCTAGCTCTGTAGTGAGTGTGTATTGTGATGGTTGATTCTCTAATATGCTGTATGAGTGTGTGTATGGATATGTGTATTCCTCTATATCTGTAATGAGTGTTGTATAGGTTATGTGTGTATTCTCTATCGCTCTGTAAGGGAGTGTGTATGTGATGTGTGTATTCCTCTATATGCTATGTAATGAGTGTGTTTTGTGTTGTGTTTCTCTAGATGCTGTAGATGTGTATATATGTGATGTGGTTTTTCTCTATATGGCTGTATGAGTTGTGGGGGGGGGGGTAAATGTTATGTTGTATTCGCTATAAATTCCGGATAGTTGTATATATATTGGATGTTGTATTCTCTATATGCGTTATGAGTGTCGTATTGTGATTGGTGTGTATTCTCTATATGCTGTAATGTGTGTGTGCATAATGCTATGTGTCTGTATATATGGTACTGGCATTGCATATATATATTGTAGTATTACACTGTAATTTTGTGTATTTCAATGTATACTTACTGCATGGTATATAAGCTGTTCATATACGGTTATTATATAACTGTATCAAAGTCTAAGTATAGCGAATGAGTTAGGTTGTATACATGTAATGTATGTAAAGTTAGGAAATGTGTGTGCAGAACATAGACCTGTATGAATCTAGTTATGTTATATCCATGTTTTGTTATTGTATAAACATGTTTGACGTGTATCAAATATGTAAATCTTCTTAAGAGGAGTAATGGGCTCCCTTGCAGAAGTCGCTATGGGTCCCAGATCTGCCTAGCTAACCCCCTCTTTTCACTCACTTATTCATTATGCCAACTGTCAATATCCTGGTTTTTTCCGATTTTTTTTTGTCTTGAAATACCAGTTGGTACCATATTCTGCAGAATGATACATCACAAGCTTGAAACTTTGGCTGGTATAAATAACACTAACATTTCCACATCCTCAAGACTCACAAAGATCATATCTGTAAACAGTGTCTGATCATGTTTACCTCCTTAGTTCCCCCGAGAAAATTATCTGGTGGCCCACTCTTCCTTAATCCCCAGGAAATATACTCTACTACACCGCCTCCACTTTGTTTGTTTTCTGATGACCTCTGGTGTTTATGGTTGGGTTGATAACAGTGTCGGACTGGCCCACATAGTACCAAAGTATCCTCCGGTGGCCAGTCGACACTGTCGTAATGACTCTACGCCCCTTAACTATGATAGATCTTGATTTTCTTTTTCTCTATTCTTTGGTCATGTACAAGCACATGCGGCGACTTTCATACAAGTGTAAGTTTTTTTAAATAAAATGCTGCATATTTCGCAATGAGTTCATGTCACATATTAACGAAAACCTACAAAAACGTTGGTAAAATTGTTGAAATATAATAAAATTGAATTGTTGCAATTTTGGCATTTAAAAAAAATTTCATCTGTCCCCTAGTAAAATTAGGTACAAAATGACACCAGAATTTTCTGCAAGATAGCAAAAATATGTGGACGAAAAAGATTTTAGTAGTTTTTTGCATCTTATTATTTTGTTGCCCTGGGTGTGCTAGAAGTGGGAATATTTTTTTTTTTTTCTGATTGCCTGGACCCGTATTGATCTGAAGTGAATCCTCTTATATGTTTGTTGTCTACTGCCATTAGTAAGATCTTATAGTAATATTTCACTCAGAATCTATCCTGATAACCCAGGTACCCTTACTCGTAGATCCAGGCAACCGTGACTGTGATAATTCTCTTAATATTTGTTATCCTTTGGCCTTGCCTTCCTTCTACAATCAACTTTAACATCTTCTAACGACAAAGTGTTCTGGTGTTGCATTAACCAATTCCTCCCAAACTGGCTGTAGTTTTGCAGGGCTGGTTTGGAGCACTTCCCCCTCCCTCTGCCTTCTGTCATCTCAATAGTGGGAGGGGGGAAGTGCTCCAATGAAACTGTAACCGCCTGGCGAAACTACAGAAGTGCGGAGGTTAGCTGGGGGGAGATTGCTGAGACATGCCTGCTTGTTTGATTGGACGGCTAGACATATGATGTTTAGGGTTTAATGATCATGGCCAGTTGCTACGGGCGTCAATTAGTTTGGGTTGCACGGCCAAACCCGAACCCCAAACTGAATGGAATCTCCGGGTCGTGCTCCCTCAATTGTACAAAAATGACTTTGTGAATAATTCAGTTTTGTTTTTAAAACCATTATTCTCAATGTGAGCAGAATGAGATATTGTTATTGTTAAGGATGTTACATCTGTTGATTTTCACATATGTAAGCTGATGTATTAATGTTTGTGTGTGTGTGTATGTATGCATTTATGTATGTTGTCATGTGTTTCTGTGTCATGGTGTTTGGGTCTGTGTATTCTGTATGTATGTGTGTATGTGTGTATTATGTATGAAAAGTTGTGTATATGTATGTAGGTTTCGTGTAGTATCTGCCCCGTTGAGTTTGACCAAATCACTAAATTTTGCATGAGATTTTGGCGCAGGACAGCCGTAACCGGCTATAGTTTTTCAGTGGGATGTAGTTTTTGGCGCAAGGGGCTGATGAACTGACACACGGACTAATGGTATTATAGAAACTCACTAGACCATCTTGGGCCCACAAATTGCGCCAAACCCTAGTAAATAAAGTTCCAGAAAACTGTTGGATCACACGTAGCCGCCAAAATTTGGCGCTCATATATAGAACGAAGACATCGAAAGTTTAGAAAAACACCACTATGTGGGCGCTGACAATTCATAAATTAAGGCGCAGAAAGTGGCATAAAACAAAAACAACACACGCCAGTTCTCTGCTTGAAAAAGTGCCATACTAATGACCGCCCTTTGACTTTAACATCATGACCTAGGTTTTTAGAGGGTCAAATTTTTCATTCACAAACCCCGAACTTTTCAAATGATTTAATACCACCATATACAGGAGCCAAGGTCTGCGGCATTGGCAACCATCACAAGCTACAGCTCAGCTTCTTCTTTGTTACCAGTCCAGGTAATTTAAGCTCTGATTTTTGATTGGTTACTCTAGGCAATGATAAACGGCAGCTTAATTGTGTGAGGTAGATGGACAGAGATAGAAGACAGACAGAGATCGGGACGAGATAGATCGGTAAATAGGAGTATACACGCAAGCTGGAAACCAAGTCCGATATAGCCATACTAATGCCCAAAACCTGGAACGGGCTCACATATTTTACTGCCATTGTTTAATTTGTTTACAAAAAGCGACATTTGATTTTATAATCTTTGTGAGTATAATAAACACTTTGAATGACCAATTAAAACAGGGAACTGTTTCAAGTACTATGAACAGGGTAACAGAGACCGTAGAATAAATTCACAGTTGCTCTGCTGCTGCTGGTCTCTGCTGGTGACCTCCCAGCACTGGGTTCCTCCAGAGACCAGAGCTCTGCACTCAATTGCGTTCATATCTTAAATATACAGGCACGATTAATTTTCATGTACGCAATTCCGGGCAGCAAAATCCACCTGATCGCCCACATTATGGCCCCATATTTTGCCGCCCCCCTCAGGGCTTGGGCACATTGCTCCCTGAAGCGAATTCAACATCTCCCTCTCATAAATGGGATAATATTTTGCCTTTCAGGGGCAGCCGGATTGTTCGTACTACTTATGCTGGCAATCTGGACTACCAGTAAATCTAACGAGGTCTAAACATGGCGTGATCTTCTCAGCTTCTCTGCTGCTCTATAACATGTTTGCTCAAAAGAAATGTCCTCAGCACTAACTGCTCCTCCTGCTCCCCAACATCTACCTACAGATAGGACACTATTACCATCTTCTTTACAATTCGCCTGCGTAGTATACTATATACCATGGTGGCGAACTTATGGCACCACAACACCAGAAGACGAAAGGTTTCCTCCTGTAATTTCCCACGCACGCAACCCAGGACATGCTCCGCGCAATTTAAATTAACACATTTACGAACAACATCTTGACAATGGCTTGGGGGGTCTGATTACACTTGAGGCTCCTGCTCTAGGCCCCTCATAAATACTCGCCTGTTCCTGGCCCTGGAGAAAGTTCCAATAATAGTGGATTACCCCTCCTTCTTTTCAATGTATTGTGATCCTCCGATTGCCAACAGTGTTTAATATGAATGGCTTTTGGGTTGCAAGTTTTGGACACTTGGTCTCGGAAAGGTTTTGTTATCCACGGATATACAGTCTGCCTCTTCACTCCGCCTGGCTCTATACATGCTGCCTTGATATAGGACACTATGTACACTCTGCTCAGCTCCTCCTGCTCTATAACATGCGTGCCTGCAGATAGGACACTATGTACCGTGCTGCTCGAGCTCCTCCTGCTGCTATAACAGTGCTGCATCCAGATAGGACAAGAACCATTTACAAATCTTCTCATCTCCTCCTGCTCTATAACATTTAGCCTGCAGATAGGACACTATTATAAGCTGCTCCGCTCCCCTCCTGCTCTATAACAGTGGCCTGCAGATAGGACATATGTAGTCCAAGTTTGCTCAGCACCTCCTGCTCTCATTAACATCGGCCTGCATGATAGGACCCGATGTTCACTCCGCTCAGCCCCTCCGCTCTAGAACATGCTGGCTGCCTCAGATTGGATTGATTTGCAAATCTGCTTAGCTCCTCCTGCTCTATACCATTAGCCTCCAGATAGGAACACGATGTACATCTTTCTCAGCACATCCTCTCTAATACCTCTTCCCGCCTGCGATAGGACACTATGTACATCTTCCTCAGCTCCTCCTTCTCTCCTATAGTTATAGAGCAGGAGGAGCTGAGCAGATTGTACATAGTGTCCTATCTGAAGGCAGCATGTTATAGAGCCAGGAGTGAAGAGAAGACTGTATATTGCAGTGATAACAAACCTTTCCGAGACCAAGTGTCCAAACTGCAACCCAAAAGCCATTCAATTAAACAATGTTGGCATCTGAGATCACCAATACCATTGAAAGAAGGAGGGGTAATCCCAATTATTATTGGAACTTTCCTCCAGGGCCCACTGAACAGGAAGTATTGCGGGGCCTAGAGCAAGAGCCTCAATGTTAATCAGACCCCCCCAAAGCCATCTTGCTCAAGATGTGTTGCTGTAAATTGTGTTAATTTAAATTGCTCTGAGCATGTCCTGGGTTGCGTGAAATTACAGGAGGAAACCTTTAGTCTTCCTGGGTTGATGGTGCCATAAGTTCGCCACCACTGGTATATAGTATACTACCTGCAGGCGAAATTGTAAAGAGTAGATTGTACATAGTGTCCTATCTGCAGGTAGCATGTTGTAGAGCAGGAGGAGCAGTTAGTGCTGAGTGACATTTCTTTTGAGCAACATGTTATAGAGCAGCAGAAGCTGAGAAGATCACAGCCATGTTAGACCTCTGTAGATTTACTGGTAGTCCAGACTTGCCAGCATAGTACTGACAATCTGCTGCCTCTGACAGCAAAATATTAATCCCATTTAATGCAGAGGTGAGATGTGAATCTCGCTTCAGGCAGCAAGTGCCCAAGCCCTGAGGGGGGCGGCAAAATATGGGGCCATAATGTGGGCAATTCAGGTGGCTTTTGCTGCCCGAATTGCTCACATGAAAAATTAATCGTGCCTGTATATTTAAGATATGAACGCAATTGATGTGCAGAGCTCTGTTGCTCTGGAGGACCCAGGCTGGGAGGACCCAGCAGCAGAGCAACTGCTGCATTATTCTACGCGTCTCTGCTTCCCTGTTAGTACTTGAAACAGTTCCCTGTTTTAATTTGCTCATTCAAAGTGTTTATTATACTCACAAAGATAAAATCAAATGTCGCTTTTAAACAATAAAACAATGGCAGTAACTCTGTGAGCCCGTCCCAGGGTTTTGGCATATTATGGCTTATATCGGGACTTGGTTTCCAGCTTGTATACTCCTATTTACCTATCTATCTCTGTCTCCCTCTCTGTCTGTCTCTATCTCTGTCCATCTTACCTCACACATAAGCTGCCTTATTATCATTGCCTATAGTAACCAATCAAAACTCAGAGCTAATATTAATGACTTGTAACAAAAGAAGAAGCTGAGCTGTGATTGGTTGCCAATGCAGCAGACATTGGCTCCTGTATATGGTGGTTATTAACTGTATTTTGAAAAGTTCGGGGTGAAAATTTTGACTAAAAACCTAGTCTATGATGTTAAAGTCAAAGGGGGTCATTTATTATGGCCTTTTCAAGCAGAGAACTGTCGGTGTTTTTTTTTTTGTTTCTGCCCCTCTTGCGCCTTAATTTATGAATTGTCAGCGCCACAATATTGGTGTTTTTCTACACTTTCGATTTCTCGTTCTATATATGAGCGCCAAATTTTGGCGCTACTTGTGAATCCAACAGTTTTCTGGCACTTTATTTACTAGTGTTTTGGCGCAATTTGTGGGCCAAGCTGGTCTAGGGAGTTCTAAACCATTTAGTCCGTGTGTCAGTTCATCAGTCCCTTGCGCCACAAACTTACATCCCACTGAAAAATATAGCACGGTTACAGTGCTGTCCTGCGCCAAAATCTCTGCAAAATTTAGTGATTGTAAACTCAACGGTGCAGATTACTACAGCAGACATACATACATACACACTTTCATACATACATACACACATACACACATACATACATACATACACACATACACAAACACATAGACACATACACACATATACACACATACATACATGCATACATACACACACACACACACATACATACACTCAGCTTTACATATGTGAAAATTCAACAATGTAACAATCATTAACAATTCACAATATCTCATTCTGCTCACATTGATAATAATGGTTAAAAACAAAACTGAATTATTCACAACTTCATTTTGTACAATTGAGATAAGCAGACCCGAGATTCCCATTCATGTTTGGGGTTCGGGTTTGGCCGTGCAACCCAAACATAATTGACGCCCGTAGCAACTAGCCATGATCATTCAACCTAAACATCATCTGTCTAGCCTGTCCAATCACACAGCAGCATGTCTCTAGCCTCTCCCCCCCCAGCTACCTCCGCACTTCTGTAGTTTCGCAGGCTGTTACAGTTTCTTGGAGCACTTCCCCCCTCCCACTATATGAGATTACAGAAGGCAGAGGGAGGGGGAAGTGCTCCAACCCAGCCTGCAAAACTACAGCACGTTGGGAATCTGGTAATGCACACCAGAACACTTCTGGTTCGTTAGCATAATTTTAAAGTTGATTTTAGAAGGAAGGAGGCCAAGGATAACAAATATAAGAAGATTATCACAGTCACGGTGCCTGGATCTATGAGTAAGTGTCCCTGGTTTATCAGGATAGATTCTGATGAGGATCTATGAGTAAGTGTCCCTGGTTTATCAGGATAGATTCTGATGAGATATTTCCTATAATGATTTACTAATGGCAGTAGACAACAACATAGAGAGGATTCACATTCAGATCAATAAGGGTCCAGGCCATCAGAAAAAAAAAAAAATTATTCCACTTCTAGCCACACAGGGGCAACAAATAATAAGATGCAACAACTACTAAAATCTTTTTCCTGTCCACCTATTTTGCTTATCTTGCTGAAAATTTCTGGTGTTCATTTTGTACTAATTTTACTAGGGACAGATGACAATTTTAAAATGCAAAATGCAACATCTCAATATTTTATTTATATTTCAACAATTTTACAGCGTTGTAGTTTTCAGTTAATATGTTACATGTAACCTGCATTGCGAAATATGCAGCATTTTTATTTTAAAAAAACTTACACTTGTATGAAAGTCGCCGAATGCATTTTTATTTTAAAAAAACTTACACTTGTATGAAAGTCGCCGAATGCGTTGTCCCATGACACAGAATAGAGAAAATCCAAATATTTATCATAGTTAAGGGGCTTAGATGGAGGATCCTTTGGTACTCTGGTGGGCCAGTCCGACACTGTCTCAACGGAGGATCCTTTGGTACTCTGGTGGGCCAGTCCGACACTGTCTCAACCCAACACTAAACCCCAGAGGTCCATCAGAAAACAACCAAATGTGGAGGCTGCTAGAGTATATTTCCTGGGGGATAAGGAAGAGTGGGCCCCCAGATTAATTTTCTCTGGTGGACCTAAGGAAACATGATCAGACACTGTTTACAGATCTTGATCTTGTGAGTCTTTAGGATGTGAAATGTTATGTATTCTACTCAGCCAAATGTTTCAGCTTGTGATGTCTCATTCTCAGAATATGATACAAACTGCTTTTCAAGACAAAAAAAAATGGAAAAACCAGGATTGACAGTTGCATAACTGAATGATGTGAAAAGCAGGGGCGTAGCTAGGCAGATTCTGGGACCCATAGCAGACTTCTGCAAGGGAGCCCCTTACTCCTTAAAAGATTTACATATTTGTACACTCACACATGTTTATACAATCACACACATTTATATACATATACATATATTCATACAGTTCTATGTTCATGCACACACATTTCTACACTTTTACATACATACATGTATACACTTATACTCATTTACGCATACTTTATACTTTTATACAGTTATATATACCGTATATGAACATCTTATATACACATGCAGTAAGTATACATTGAATACACAAAATTACAGTGACACTGTTTACAGATCTTGATCTTGTGAGTCTTTAGGATGTGAAATGTTATGTATTCTACTCAGCCAAATGTTTCAGCTTGTGATGTCTCATTCTCAGAATATGGTACAAACTGTATTTCAAGACAAAAAAAAATGGAAAAACCAGGATTGACAGTTGCATAACTGAATGATGTGAAAAGCAGGGGCGTAGCTAGGCAGATTCTGGGACCCATAGCAGACTTCTGCAAGGGAGCCCCTTACTCCTTAAAAGATTTACATATTTGTACACTCACACATGTTTATACAATCACACACATTTATATACATATACATATATTCATACAGTTCTATGTTCATGCACACACATTTCTACACTTTTACATACATACATGTATACACTTATACTCATTTACGCATACTTTATACTTTTATACAGTTATATATACCGTATATGAACATCTTATATACACATGCAGTAAGTATACATTGAATACACAAAATTACAGTGTATAAATACAATATATATATGCATCCAGTACCATATACAGACAAATAGCATATGCACACACACAATACACACATCACATACACACACTCATACAGCATATAGAGAATACACACATCACATACACACATTCATACAGCATATAGAGAATACACCCATCACATATACACACTCATACAGCATATAGAGAATACACACATCACATACACACACTCATACAGCATATAGAGAATACACCCATCACATATACACACTCATACAGCATATAGAGAATACACACATCATATACACACTCATACAGCATATAGAGAATACACACATCACATATATACACACATCACATATACACACTCATACAGCATATAGAGAATACACATATCACATACACACACTCATACAGCATATAGAGAATACACCCATCACATATACACACTCATACAGCATATAGAGAATACACACATCATATACACACTCATACAGCATATAGAGAATACACACATCACATATACACACGCATACAGCATGTAGAGAATACACACATCACATATACACACTCATACAGCATATAGAGAAAACACACATCACATACGCACACTCATAAAGCATATAGAGAATACACACATCACATATACACACTCATACAGCATATAGAGAATACACCCATCACATACACACACTCATACAGCATATAGAGAATACACACATCACATACACACACTCATACAGCATATAGAGAATACATACATCACATATGCACACTCATGCAGCATATAGAGAATACATGCATCACATACACACACTCCATACATATACAGCATACACATACATAAATACAGTATATAGACACCATATACACACTGAGGCCACTATGAAGGAGAATAACGGAAATCAAATACCGTATATACTCGAGTATAAGCCGACCCGAGTATAAGCACATATGCACACTCATACAGCATATACAGAATACACACATCACATATGCACACTCATACAGCATATAGAGAATACACACATCACATATAGACACGCATACAGCATATAGAGAATACACACATCACATATAAATCTAGCTGAATATAAAGTATAGATTTGGTAGTTTTGTAAGTGGCCCCTGGGCTATGGTTAGAAGTGCCTACTATTACGTGAAATAACTATTGCTGGAGGGATGAGTGTGTCATTTATAGCCTATGATATCCATTGCAAGGATCAGGTTTAGAGATACGTATTGACGCTGATTCTGGCAAAGATGAAAGAATTGAATAAAAAGTTCATCTAATAGATGTTGTTGTGTAAAATGAAGACAATGCACACTACAGATTCTAATGACTTTTATGAACAATCAATAAGACCTTTCAGGGCATTTATGAGAGCTTGCATATCAGAATGAAAAGGAGCATCCAGTTTTCCTTCTTCACATAATGAATTTAAATTGTGTAAAAATTACAAGATGTTTTATTGATTGCAACTTCAAAGGCCAGTAGCAGCGATCGAGTTCTGCTGCCTGTTCATGAAGGTTTTATCATGTATCTTACGCATTATCATATGTCTATAAGATGTGATCTGATGGTCTGTTCACGCAGGTTTGGGAACATGGGTCTCTAGAACAGAGGGATGCACAAACAGGCAAGTTTGATTTTAAAGCAACCCTAAAGGGTTAACCCTTTAAAACAGCAATTATTTTTTAATGGAACTTGTAATTACATATCAGCTGATCAAAAGCGAACTGTACCTTTTATTAGACATAATCAATTACCTGAATTCAGATACATCTTTATCTCTTTTTATATGCAAAGGATCATTTTGGTGCACACTGGATTTGGCCATGAGATCTAGTGAACTCTTTCTTGCCCAGCATCTATTATCCAGCCCTGATTTGACAGTGCAATGCACTCTATGAAACTGAGCAATAAAGGGTCAATGGATCTCTTGGCCGATGGATCTCTTGGCCACATACTTTCTCATGCCTATTCTACATGGCACATATAGTCCATGGAGGACTTAAATGTATCCCTCCTATTGATTTCTTTTTCTTTTTTTTGTGCAACTTTTTGTGAGACTTTTCGCAGTTTTTTAGGTGCAGAATCAAGGAGTGTACCAGAGTTGGCTGCCTCAAGGATGTAATGCAGTAGCTGAATTTATCTTTGTAGCTTAGATGTTTGTTCACCTTGTGAGGCTTTTGGCCTCCGAAACTGTCCCATTCTTGGACCTAATAAGTCACAAATCAGAGCTGCTATTTAGGGCTAAAAAGTCACACACACACCAAAAAGTCACAAAAAAAAGATTAAGCAAGCAACTCATCACATGTATCGCAAAGGGAAAAAAAAAACTAGGCCAACTTCAGGAAACTTGAAAAGTGGCAGACGAAAACTGATAGAAGTTTTATTATGTGACTGTAGATAACAATGTCATCTTTCAAACTGAGTCAGGATCCTGTGAGCTGTAGCACTGGTAAGACAGGCAGTTAATGATATGGGTGGACAATTTTAGTCCTTAAAGAGAACTTGCCATGCAAATTAAGACACCCAAAATAAAGACTTATTTAAAAACTATGAATAAAAAGCATTGCCCTTATCCCTAAATGATTCCTTTCCATGGCTGCAATGTTATGAAAATCAGCTTGTAGATTTAAATGCAACTCGCCTGATGTGAATCATTCACACTAAGCGAGTCCTACATATTAAAATGTTACTTCCCTGCCTGATTAAGTCCTATGATTTTCCCCTGTTTGGAACATTAACGGAGAGAGCTCTGAAAGTCATGTGACCAGGTTGACATCATCCAAGGTCATGTTACATTTGCCACGTCTACCCCATGTATGTAGCTCATCAGATCAAATCACAGAATTCCTCCATGGACTTATACTCCTACCCATCCTACATGGAATTCTACTTATCCTTTTCCTCCACGGAGGCTGCTGTGGTTTCATGTGATAAGATTCATTTGCTAAGTCTTCCCCATGTATGTATCTGATCACATGAAATCACAGTAGCCTCCATGGAGGATAGGGAGAAGTAGAATTCCATGGAAGATGAGCAGAAGTAGAAGTCTATGGAGGCATTCTGTGATTTCATGTGATTAGATACATGCATGAAGTAGACATAGCAAATGTATTATGACCCTGGATGTCTTCCTTGTCACATGACTTTAAGTTCCTACCACCCCGGTCAGGGTTTGGATTGGTTGTGTGCCTTGTCAGGTCTATTTTCTTGATCATCCACTTGGTCCATGGTATTCATGTGCTTATATGTTCCGCATATGTGTCCAGGTCCCTTGTGACTCGCATAGGAATTTCATCTGTTATCATGTGTTCTGTTTGGTTCTTGACTGAATTGTTATGGCTCTCTTGAGACTGGCTGATGTGGCTACTTCTCTAAAAGGTGATCCTTTTGTTGCATACCAGGGACAAGTACATCCTATACAATATTTTCCTGTGTTGGCTGCCTATCAATTGTGATTCATTCGCCTGCAATTGACTTGCAACTACCAGACTGTTGTCTATGTCTAGGGCTAGGGGTGGTGGATTCAGTGGTGTTACCAGACCAACTGATTCCTTTTTTGTTGGGTACATATTTGTACTTTTTAATTGCTTTTACAATGTTTATTTATCCTGTGTTTTGTCTGTATTTGATTTGTATTTCTTTTTATGACTTTTTTGGCTCGTATGTAGCCCGCTTCCTTCTCTTGTATAAGATTATTGCATATTAAAGTATTTGAGCATTATTTGTCATTTAGCTGTTCATACCCTTTTTCCTTTTGGACTAGATTTCAGATTTAAAGTGTAACCGTCATTCTGAGCAAAACAAAACTAAAATACATAATTCTGCTCCCGGTGTCCCTGGGAATTATTCCTCAAAATATCTTGCCTCTCGGTCCTCATTTAGTACCTTTTTTGGCTCATAGCAACCAGGGTTTCCAGCTCTCAAAAAACCTACAATCAGCAAGACGGATTGTATGCCAGATTAATGCTCCATTAATCTCTATGGAGCTGACGGAAATTGCAGAGTGCCCCGTTAACCGATCTCCAGATCGTTTTTGAGATCTGTGGGGGTCTCAGCACTGACCACGGAATAGGGTCTAACTTTCATTCATGGAAATACTGCTTTAACAATGCGAGACGTATAGTTAGGTCACTTGTCGTCTGCAGGTGTTTGGAGCGGGTTCATGGGCTGAGCCCTCTCCGTAGCCAGTGGGCTACATGCAATATGCAGCAAACGCCTACCGATAGCACCCATAATCGGTGCTAGCAGCATCAAAAAGCCGGCAGCGCGTGGGAGGCACCATGTTGGCATGGATCTTCGCTCGCTGTGACGTCATCGGAGAGTGGCAATCCACATGAGGTGTGTGGTAGCCACCCTCTTGGCTCAGATTGCCGCTCCTCGTGATCTCATGGGGGGAACAGCGATCTGTCTCCATGACAGCCTCAGTTCTTTTTAAGTACAGTTTCTGATCATATCGTGTCTGATTATCTGTTACAATGTGCCAGTGGCACATTGTAATAGATGATCTATAGAATACCCATATGCTGACATACTGTAGTATGGCAGTATATGGTCAGATCAATCAGGCATCCTAGGGCTAAAGTACCTTAGGGGGTCTGAAGAGTAGTAAAGAAAATAATTTAAAAAAAAGTTTAAAAAAATTAAATTATAAAAACATAAAAATTCATATCACCCCTGCTTGAATATATTATATGAATAGAGTAGGAGGAGCTGCACAGATTTTAATCTGTCCCCTCTGAAGGCAACTTTTCATAGAGCAGGAGGAGTAGAGCAGATTGTATATTGTGTATTAAAAATAATCTTTATAGAGTGCTTTACAAATCATAGAGGAAGGCTATAGAGCAGCAGGAACTGAGCAGATTGCACATTGTGTCCTATATGCAGGCTACATATTATGGAACAGGAGGAGCTGAGCAGATTGAACAGTGTCCCCGCTGCAATCAGCATGTGTTAGAGCAGGATGAACGAAGCAAATTGTACAGTGCCCTATACAGAGGCAGTATGTTATAGAGCAGGAGGAGCTAAGTAAATTGTACATAGTGTCCTATCTGCAGGCTGAAGCTTGTGGAGAGGTGAAGCTGAGCAAACCCCTCATAGTGTTCTATCTCTAGGTACCATGTTAAGCAGACAGGACACAATACACAATCTACATAATGTGCGCTCTGTCGTAGAGCAGAAGGACATGGTCATAGAAGGCAACAGTTAACATAAATTGTACATGTTAGATATACAGTACTTCTTATGGGGAACCTTTAACACCTAGCAGTTAGTACAACTCGACAGCGCGACAGTTAGTCACTACCAACTAGTGAAATTGGTGATAATTGTCCTCTAATGTTCTGTAATTACTATACCACAATACTTTTCTAAATTTCCCATTATTCTCCTTCTCTTCTATATCTATACAGTAATCCCTAGTGTACATTTACAGTCAGTACAGTCAAGGATGAGATATTACTGTCATCTCTTTATGATGACATAACACAACTTCTGTTCTTTTAATGCAGTTTCTTATCCTTTGCCGGTGCACATCTTTATGGATTGCATAAAACAGCATAACATCCTTGGTGGAAGCACACAAGCAGAGATTGAAGTTGGGCAGAAAAACAACATTTTACAAATGCTATTCCATATATGCTAGATATATCATCAAGTGGAAAACCGAAGCAATTTCCAATGAATGCAGTTTACACTATGTCCATTAGATCTAATTTTTTCAAATCAAGGGGAAATGGTTCTGAAATGCGGTTGTTATATTGGCAGAGCACGATGTATGTAGTGATAATATATGTACATAAGGATGTAGTAAGGCGGGGGTGGGGTTAAATTCAGCTCAGCTCTTCAATTTTGTGTTGCTAGTATTTTGTCTTTGCCCTCTGTGCGCTACTGAGCAACATTTTTTGCAAGATTGCTTCTACTAAGTATTTATTATCCTGCCATTACTTAAGCTTATCCATGTACTGTAGAAAATACACACAACATTTTAATTTTATTTTAAGGAAATCTGCAATCAAAATCCATCATGATAAACCAGGGACACTTAGTCATACATCCAGGTACCATGACTGTGGCATATTTGTTATCCATGGCCGCATTTTTTTTTTTCTAAAATAAGCTTTTACAATTATGCTAATAAGCCTGCAGGGCTCCTGGGGTGTTACCAGAGCCCCCCTGTACTACAGGTTTGCAGGCTGTTACACTGTCTCCGCCTCTGCTCCCTCAATCCTGTATAGATTGTGTATGTGTTAGAATGACATTGTTGAAAGAATTGTATGGCAGCTGTCAGGATTGAACCGGCTTCCTTTGGCCTTACTAGTCAGTTTTCTACCACTGTGCTATGTAGCCTGATTGTTTTGTTTAATACCTGTCTTCTTGTTGCTGGTGTTTCTGCATTACCTGGTGCTGTTTTTAGTGCTTAGCTGTGTTCATTTGTATTACCCTGTTTGGAGTGGCCGGGCTCCAATTAAGGCTGGTTTTGTCTTTCAGTCTTTGTTATGCACTGTTGTATCTGCAACTTATCCCTGGTTCTGTTCTGTTGGAACATCTATTCTTTCTAGTAGCTTGTTTCTTTGACAGTGGTGAGAGATTTTGTGAAGTTTGTCTGTTCTCTTGTATTCTCTCACTGCTTTCCTGTCTGTTCTCCTTTGCCTGTGTTAATCTAATAGTGAGTGTTTTGTTGACCTGCTCCGGTTGTTACTAACTATTCCTGCCCTCCCTATTGTCCTGCTTCCTGTATTCTGTGTTTGCGTGCATGATGGGTTTGCTAATTTGCCATGTTTTACAGCAATCTTTTAGTTAGTGGGGGCCCAAATTTAGTACCGCAGACCCTAGTATCCCTGTTATATTGAGGATCTTGTGGCCCAATAGCGTTTCTAGTAATGATGGAGCCCCATCGCAAAACTTGTATCGGGACCCTCCCTAAAACATGAAACATTCAGCAGCTTATTGCACACATTGTGATGTCACAGTGCATCAATAATAAAAACATAAATGTTGCAGTACCAAGATGACTGTGATGTGAAGTCACAGTACAGGGATAATAAAGTCAGTGATGTCAAAATGAACCGAGTGATACACTATCACTCTACTGTGATGATCATGCAGTAGTGTCACAGTACAGGTAACACACACACAATGATAGTACAGGAAATGATTTCCCCCATAGGGATAATAAAGTCAGTGATGGCACAGTACATGAAAAATACCCATGAGGGCAATTTATCATATGTCGGCACACCACCCCGATGTTCTGGTGGATACATCAAGAGACTTAGTCCTCTTGATGTATCCATCAGGCGGCCACAGCATTGGGGGAAACTACTCTAGGCCTGATCTGGTGTAGTTTTGCGCAAAAACCTGCAAAAAAATGTGCCTCACCACCCCAGACCAAATACAGACTTGTATACTATACTTCCAAATTCAGATCTAACTTGACAAAGGTCGTATAAAGACCAAATCATCGTTAACTTCCTGATCTGCTTAATATTTAGTACAAATATGCAACTACTTGCACTAGGTGAAGGCTTATTGAGTTTTTCGTGTATCACTCTTGAATACAAATTAAACAAAGTGAATACAATACTGGTGTGTGCCATGTTTACATACTTCAACCTCCAAAGGTATGTGCTAGGACCACATGTATGGTTTGTCCCTAATACTACCACAGCCTACACTTTGTTTCTCCAGCAGCTATCCACATAGCCCCACTAAACTTCAGTCTGTATTGGTAGGTCATGGCAGTCACTTATCAGTCACTATAAATCTGTATACATTCTGCTGAGACTTCTTGCAAGATCTCTCACCATATTATAAGCTTCCTCGCCAGTCATGGTTATGTCACATGCTGTACTCCCTTAGCTCTTCTGCAGGCAACCATCTTCTGCAGTCTACCACCTTGCAAAAAAACTCACCAAACTTAACCAATTATGAGGGCATAGGCCAACACTCCAACACTCCAGTCCAGCATACCATGGGGATTACTGAGCAGTCAAAACCATACGTAGTCCTTTCCTAATAATGTGGTGGCACAGCAAATTTGCAAAACCACACTTACCCAGAAGACGCAAGTCTTTATTTTTTACAACAGCAACACTCACACATATTCGAGGGAATTTATTAATACACTTGTGCCAGAATTCTGACATTCTGGAACCAAAAAATGACTTTCGCCACATTTATCGAGACTTTTAGACTTTTATTTTAAAAAAAAAGACCTCTACCACCAGGATGAAGTATTGTAAGCCAAGCACACTATCGTACCGGTGTGTGCCCCCTCTTGCAGGATCTACTCTTCTTTTAGATTCTTGTGCCATTTTCTTTTTACAATAAAAGGCTTTTTAAAAATTATGCAAATAAACCCGCGGGACTCCAGGCTCTATACAGCTTAATAGAGCCTGGAGCACCTTAGGTTCATTTGCATAATTTTTAAAGCCTGTTTTTCTTAAAAAACAAGGGTATAAGAAGCTTAAAGGAAATCTACCATTTGATTTGATGCATTATAAAGCAAACATACTTTGAAAATGCTGTAGCTACACTGATGCAGGGTCATATCTTGGTATGCTGAGTGGTGAGAGCTGAATGGTTTTGCTGAAAAAACAAATATAACATTCAACATGGGATAGCTGGGTCGGGACGGCGGCCTAGATCAATACATTCGACACAGAGCTGGAATTACAAATGGAGGATAGTCAAGACATGACTAATCAACCTGAGCTGGATCACTCATACACAGCAGCTGGGGGATGGTGCAGCAATTGATTATTCTGCCTTCAGGCACAACTCAGGGATTGATTCATCCTCTCCTGCAAAGAAAAACTCACAAGCTAGGAGAAGTGCTGAACCAAGCGCTGAACCAGCCATAGAAGCGACAGAGCTTCATTATTATAATGTTATATCTGTTTTATCAGCAAAGCCACTCAGCACAGGGATTAACCAAGATATGATCCTGCATCAGTGTAGCTATAGCAGTCTCAAGGTATGTTTGCTTCATAATGCATCAAATCAAATGGTAGGTTTCCTTTAAAGAAAAGCATATTCTGCCAGAGGAGGCACACACTGGTATGTCAGTGTTCGTGGTTTACAATCCTTCATCCTGGTGGTAAAAATCCTTTAAGCATGTTTCCAGCTTGCCCGACTAAGTGGCCTTCAGAAAATGGGTTTTGGCTTACGGGAAAGGGGCATGCCAATTGAAAATACACTCTGTTCCAGAAAATTTTAGTGCCCAGATTAAACTAACTTAAAATTAGGTCTAAAGTAGGAACCAACAGTCTTCTACTGTACCAGGATTTATCATTGCAGTGATAAATCTGGCGCATCAAAAGACTAGTGTTTTCTAGCTGCAGACACATTGTTAAATTCTCCCCACATGGACATACCCGAGGATACCCAATGTTGAGTAACCCATGACCTGAAAAACATTAAAGTACATATCTAAAAGTTGAGTGAAATAGTGGATAGCATTGATAGGTGAACTTTAGCTTTCTAATAACTTTCCTAGAAAGCTATATACCATAACCAAATGCAACCGATTTTTACAGCTTGACAGAAGGAAAAAAACTCTGACATTTATACTTTGTGTCTATGATGGCTGTTAACCCCAGAGAGCCAGGGATATTTAATATTAGTGGAAACTACCTCCATACAGTTGTGACATCTATCCTTTTTTTTATTTATTGCACTTTTAAGAATCCACCTACAATATTATGTGAATGAGGAACCTGCAAATGATAATGCAGCTACTTAGTGCTTCTACAGTGCAGACATCTTTCCTGCTTAGCGGCCCCTATGGAGTGGAGATTGATATCTGTGCCACAGGCGCCCAACGTCACTCACTGCATGGCTGCTGAAAACATTGCCTTCACAAAATCGAAAAGTAAAGACGAGATTACCTTTTTCTGAATTTCAAAATAAATTTTATAGCATGGCACATTTCTGCTAAAGATGAACTAATAGCTGGGAAAAAAGTGAGTCTTAGAATCCGAAAAGCTATTTAACAGCTGAAAGGGTACTGCTGGGATTGGACTATTTTAAGGGATAGTGGTTTTATGACTGCTGTTCTGGAGTGGTGCAGCAGATAATGGGTCTGATGGCTGGCTGTGCTGTAAGGAGAATGGAAGCTCATACCGGCTGTCTTCTGACTACAGGTGACTGATTACCTCTTTCATTCTGAAAGCACAAAGCACAAACTGCCTTTTAAGTGTAAATATTTTATCATTGTTCTGTCTGTGCTCCGCTCTGACCAAAGTTACACATAACTGGATCATTGCTTACAATCATTTCCCCAATATCTGGCTTTAGGGGACTAGAATTGGGTGATGTCCTATTACATAATATTTTAATGCTGCCTTATTATGATTATTGTTATGTTGTTTTTATAGAAGGATAACATCTCTTCCAAAATATTGCATGATGATAAGATTTATACATTCATAGACACAATGAAGTCTTTATGGACATGAGAATTCACATATGTACATCCACATTTCATTATATGGCCATACTACTTTGTTTTTTTTTAATAAAATCACCTGAGTGCACATGTATAATTCGATAAACTAAGTGTGATGATAAGATCTAAATTATGAGAGAGAGCCTCTTATTTTTCTTCTTCTGCCTTTATAAACAGAGGCCGTAGGCCAGGACAATCATCATCCCAGAAGTACTCACTCAGGCCCCACTTATTGAATTAATGGAGGGGGGAGAGGAGCCACTTTACATCCTTTCACTAGTTTAACTATAGGTGATGGCCTACTCACTAAAGGTCACAGGTACGAGTCCCCATCTGGATTTATACATCAAAGGAATATGTGGCATAATCCATAATTCAGTTTCACCAATGTCCCCATGTAATTAAAGGTAGACTTCTACAGTAACTATGTAACTATGCATAACCCCTAAACTATTATCACTAAAATCATCATACATAGTATGTATCTGATCGGGACATTATAAGCGAAAAGCTGGAATTAAAACGAAGTTTAAATGATGCCCACAGGACAAGATATCAGTCAAGAAAGATTTGGAGGCACACAAGGTCTTTTACACCTCCTAGTAATAAAAGCCGATTATCATACGCCAGGCCTCCTGGTGTCATCACAAGCAGTGGGGCTGGTCAGAAAATCTTAGAATCTATTTAGATGAAAGTCTCCAGCTAAAAAAATTGTCATTCTTTGGGGATCCCAGGTGGACAGGGGGATCAGGCCTTTATCAGGCTTCCACAGGCTCCAGACTTAAAATGTTACATAATGTATTCAGTTCTGTTTTCTTTTATCCGTTATTATTTTACCAAACTTTTTGTCACCCATGTTGTATAATAACTCTTTTTTAAATTGTTAGCGCTGTCCTAGTGCTAACAATATAAACGTCCATTTGATAAGAGCCTTCTTGTGTTCTAACGATTTCATAACTCTGAGGAGATGTTACCTACATTGATTGCTTGCTTGATTTATGACTGTAATATAATATTGGTGCATAATATATCCTAGGTGTCTCGTCAGCCTATACATGACGAGTGGTGGCAGCGGAACACACTCGGGTACTTGGGGGGCAGAGAGCTGTCAGAGTTCGGTCCAGTGAGACCAGGCAGGCTCCCTTCCTGAACCTAAGTTGGATCCAGTCAGCGAGCAGCAAGGTGCCTGACAACGAGCATTCACCACATATTTAAAATCTGCAAAGAATAGGCAACTGGAACCTGTCACAAGCTAAAAATGACATTGCTGGTAACAAGTTCACTTTAAGATAAAACTTGGCTATAAATGAGCTCTAGGAGTAAAATACCGCCATGGCTACTCTTGCATAGTTTAATGGAAAAACACTGGGGGGGAGTTTATTAAGAGAAATATAAATGGCACACAGGCGCAAACTACAAATGTTTGATGGAGTACTTCTTAAAGAAGTGATGCTGTCGCTGGTAAAGGTGGTGTGCCTCTCCCCCGCTAAAAAACTCAAAAATAAACACAATTTCGAGATGCCTGCGCTGGCTAAAAATAGTATAAATATATGTGCGTGTATTACATGAAGGAGACAAGACTCCCTGCACCAATGCTGTTTCTATAGTGACCTGTACACTAAAATAGTCAGAGCACTAACCTCTGTGTGATGCCTTCTTTTAGCGGAAAGTGAAGATAACTGCTGGCAAAGACTGATTCCAGTAGGCTCCTGTGGTCAATAGATGTATGTGTCGGTGCTCTTGTTGTGAGTCCGTGTACAAGGATGTTGCTCCCAGTAATAATCCACGCAGTGGCAGATCAGTAGAGAACCCCCGGCTGGCGGCTTCACTGAATCTGACTGACAGACCGATGTACCGGTGACATCATCCTAGGCTGGCCAGTAATGCAAGTCAAGGCTGCGGCCGCAGCCACTGTAAGTGTGGTGGGGCCACACCGCGGAGAGCCGGCAGCGATGCGATGCTGCCGTCTTCTCCTACAATGTGACCGCTGGCTGGAGCGTGCTGGGGGGGGTGTCAGCACGCCCCCTTATGAATAAGGCCGACTGCCAGCGCGCCGGATACACGATCCGACCTCTTATTTAGTAAGAGGTCGGATCGGTTTAAATAAATTTACTGGACATAAATTAAAAAAAAAAAAAAGGCAGGGGGGAAAGGGGCGGGGGGGGGATTATGGGGGGCACATTTGGTGGGTGGGTTTTCCAGGGTGACAGGTCCTCTTTAAATTACAAACATCCAGAGGTCTGTTTGTAACTAGGGGTCGTATGTAAGTCGGGTGTTCTTAAGTAGGGGACCGCCTGTACCCCTTATTGATCTGTCCTTATTACTGTTGCTGCATGTATTAGGGACGCTATTATACTTGGTCGATGCTAGAATATTCAGTATTTGTTAAAATTAATTAAAACCTGTATAATTATCTTAAGACTGTTGTTTATTTTATTAAAAAAGTATTTTCTAAAATTATGTGAATAATAAACAATGTACAAAATGGCCTCTTAAAATATACCTTTGTTAAATTAAAAGATTAATAGAACAATTTCGGATCAGAGGGCAAATAGATCTATTTCACTGTTTAAGCCGTTGGGGATTAGCGTATCCAGGTCAAATATCCTTAGGCTTTCTGCTTTTGACATATGTTTTATATAGTTGCCCCCTCTCCAATCACGTTTCACTTGTTCTACTCCAAATATGATGCTTCCTTTGATTTGTCCATCATGTTTCTCCTTATAATGTCGTGATAGGGGATGGCCATCAAATCTTTTTTCTATATTTTTCAAGTGATCGTTTAAACTGTATACAGTAAATGACCCCTTTCATGTTGAAACTAATGTGATGTTTAATTGTGAAGGAGTTATTATCACCAAATGTGTGTATTATAGATTGTGCATGGGTGTCTTTGCACATTTTACAATATCTACAGTGGTAAAAACCCTGCTTTTTTTAGAAAGTTGTTATTATTGTTGTGCTTTCCATGCTTTTGGGGTGATCACCTATAATTATATCCTGTGACAATATACTCCAGTGTTTCTGAATGATTCGTTTAAAAACAAAATAATCTTTGGAAAATTGTGTGATTATTGGAATTTTCGTGATATTTCGTTATGAACGCCTGGGTGAGTTCCTGATGTGTTCTTCTCATTGGTCAACAGCAACAAATCCCTAGAGGTGATTTTATTTCCCTGATGGAGTCTATTTCATATCCTTTCTGAATAAACTTGTTTTTTAGCGTATCAGCTTCTGTTAGGAAATCGTCCAATTCTGTACAGTTTCTTCGATGTCGTAAGAATTGGCCCTTTGGAATGCTGTTCAACCACATAGGTAAATGACAGCAGTCTTTTAATATAAAACTATTACTGTCCGTGGGTTTGTTATATGTTTTTGTTTTCAATTGTACTTTGTGAATGTAGATTGTTAGGTCTAAAAAATTAACTTGTTCCTGACTATAGTTCGAGGTGAATTCCAAAGAGAAGGAATTGTCATTAATCTCTCTGTGGAATTCTTTCAGGGGTTCGTCCCCCCCTGGCCCAAATGAAGATGATGTCATCTATGAATCTACGCCATAGGACCAAGTCTGCATCAAGCCCACCTGGGGGTATATTTTCTCCTCCCCCTCATCTCCCCACATATAAATTGGCGTAACTTGGCCCAAACCTGGTCCCCATAGCTGTCCCCGATTTCTGTCTATAGAATGTGTCCTCATAGAGGAAATAGTTATGGTGTAAAATATTCAATAATAAAATTGATTTGTCACTCGGGTAGTTCGTTCACCTTTTGCCTCACAGCTTTTCTGATGTTTGAAAACTGTGTAAAGGGATGTGTTTTCAAAATGTGTTTAGTATCTCTGAGGTATGTGGGTAATGTGCACACTGATTTCTTAAGTTGGTGATCCACATATGCAGACAAATTTGAGGTTAAACAGTCAATGCCAGAGACAATAGTTCGAGATTTATGAATTTTTAGTTAATAATACAATACCGCTAGTCAGGGGGTTCTGATTGTTGATAAAAACTCTTGTTTTGTTAGAATACCTAAGGATTTCCCTTTTTTGGAGAGGGAGTCCAATTTTTTCTTATATTGATTAGTTGGAACAGATTTTAATCGTTCATATGTGCGGCTATCACCTAATATACGGTTGGATTCTTTATTTTAGTCCTCTTGTTTAATATGACTATGCTCCCCCAACCCCCCTTATCCGCTGGACGTATGACAATTTGTTAATTTTTTTGTAAAGATTGAATGGCTTCAATTTCTTTATTCTTAAATTATTACCATATGTAAATAGCTTTTTTGTATTTTTAACTTTTTTTTATATCGCGAACCACTAGTTGTTGAAAGGCATTCGTAGCCTCTGAATACTCATTTTGTTAAATTTGCTTTTAGGTGCGAATTTTAATAGAGTATTTTCATGAGGAGTTAAACTATAGTTAATAAGGTTATAGATCTTTTGTCCCGGTATTCATCCCCATTAAATCTCCGGTGGTTGTATTAGTTATTATCTTTTTCTTTTTGGAGAATCCCCCCCCCCTCTTGTTCCTTTTGTGTGGTTTATGTGAAAAATTTTTTGGATGTTCCCATCTTTATTTCTGTTTTGTTTGGTGGGGTTTCTAGTGTCCATTTTGGCTATGAGATTCTTTTATTTTTAAATTTTTTTTAGACGGAATGGTGTGTGAAGTGGGCATTACTGTATTAGTTTCGGTGTTGTTGTCTGGGGGGAGCGTTTGAGGGGTCTTCTGTTTCGATGAATTCAATATCTCTCAGTAATTCTTCTCCTCTACGGTTTTACATATCTGCGCTATGGTTTTGTGTATCCAGTATTTTGTATTTGTGTGGAAATGGGAGATGGTAAATGGTTATGTTCCTGATTCGGTAGGTTATAATGCTTGAAGTCATGGTTGCAACCAGTGATGTTGTGAGAGTGGGTGCCAGTCTTAAAGTTCCCCGGCCAGCACTTCACCATCTACAAAGGGACATCTTAGTAGATCCGAGCACAATCTTCACTAGGTTGGACCTGTTTAGACCAGGTCTGACCTGGCGGAGATTTTTGCTAAATGCCCACAGAGCAGGAAGGTTGGAGATTTGCATGCCAGAAAAAATGTGCACCTAAAGGGACGTGTCACTGCTTGGTCTGAGTTTGCGCCACATTTTATTACATAAACTCAACATAATTGTATGCACCTAAAAATAAAATGGTGCACACTTCCAGAGTAGTGCAGGGTGTGCCAGATAATTGAAGACTGTGCGCCAATATTCAATAATCTTGCACATCCTGCACCAACTTACTGCAGCTTGCCTCACTTTTGATAAACTTGGCCCATTGTTTTTCATTGACTGACAAGGCATTGAAGCCATTGCATTGCATGTGCACAAACAAGCTTTATATGGACTTGATTTTGGAGATTGTTTACTTTTTTAATGGTGCAATTAAGGGATAGATAGAATTTGCTGAGCAACTTTTATTAATCGTCTTTAGGGGGATAGTCAAGTTGGAGAAAAATTATACCTTTTTAATATTTTAAATTGAGTGTTCACAGTACAGTATAATGTAACATGATGACTAAATTACCTGGGTCAGTACAATTCTAAAATTCACAACTTTTAACTTTATGAAAAAAACACCTTGCAAAATTGTAATTGTGTCACCATGTTTTATTTTTCTAGTAGAGAGCTTTTTTGTTTGCTTTTTATAGAACAATTGGTAGTTGTTCTTGGTGCCATTTTGCTGTTTATATGTCTTTTTTATCTATTAGTTTTCAGTTTTTTTTATCTGTTACTGATAGACTACAGACTGCTTTCTGATTATAGGGTGTGGACAGAGGTATGAAAAGTGGCTACACCATGGCATCTAATGAGTTAACCACTGCCTATGATCTCCTACCTGGCTCCCTGATAGCAAATCATTCACTGCCTAATCACAACATTTTGGGTAGTCGGCCCTAATAATTAGGACCTGAGGTGGTAATTCAAAAAATATCCTAAGACTAAAAATACTTATATCAGTACCAAAAATCTATGTATACAAGTATGATGGCCTCATGGAAGTTTAAAATTATAGCTACTGTATATCAGAAGTGAAGCCGCAACATGACACAAATAGAACAGTGACATTCTAATATAAATGACAAATATTACTGCTTCTCTGGACAAATCCTAAACATACACATAATTTCTCAAATTGTGGCAACAAAACTGATTTTAAAATAATCCCCTCACTGTAAATCTTCCTCCTCGAGATGAAATGGACATTTAATATTGGCAATGGAAACCTGAGCAGGTTTCTTACAATTGTACAGGGTGGTGAAAAGATGTAAGGGTTTAATGTCCTTCACTACTTCCTCCAAAGTATATATAGTTTGCAGAAATATAAACATCACACTCGTCTTTGGGTTTAAATTGTTGATTGTGCTTTCTTAAGGTGTAGAAAAATTAAAAAAGGAATCATGTAATTTACAGTAACTTACATTTGACATGGGCAGTGTAAGCATCAAATTATCACCTTACCCGTATAGAAAATTATACTGAGCTGTTAGCTACACCCAAAACCAAAACTTCAAGAAACTGAGAATTTGTATACCACAGTTATTTTAGTAGTTTGTGTTTTTTATTAACCCTAAACTGAACGTAATACAGTGGAATTTTTTTTATTTGAATAAGCTCTATTCCAGCTACCAGTTACTCTCTTCTGTAGACTACATGTAGACAAACGTTCTTTTGTCCATGTGCGATCTGTTGGATCAGCGGATCAGAACACGGACAAATTAATTTCTATGGGCTTACGCACACAGCTGTAGTGTCCACGGATCCATGTGTGAGCTGGCAGTCTTTTTTTCTGCGGTCATCATTTCATGTGTAAATGGGGTGAGAGTAAGCCTGAATCTTTTACACACTCTGTGTCTCTGTGGCTCTAGAGGGGAAAATTCTTTTTTACCAGTGATTTTACATAAAATGATCCACTTTTTGTGTTGTTAATGCCATACATGTCGGCTACTGCTACTGCCACTTCCTTTAATCTTTTTTTAATTTTTTGAGTTCTCTATTAGGGGGCTGTGATAGTTGATAGAAGGCTCGCTAACCCTGCAGACAATCGGAGCTTAACTAGAGTATCAAATGATCTGTTCCCTTCCCCCCAGAATTGCTGAGCAGTAATTGTGTTGGTACCTTTGCAGGGCTTGGCAGGGTTAACTGTCTCTGATGGGGTGTTCTCATCCCCCTGTAATGCTAAATGGTAACTGTGGTGGGTGCAGTAGCAGCAGGGTGAGATTTTGGTAGCTGCTCATTCAAGCCTGATTCAACTCTCTCCTTATCCCTTTGTATTCACTCAAATGGACCTTGGCCCAGTCATCTGCCTGACCGGGCAACTTTGGGACAATGTTCTACACAGTTCTAGTGCTCCCAGCTGTCCGGTTTTCAAGTCCGCAATAAATTTACTTTGGGTGGGTGCGATGGTTTCACTGGAAAGGAGATCTGTAAACTTAAATAGATCATACCATAATAGACATTTCTGTTCACAGGATAGAAAAGAGTTTGGCTGCTTGGTGTCTAAAAGCTGGAATGAGGAGAATAAGGTGCCACGAGTCCCCTTAAGTGCCTTATCTAAAAAGGATTTCAGGTGTTTTTTTATTTCAGGGGGGTCATTTATATTAAGTTGGGGATTTTGTGCCTGCTTGATTTTTTTTTTTTTTTTTCTTTTGGGCTTATTTGATTTATCCTAGAGGGTGATATATATTTTGGATTTGAGCTTGATGGGGTTTTTTCAAAACAACTTGTACAAAAGTCAGCTCTGGACTGGAGTTTATTTGGAGTTTACTTTTTACTGCAGATATTTTATTGCAAATATTCAACTGCGCCAAAAAATGGTGCAAAAATACGACACAAGTTAGATGAATGACCCCCTTTGTAATGAAAAGTTTGGACCCATTTGCTGGAACTGGTGTTAGAGAAGCACCTTATCAAACCAGCAGCTTTTGCCTGTTTTTTTTTTTTAAATGTGTATGAGAGAGCAGTACAGGTTTTCTGCATCGTTGTTTGGTTGCCTAATTGTGCATTGCATTTGGGTATACAATTAGCCACCTGTCTGCAAATGATTGTTTTATAGCTTTATTCATTTGCGAAAAATTCATAGCCACATATTATAAACAAAATGAAGATTAACCGTTTCATGGAACTATACTGAAAAGAAATAAATGTATACCAGTATGTAATGTTCTCTCAATACTTATTGGCCTATCTACAGATTGGTGGAGCTGCAACACTAGATGCTTGCAGCGTTCAGCAGACTGAGCCAGATACGGTTAGATCTTCCGTTACAGAAGTATCACTGGTTAACATGACTGACTGAACTTGTTAGCCACACGTGCTGTGATGTTGGGTAATAAAAGGAGCCTCTCCCTTTCTGTGTTAACTAAACTAACCATCTCATGGTTAGCTCACCATCAAATATACTCAGTTAGCCTCAAAAAGGTATCGCCTGATTTCTGTCAACAGTGTCCAACCACAGGCCTTTATGTTGGGGAAACAGGTCAGAGACTCCATCAACGTATGAACTCACACCGATCTGACATTAAAAATGAAAGAAAAGATCTCCCAGTGGCTGCACATTTCTCCAGAGAGGACCACACTATGGAGGATTTGCAGATTACTATTTTAATGGGACATTTTAAGACACAGAGGGAAAGGAAAGAATGGGAGTATAAATTAATGAGGAGATTCAACACCTTACAAAGTGGTCTTAACATTCATGCCAGCTTCATGACCTCCTACCTCTGACCTGGAGGCCACAAGCAGATAAGAGCCAGGGCTCATGTGTCTCGCCTCATAGGTTTTTAATGTTTTTATTGCCATCCTGTTGTAAATAAGATGTCCCTGTTTTTATCAATCTGCTGTTTTAGAGGTTTTTCTAACATCCTTTGATGATCACTGTTTAGTGTGTATAAAATGCTGTGAATTTTCTGTTTCCTGCATAACATCATGTCTGACGAAGAGAACTAGTATTCTCGAAAGCTCACCATCAAATATACTCAGTTAGCCTCAAAAAGGTATCGCCTGATTTCTTCACTCTTCTTTAACTAAACTAAGACAGAAGTCATGTGTCATGTTAACCATTGCCTCTTCTATATGAAATGGCAGTGCAAACAACTGCCCTCTTCCCAGTTGCCATCACTGTATCACTTTTGTAGCTTACGATACTGTGGTCCTATTCAAATTTTTCTCATTAAAGTGTAACCGTCATTCTGAGCAAAAAAAACTAAAATACATAATTCTGTCCCAGGTGTCCCTGGGAATCATTCCTCAAAATATTTTGCCTCTCGGTCCTCATTTAGTACCTTTTTTGGCCCATAACAACCATGGTTTCCAGCTCTCAAAAAACCTACAATCAACAAGATGGAAGCGGGACTTCCTCCTGTCACCTCATCACAAGCGCCTGCTGCCTGACCAATGAGACCAGAGCTATCTATCTAACTATCTCCTATCTATCTATATTTCTATATAGAAATATCCTTTTTCCTAATGATTATATTAAGTGACCCTGGCTCCTGCACCCACTGTGAGTTGTGCTGCTCTGGATTTTTCTATTTTCTATATTTCTATCTATCTATCTATCTATCTATCTATCTATCTATCTATCTATCTATCTGATATCTGTCTATCTAACACTTCAGCACAGCACATGAGGGCACAGCATGAAGACTTGTAGAGTCTTTCCTGCCATTTCCTTGTGTGAGGTGATGGGGGAGGGGGGCTGCAGTTTCTGTCTGTGTGGATTATTTTTTTGCAAGTGAAGGGAAAGCTGAGGTTAGATAAGTGTAGGTGTTTTGTCACTGCATTAGTTAGGGCTTCTCCCTGCACATGACTGAGTGCTGGTGCAGTAAGACATAAGGTGATCAGCTGTGGGCAGTGAGACATGAGGTAATCAGCTGGCTGCAGGGGGAGGGGGACGTATCTCCTGTTCCGTAGTCTTCTTTATGAAGACAGAATGTCCATAGTAACGGCTATCTGAGCACTCACTGCTATCTAGGGGAAGTCTGCAGAATACAAGAGAAAGGAGCAAGATTCGGGTAACTAATCCAATTGCAAAAGGGCTTAAAATTACCTGTCCTACAACATATCAAAAGTTTTTTGAAATTACGGTTACACTTTAAAGTAGATCGACCATTTGGAAAACCAGCGCTTAAAACAAGCATTTCTTGTTGCAGTTTTTACCTTGTAATTTCTGCAAAAATTAGTTTTTTTAATTATATTAGTTATGCCCAGGTGCTCTTGGCACTTAACCAAGGGAGCTCTGGTGCTATCCGATTCCGCAGTTCCCGAGAGCTGGTGACTTCACCCGGCTCTTTAAAATCTGACGTGTGAGTGCTCGTTATCCCTATCACACACCCGAGTGACCCTCAGCGCTGCTGCGCGGCACAACCAGGAAGCAGCTTCACCATGCCAGAGCACCCTGGGTGATGTGGGTTTAGAGCCTGGGCCTAATCAGCGTAATTTTAAAAAATTACAAGATTTATGACTATTCCTGGTAAGATCCTACATCAGGGCACAAACTGCAACAAGAAGGAATGGTTGGTTTAAATAGTGGTTTTCCAAGTGGTATATTGCCTTTTAAAAGTTTGATGACAAGTCATTTTCAGCATCTCCCTAATAACTGCAGCAAAACAAAATTAATATCAGTCTCTGACTTCTTTTTCTAGATGCATCCATGGGATGGCAGTTCTCCAGACAATCAGTCCACAGCTAACCTAGAACACTTCTTCACCCTACCTCGGGTTGATGTTTCTTTATGCACTAAAAACTGTTATGGTTGGTGCATATAGAGATGAGCATGTGATGTTGGACATTTACCATGAGTTAAACTGATGTCTTTAACTGGTTAATGAACTGGCCTTTCCACTCCCCACCTTCAAAAATCCAAAAAATAACTTTTTTATTTTTACACGTAAAGAGCTCTCCGATGGCTTGTTTTCTGTGTAACAAATTGCACTTCATAGTGATGGTATTGAATATTCCTTTCCATGTACTGGGAAGCGGATTTTACGGCTTTCACTGTGCGCCCCATGTATACTTTATTCCTTGGGTCGGTACAATCACGGGGATAACAAATTTGTATAGGCTTTATAATGTTTTCATACATTAACAAAAATTAAAACCTCCTGTACAAATGTTTTTTTTTTATTTTGCCGTCTTCTGGCGCTAATAACTTTTCCATACTCCGTTGTACAGAGCTGTGGGTGGTGTAATTTTGTGTGACTTTTGATTATTTTTTCAATAATATCATTTTAGGACTGTACAACCTTTTGATCACTTTTTATTGATATCTGTATATTTTTTTTCAAAATGGCAAAAAAAGTGCAATTTTCGACTTTCGGGGTTAAATGCAGTGAAAAACGTTATTATATTTTGATAAGGCATTTTTTGGACGTGTTGATACATAATTTGTTTGTGATTTTTACTGTTTATATCACTTCTAGGGAAAGGGGGGTGAATTTTAAGTTATTTTTAATTATTTTTTTTAACTTTTTTTTTACTATTTTTACTTTACTATAGTATGGCTGATAGCACATTGTAATGTAGAGAATGTGTTATTTTGTTATATATTTGAGTATATTTAAGAATCTTGTCTTCGTGGGAATACCCCTGTAATTCTAATAAGATACATAAAATCAGATTTTGATTGCAACTTTTTGATGCAATTTTGACGATTCACAAAAAAAAACAAGCAGTACATGTCCTAATACATTCTGGTCTTTTTATGATCGAAACCTAGTTTTGGCATCAAAAACTGTATTCAGAACTTGATGTGTATGGGCAGCCTTGCCACATATGATGAACTCTGCACTCACCTTTTCTCTGTGTGGCACCTCTATTATTGTGTGGCAAGCACAGGCGTGGCCTGTAGGTGGAGCATGTCATGTAGGGCTGGACTGCAGAGCTAGGGCTTATCATACATAATACTAGCGTTATCCTATGTTGTATTGGTTGCAGAGCTGTGAGTTGGCAAATAATATGCTTTGAAGATTGTTGGCGAGTATGTCTGCAGTCATTATACTGTATGTGCTTCTATGCTATTGCCGCTGTCATCAGACAGGGGAAATCCTTTTAATGACTTGAGGTGCAGCTCAGCATATCTTTGCATACTGTAATGATCTAATTAAAGCAAATGTGCTGTCTACTGTGCGCTCTATCGCTGCTTGGTAACAAGGCCGCTCATTTATATCGAAGCTATATTGGTGGGTAATAGTAAAAAGTTTGGACACATCTGACTGAGGGTATATTTCTAATAATCTTGCAGTTACTTATATCTAGGATTAACCAGAAGATCTAATGTAGGGGGCTTAGCCAGCAGATTATATGGAAGATGAGAATAACCTTATTTAAGGAACCCTTTCAAAGAAATTTGGAAATAAGATTTCCAGAATGGGAAAAGGAAAACTTTGCCTAACTTTAAGAAAGCCTTGTGACATGGCTTGGAATACCAATCTCACTAGTAGAAACTGTATAGAAGAGTAGTGTGTAGAGGCAGCAGACAGTACAGAGAAGTGTCCCATGTAGCAGGATAGAAGAGTAGTGTGTAGAGGCAGCAGACAGTACAGAGAAGTGTCCCATGTAGCAGGATAGAAGAGTAGTGTGTGGGAGCAGCAGACAGTACAGAGAAGTGTCCCATGTAGCTGGATAGAAGAGTAGTGTGTGGGAGCAGCAGACAGTACAGAGAAGTGTCCCATGTAGCTGGATAGAAGAGTAGTGTGTAGGAGCAGCAGACAGTACAGAGAAGTGTCCCATGTAGCAGGAGGACCACACTGGTGTCTAAGGAAAAATAGTGGCCAGAATTACAGGGGGGCAGCAGAAGATCAGCATCAGAGGATCCCCTCCACTAGAAGCCACTGTCTAGGAGATCACTCGGTGCAGGGTGGCACACACCTGGGTGCTGCTGTGAGGGTTATTCTCATGCTGGGGTGTGGGAGAGAAGCAGAGAGGAGCTTGTAGTAGGATGTAATGTAACATTGTGCCTATATTGCAACTAAATTTCATCTAAAGTAAAGTGATTAATAAGAGGCAGGTTGTAGTTTGTAATAATTCTAGCGCAGTGGTTTTCAACCTGTGGGTCGGGACCCCAGCGGGGGTCGAACGACCAAAACCGGGGGTCGCCTAAAGCCATCGGAGCCGAAATTTTACTGTGTTTTTACTGCGAGTTGCATGGTTTGGGGTCACCACAGCATGGGGAACTGTATTGCGGGGTCACAGCATTAGAAAGGTTGAGAACCACTGTTCTAGCGCAACAACTTTTTAAAGCGACAGCAAAAGTCGCAGTAAAAAGTTGCATAAGCGACAAAAGTCACAAAAATGAGACAATTTAACTAGCATAAATAAAGATACATGTCCCCCATTGACTACAGACTTCACATATATTTTGGTATTTGTTTTAGTTACACATAAAGCTATTAAAAAAATGGTCGCTTCTCTTTATTTTTAGTGTATTGTAATTACCCAATTTCACCACTAGATGGTAGCAAACACCACAATATAACTTTTTGAAAGGAAAAAAAGTTGGCTTTGTGCAATTGACCCTATTTCATTTTTGTATGTTTATAAAAGGGAACTCTGGAGGGATCTGGAGATTCTCAACAAAGGAAAGAGAAGACTGGTGGGCAGTTCTGTACAATTTGGGGGTGCTGAGGGATGTTGTGGATACCACTTGGTTTTAAAAGAAATCTACCATCAAAATCCATAATGATAAACCAGGATAATTACTCATAGATCCAGGCACCGTGACTGTGGTAATCGTCTTATAT
Source organism: Engystomops pustulosus (assembly GCA_019512145.1). Classification (NCBI taxonomy): domain Eukaryota; kingdom Metazoa; phylum Chordata; class Amphibia; order Anura; family Leptodactylidae; genus Engystomops; species Engystomops pustulosus. The sequence continues at coordinate 21,858,219 of CM033647.1, forward strand.
TTGTTATCCATGGCCTCCTTCCTTCTAAAATCAACTTTTACAATTATGCTAATGATCCTGAGGGGGCCCCTCTGTGATCTGGCTTTACAGGCTGTTACACTGAGAAGGGAGGAGGGTGAGACAGTGTAACATGTTGCTGCTCAAGCTTCTTTCAATATATTTTTTAGATCCATTGAAAACATTTTAGAACGTGTTCTTTTCAGGTTTGCGGATCATTTGTGTGCAATGGTTATTTTTCAGTAATGATGCTGGGGACCAGGCGTTTTACTGTGAAACTGTTTCAAACCATCTTTTTATTTTTGCGGATGTGAAAAAAGCTGAACAATGGACGTGACAATAAACTGATGCAGATCCAAAATTCCAGCAAAAAAAAACCAGATGAAATAGGCCCCTTTCACACTTTAAAAATTGCTGTTTTTGCTGAGATTTTCATTGGTTTTTGATCTGATTCATTAGCATTTTGCATTTTTTCATGAATGTTTTCAATTTGTTTTAAAGTCTTTCACACACATAAAAAACTGATGACTGTTCTCTATCTTTTCTGTAGCATTTGGTCTGTGAAAAAACGAACTGCCCCGGGTTTTTGGCGCACACGATCGGATTGTGGCGCCTCGGCGCCGGATTGCATGCGACACAAATCGGGGGCGTGGATGGCGGACCACCCGACTGATTCGGACAAACCGCAGAGTTTTAAAAAACAAATTGTGTCGCAAGACAATACACTTACATGCACCAGGAAGAAGAAGGTGAACTCCGGCGGACCTCAGCGGGGAAGCAACACATGCAGGATCTCGGGCACATGATCTTAGTGAATCACGACAGCTCCTAATCCTCGTCGGACATTCTAGATCGGCGGCATCAACGGGACAGGTAACTAAATGTGCCCCAATGTGCGTGAAAAAGTTTTTTAAAAACCCTTGAATACAATGGGGGGAATTAACACTGTGGGGCAGATTTACTTACCCGGTCCATTCACGATCCAGCGGCGCGTTCTCTGCGGTGGATTCGGGTCTTCCGGTGATTCACTAGACAGTTCCACGATCCGTTGCTGGGTGAAGGTAAGCGCGTGTCCAGTGACACTTTTTTTTTTTTAAATGCGGCGTTTTTTCCGAATCCGTCGGGTTTTCGTTCGGCCACGCCCCCCATTTCCGCTGCGTGCATGTCAGCGCCGATGCGCCACAATCCGATTGCCTGCGCCAAATTCCCAGGAAAAATCGCCGCAAATCGGAAATATTCGGGTAACACGTCGGGAAACCGCAAATTGGGCCCTTAGTAAATGACCCCCTGTGTCTCAGCTTCCACCAGTTTCTAGCTGTAAAACACTAGTATTTTGCTGCACCAGATTTATCACCACGCCCATTTCCACAAAGGCCACGCCCCTTATTCGGACAAGTCAGAAAGGTGCCAAAAAATGGTTTAAAAGCCTTGATAACTGTGGTGCAAGGCATTTTAGACAGTGTTTTTGGCGCAAAACCACCAGAATTGTGCCGCAAGTGCGTTACTCAATCCCACCTCAATGAGTCAGAGAGTACCGCGTGTGTCACTTTTTATGTTGCATTTGCGTTGTGTTCCCAAATGCAACACACAGACTAGTCCTGCGATCATGCAAACGCAATCTTACTTCAATAGTTGATGGCAGGAGGAGTCTATGCCTTGTGTTTGGAAGCGCCACATGTGAACGTGTCCTGCACGCGTTTTTTGTGTAATGGCTGTAGGATTTACGACTAAAGATGAGTGGACCAGTACTTTGGGGGACATTTATCTTATGTCTGGAAACACATGTCTAGTTTTTGGTATTGTTTGTAAGGCCCCTTTAACACTTGCGTTTTTCACGCACGCGTTCTGCGCATGTTTTTTGACTGGCACAACTCGTATCGCACTCTGACCCATTGGGGCAGATGTATTATCGTACTTGCGCCCAAAAATTGTGAGTTTCGTGGGGGTTTTTTGGCGCAAAAGTGTATCATGTAATTTATAATGAGTTTGCGCAAGAAAGAAATGATGTTTCCGACTATCCCGAATCCTCTGTCTTTTTTTTGGCGCAAATGGGTGTGGCCGCCTAACTTTTCCACATTATCCGTCACATTTATGTGTATTTTGTTGGCATTTTTAGGCGCAAAATTTGGCGCGAGATAAACCAGGAAAAAAAATGGAGAGCAAAATTAAGGCGCAGTCCATGTAAGATTTTGGCGCACATCTCATTGATGTCGGCATTTTTATGGCGCAAGACTGATTATTATCGTCTATCCATTATTTACTTACAGCCGTGCGCCGCTTTAAAACATCGGGTTGTGCTTTCCGGAGACTGATCTCAGATGCCGACAGTCGTGCTTGCGCCAGAATTAGTAAATCCCCCCATTGTATGCGATGGGGCTCATTTACTAACAGTGCGCGGACCGCACAAACGTCGGATATTCCGACGATTACCATTTTGTGCTGCATTTATAAGGGGATTGTGGCACACGCGATCGGATTTTGGCGCATCGGCGCCGGCTTCCACGCACAAATCGGTGGGCGCGTGCCATCGAACGATCAGACGGATTTGGACTGAGCGCGGGATTTAACGTTTAAATTGTGTCGCAAGACAATGCACTTACATATACTGGGAAGAAGAAGGTGAACTCCGGCGGACCTGAGCGGGGAAGTGACACATGAAGGATATCGGGTGCACAATCTTGGTAGATCGCACCGGACTTCATCTTCATCAGACCATCCGGAGCGGGGATCGCGACAGGACCGGGTAAGTAAATGTGCCCTAATGGGGCACATTTACTAAGGGTTCGAATCGCACATTTCCGTCGGGTTTCCCGAATTTTTCCGATTTGCGCCGAATTGCCCCGGGATTTTGGCGCACGCGATCAGATTGTCGCGCATAGGCGCCGGCTTTGAGGCAACAGAAATCGGGGGCCGGGGCCGTCGGAAAAAACGCGGAATTTAAAAAAAAAATTGTGTCGCAAGAATAGCACTCACATGCACCAGGACGAAGAAGGTGATCTCCGGCGGACCTCGGCGCAGCAGCGACACATGCAGGATATTGGGCGCACGACCTTAGTGAATCCCGGCAGAATCTGAATCAGCATCGGAGAACGCGCTGCTGGATCGCGACTGGACCGGGTAGGTAAATCTGTTCCAATTTTTTTCACGTACACACGCACGTTTTTTTTCAATGCACATTAAAATCTCAGCATGCTCTCCTTCTGCAAGCCACGTGAAAAGATGCCCCTTACAAATCTATGGAGGCGCATCAAAAACGCATCGCACTCTGAGACTCATGCAAGTGCAATGCGTTTTTAACGGATGTAAAAAAAAAAAAGACAGGAAGCAGCATTTGGGCACCAATTGAAGAATCATGTGATTTAAAGCACGTGTTTGAAAAATGCACTGAAAATGCTGTAAAAATGCAAATAACAAGTGCGTGAAAAACGCAAAAAACGCTAAAGCATCTTTCACACTTGTGTGGCATATGATGTCAGAGAGCATTGTGTGAAAAGCTGGCGGTTTTGCCTGCGTTTTTTGGTCAGTTTTTTACTAGGAATCATTAGCGTTTTTGTGTTTTTAATGTGTTTTTCATGCGCAGACAGCGCACACGAAAAATACTCATGACTGTGGTCTATCTTTTCTATGGCAATTGATCAGTGAAAAATGCATTACACTTGCATGTGTCTCAGAGTGCAATGCGATTTTGATGCGTCTCCATAGACTTGTATGATTGCTAGGGGCGTAAAGCCCATCAAGCAACATGTCCGGTATATGAGGAGCTGCTAAAAGGAGGTCGCCGAACCTTAAGTTCAGGTCTGCTAATCTCTATTTGGTAAATGGTAATCCCGCAGCTATTGACCACTTCTACCTCCTGCATCCTGGATTTATGTTTACAACAATATATAATTGGTGATTTATTTGGATCCAACCCACAAAGTGCAGAAAGTTACACTATTAGGTTAAGATGGCCGTCCATGATTACTGATATGAAAAGATAATCTTCTATCTATATCCATCAACCTGACTTATTACTAGAACTGTGCGCCCATATATACAGGATAGGAGTAGTAGTACTGTGCTGTGCCCATATGGGGGAATAAAGGAGAGGGGGGGAGAGGAGAAAGGGGGGGGGGGGGGGAGAGGGGAGAAGCAGGCGGGAGGAAGAAAGGGGAAAGGAGATGGGGAGAGGGGGGGAGGGTAAGAGGGAGCACTCGAGACATACAGTTCCCATTTAGTCGTGACAGTGTTTGGTATAAAACCGCGACCTGTTGCGCCTTTGCTAAACAGCATTGATAGCGAGCTACGACCTACGTATTCCTGGTCAGGTTTGTTGGAATCTCACAGAAATATGCCGTACAGAAATTTTGGACGCACTACAAATTCCCCTGTGCAAGGTAGTAGTGAAAGGGCAAGCCGACTACATAGAAATTTCCATTAAAGATATAGGATTTGGTGGACACAACCTATGTGTATGATTGGCGAGATGAGTCAGAGGGGGGGGCAGCAGACAGTACGACGAGATTCGGGCCCGATGTAGCTGGTGAAATGAGCTTTGGTAGGATCTCAACAGTACAGAGATAGGTTCCCCATGTTAGCATGGAGAACCACACTGGTTTACAAGAAATGGTGGCCAGAATTACAGGGGGCGCAGAAGATCAGCATCAGAGGATCCCCTCCGATAGAAGCCACTGCCTAGGAGATCACTCGCTGCAGGGTGTCCCACACCTGGGTGCTGCTGTGGGGTTTTTCTCATGCTGGGTGTGTGGGAGAGAGCAAGAGGCTGTGTAGTAGATGTAATGTAACATTGTGCCTATATGCCAACTAAATTTCATCTAAAGTAAAGTGATTAATAGAGGCAGGTTGTAGTTTGTAATAATTCTAGCAAGCATGGTTTTCAACCTGTGGGTCGGGACCACCAGCGGGGGTCGAACGACCAAACACCGGGGTGTGCCTAAAGCCATCGGAGCCGAAATTTTACTGGTTTTTACTGCGAGTTCATGGTTTGGGGTCACCACAGCAGGGGGAACTGTATTCGGGGTCACAGCATTAGAAAGGTTGAGAACCACTGTTCTAGCGCGAACAAACTTTTTAAAGCGACGCAAAAGTCCAGTAAAAGTTCATAAGCGCAAAAGTCACAAAATGAGACAATTTAACTAGCATAAATAAGATACATGTCCCCCATTGACTACAGATTCACATATATTTTGGTATTTGTTTTAGTTACACATAAAGCTATTAAAAAAATGGTCGCTTCTCTTTATTTTTAGTGTATGTATTCCCCAATTCACCACTGAATGGTAGCAAACAACCCAAATAACTTTTTGAAAGGAAAAAAAGTTGGCTTTGTGCAATTGACCCTATTCATTTTTGTATGTTTATAAAGGGAACTCTGGAGGATCTGGAGATTCCAACAAGGAAAGAAGACTGGTGGCAGTTCTTACATTTGGGGGTGCGTGAGGGATGTTTGGATACCACTTGGTTTTAAAAGAAATCTACCATCAAAATCCAAATGATAACACAGGATAATTACTCAATAGATCCAGGCACCGTGACTGTGGTAATCGTCTTATATTGTGTTATCCATGGCCTGCTTCCTTCTAAATACAACTTTTACAATTATGCTAATGATCCTGAGAGGGCCCCTTGTGATCTGGCTTTACAGGCTGTTACACTGAGAAGGGAGGAGGGTGAGACAGTGTAACATGTTGCTGCTCGCTTCTTTCAATATATTTTTTAGATCCATTGAAAACATTTTAGAACGTGTTCTTTTCAGGTTTGGGCGATCATTGTTGTGTGCAATGGTTATTTTTCAGTAATGATGGAGCCACAGGCGTTTTACTGTGAAACTGTTTCAAACACATCTTTTTATTTTGCGGATGTGAAAAAAGCTGAACAATGGACTGACAAAAACTGATGCAGACCAAAATTCCAGCAAAAAAAACCAGATGAAATAGGCCCCTTTCACACTTTAAAAATTGCTTTTTTGCTGGATTTTCATTGGTTTTTGATCTGATTCATGAGCATTTTGCATTTTTTCATGAATGTTTTCAATTTGTTTTAAAGTCTTTCACACACATAAAAACTGATGACTGTTCTCTATCTTTTCTGTAGCATTTGGTCTGTGAAAAAACGACCTGCCCCGGGTTTTTGCCGCACACGATCGGATTGTGGCGCCTCGGCGCCGGATGCATGCGACACAAATCGGGGGCGTGGATGGCGACCACCCGACGGATTCGGACAAACCGCAGAGTTTTAAAAAACAAATGTGTCGCAAGACAATACACTTACATGCACCAGGAAGAAGAAGGTGAACTCCGCGGACCTCAGCAGGGAAGCAACACATGCAGGATCTCGGCACATGATCTTAGTGAATCACGACAGCTCCTAATCCTCGTCGGACATTCTAGATCGGCGCATCAACGGGACATGACTAAAATGTGCCCCAATGTGCGTGAAAAAGTTTTTTAAAACCCTTGAATACAATGGGGGGAATTAACACTGGGGGCAGATTTACTTACCCGGTCCATTCACATCCAGCGGCGCGTTCTCTGCGGTGGATTCGGGTCTTCCGGTGATTCACTAGACAGTTCCACATCCGTTGCTGGGTGAAGGTAGCGCGTGTCCATTGACCTCTTTTTTTTTTAAATGCGGCGTTTTTTCCGAATCCGTCGGGTTTCGTTCGGCCACGCCCCCCATTTCCGCTGCGTGCATGTCAGCGCCGATGCGCCACAATCCGATTGCCTGCGCCAAATTCCCAGGAAATCGCCGCAAATCGGAAATATTCGGGTAACACGTCGGGAAACCGCAAATTGGGCCCTTAGTAAATGACCCCCTGTGTCTCAGCTTCCACCAGTTCTAGCTTAAAACACTAGTATTTTGCTGCACCAGATTTCACCACCCCATTTCCACAAAGGCCACGCCCCTTATCGGACAAGTCAGAAAAGTGCCAAAAAATGGTTTAAAGGCCTTGATAAACTGTGGTGGCAAGGCTTTTAGACAGTGTTTTTGGCGCAAAACCACCAGAATTGTGCGCAAGTGCGTATATCAATCCCCCCCAATGGGTCAAGAGTACCGCGTGTGTAACGCCATATTCCACTTGTGGCTTTATGTTGCATTTGCTTGTTGTTCCAAATGCAACACACAGACTAGTCCTGCGATCATGCAAACGCAATCTTACTTCAATAGTTGATGGCAGGAGGAGTGTTTGGACGTGTGAACGTGTCCTGCACGCGTTTTTTGTGTAATGGCTGTAGGATTTACGACTAGAGATGAGTGGACCAGTACTTTGGGGGACATTTATCTTATGTCTGAAACACATGTCTAGTTTTTGGTATTGTTTGTAAGGCCCCTTTAACACTTGCGTTTTTCACGCACGCGTTCTGCGCATGTTTTTGACGCGCACAACTTGTATTGCACTCTGACCCATTGGGGCAGATGTATTATCGTACTTGCGCCCAAAAATTGTGAGTTTCTGTGGGTTTTTTTGGCGCAAAGTGTATCATGTATTTATGAGTTTGCGCAAGAAAGAAATGATGTTTCCGACTATCCCATCCTCTGTCTTTTTTGGCGCAAATGGGTGTGGCCTAACTTTTCCACATTATCCGTCACATTTTGTGTATTTTGTTGGCATTTTTAGGCGCAAATTTTGGCGCGAGATAAACCAGGAAAAAAATGGAGAGCAAAATTAAGGCGCAATCCATGTAAGATTTTGGCGCACATCTCATTGATGTCGGCATTTTTATGGCGCAAGACTGATTATTATCGTCTATCCATTATTTACTTACAGCCGTGCGCCCTTTTAAAACATCGGGTTGTGCTTTCCGGAGACTGATCTCAGATGCCGACAGTCGTGCTTGCGCCAGAATTAGTAAATCCCCCCATTGTATGCGATGGGGCCGGCTTCCACACACAAATCGGGGGGCGCGTGCCATCGGACGATCAGGCGGATTTGGACTGAGCGCGGGATTTAACGTTTAAATTGTGTCGCAAGACAATGCACTACATATACTGGGAAGAAGAAGGTGAACTCCGGCGGACCTGAGCGGGGAAGCGACACATGAAGGATATCGGTGCACGATCTTGGTAAATCGCACCGGACTTCATCTTCATCAGACCATTCGGAGCGGGGATCGCGACAGGACCGGGTAAGTAAATGTGCCCTAATGGGGCACATTTACTAAGGGTTCGAATCGCACATTTCTGTCGGGTTTCCCGAATTTGCGCCGAATTGCCCCGGGATTTTGGCGCACGCGATCAGATTGTCGCGCATAGGCGCCGTCTTTGACACGACAGAAATCGGGGGCCGTGGCCGTCGGAAAAACAGCAGAATTTTTTTTTAAATTTGTGTCGCAAGAATAGCACTCACATGCACCGGGACGAAGAAGGTGAACTCCGGCGGACCTCGGTGCAGCAGCGACACATGCAGGATATCGGGCGCACGACCTTAGTGAATCAGCATCGGAGAACGCGCTGCTGGATCGCGATGCAAGTGCAATGCGTTTTTAACGGATGTAAAAAAAAAGACAGGAACGGCATTTGGGCACCAGTTGAAGAATCGTGTGATTTAAAGCACGTGTTTGAAAATGCACTGAAAATGCTGTAAAAATGCAAATAGCAAGTGCGGGAAAAGCAAAAAAACGCTAAAGCATCTTTCACACTTGTGTGGAAGTGATGTCAGAGAGCATTGATGAAACTGGCGGTTTTTGCCGGCGTTTTTTGGTCAGTTTTTACTAGGAGTCATTAGCGTTTTTGTGTTTTTAATGTGTTTTTTCATGCCAGACAGCGCACACACGAAAAATACTCATGACTGTGGTCTATCTTTCTATGGCAATTGATCAGTGAAAAATGCATTACACTTGCATGTGTCTCAGAGTGCAATGCGATTTTGATGCGTCTCCATAGACTTGTATGATTGCTAGGGGCGTAAAGCCCATCAAGCAACATGTCCGGTATATGAGGAGCTGCAAAAGGAGGTCGCCGAACCTTAATTCAGTTCTCTAATCTCTATTTGTAATGGTAATCCGCCGCACTATTGACCACTTCTACCTGCTGCATCCTGGATTTATGTTTACAACATATATAATTGGTGATTTATTTGGATCCAACCCACAAAGTGCAGAAAGTTACACTATTAGGTTAAGATGCGTCCAGGATTACTGATATGAAAAGATAATCTCTATCTATATCCATCAACCTGACTATTACTAGAACTGTTGCGCCCATATATACAGGATAGGAGTAGTTAGTACTGTGCTGTGCCCATATATACAGGATAGGAAGTAGTCGTGTGTGCCCAATATCAGTATAAGGATAGTATTACTGTGCTGTTCCCCATATATACTGATAGGAAGTAGTAGTGCTGTGCCCATATATAAAGGATAGGAGTAGTAGTAGTGTGCTGTGTCCATATATACAGGATAGGAGTAGTAGTACTGTGCCGTGTCCAAATATACCGGATAGGAGTAGTAGTACTGTGCTGTGTCCATGTATACAGGATAGGAGTGCTAGTACTGTGCTGTACCCATATATACAGGATAGGAGTAGTAGTAGTGTGCTGTGTCCATATATACAGGATAGGAGCAGTAGTACTGTGCTGTGCCCATATATACAGGATAGGAGTAGTAGTACTGTGCTGTGCCCATATATACAGGATAGGAGTAGTAGTGTGCTGTTCCATATATAGAGGATAGGAGTAGTAGTACTGTACTGTGCCCATATATACAGGATAGGAGTAGTAGTGTGCTGTTCCATATATAGAGGATAGGAGTAGTAGTACTGTGCTGTGCCCATATATACAGGATAGGAGTATTAGTACTGTACTCTGCCCGTAAATAAAGGATAGGAGTAGTAGTAGTGTGCTGTGCTGATATATACAGGATAGGAGGAGTAGTACTGTGCTGTGTCCATATATACAGGATAGGAGCAGTAGTACTGTACTGTGCCCATATATACAGGATAGGAGTAGTAGTGTGCTGCTCCATATATAGAGGATAGGAGTAGTAGTACTGTGCTGTGCCCATATATACAGGATAGGAGTATTAGTACTGTACTGTGCCCGTAAATACAGGATAGGAGTAGTAGTAGTGTGCTGTGCCCATATATACAGGATAGGAGTAGTAGTACTGTGCTGTGCTCATATATACAGGATAGGAGTAGTAGTGTGCTGTTCCATATATACAGGATAGGAGTAGTAGTACTGTGCTGTTCCCATATATACAGGATAGGAGTATTAGTACTGTACTCTGCCCGTAAATAAAGGATAGGAGTAGTAGTAGTGTGCTGTGCTGATATATACAGGATAGGAGGAGTAGTACTGTACTGTGCCCATATATACAGGATAGGAGTAGTAGTGTGCTGCTCCATATATAGAGGATAGGAGTAGTAGTACTGTGCTGTGCCCATATATACAGGATAGGAGTATTAGTACTGTACTGTGCACATATATAAAGGATAGGAGTAGTGGTAGTGTGCTGTGCCCATATATACAGGATAGGAGTAGTAGTACTGTGCTGTGCTCATATATACAGGATAGGAGTAGTAGTACTGTGCTGTGCTCATATATACAGGATAGGAGTAGTAGTACTGTGCTGTGCCCATATATACAGGATAGGAGTAGTAGTACTGCGCTGTGCCCATATATACAGGATAGGAGTAGTAGTACTGTGCTGTGCTCATATATACAGGATAGGAGTAGTAGTACTGTGCTGTGCCCATATATACAGGATAGGAGTAGTAGTAATGTGCTGTGCCCATATATAGAGGATAGGAGTAATAGTACTGTACTGTGCCCATATATAGAGGATAGGAGTAGTAGTATTGGGCTGTGCCGAAGTATACAGGATAGGAGTAGTAGTACTGAACTGTACCCATATATACAGGATAGGAGTAGTATTCCTGTGCTGTGCTCAAATATACATGATAGGAGTAGTAGTACTATGCTGTGCCCATATATACAGGATAGGAGTAGTAGTACTGAGCTGTACCCATATATACAGGATAGAAGTAATAGTACTGTGCTGTGCTCAAATATACATGATAGGAGTAGTAGTACTATGCTGTGCCCATATATACAGGATAGGAGCAGTAATATTGAGCTGTACCCATAATACAGTATAAGAGTAGTAGTACTGTGCTGTGCCCATATAAACAGGCAGTGGCGTAACTAGAAGCTGATGGGCCCCAATGCAAAGTCTGTGCCAGCCCCCCGACTATAACGTATGGTTTATAGTAATAGTCTTCTCATATGGGAAAGTGACACCATAAGGGCCCCCTAAACCTCATGGGCCCGGTTACGACCGCACCCTCTGCACTCTCTCAAGTTATGCCCCTGTAAACAGGATAGGAGTAGTAGTACTGTGCTGTGCCCATCTATACAGGGTAGGGGTAGTAGTACTGTGCTGTGCCCATATATACAGGATAGGAGTAGTAGTACTTTGCTGTGCCTATATATGCAGGACAGGATTAGTAGCACTTTTCTGTGTAAATCTATACTGGATAGGGGAAGTAAAACTGATCAACAGCCTAATGTAGGGTAGTAGTGATGTGCTATGCCAAAAGTAAGAAGAGTTACAAATAAGACAAAACAGACAGACAGAAAACAGACAAAGTGATACATGTAAAACTCATACTTACTTCACACATGTGCTCAGTCTCTTCCTCCTTCTGCTGTGCTGATCAAAAAGGACCTTTAGAGGACTGCAGGTCCTGGAGGGTCAATAGTAGTGATGGGAATTCCGGCTCTTCTTAGTGAGCTGGCTCATTAGGCTCCGCTCACTAAGAAGAGCCGACTCTTCTGGCTTCTGAACGGCTCCCTATTAAATATATAATAAGGAGCCGCAGACCAGTCAGTCACCCCACGCCATTCCACTTGTAACCCGATTGTATCAGGTTAAAGGGGTGTGGTGAGCCGGTTAGGGGCGGGGTTAAGTGAACCATTGGCTCACGTCATTCACTAACAAGAGCCGTCTCTCTTACCTAGGGACACTGATAGAGTTAAAAGCTTGTCAGTGGGCCCTTCAAAGTCCCAAGGCCCAGAGCCACGACCCTTTTTGCCCCCCTGGTAGCTACACCTCTGCACTTTGAGTATAAAAAAATCTAACAGCTGTAAAAATACAATTTCAGGTTTTCATCCTCTTAATGCAAATATAAATATGTCCATTCACTGACAACAATATTGACGTTTTTTACAAGGTTTATTAGAAAGTTACATTATTCCGAGGTAAATAGACAGAAATATTCATTTCTCCTGGTGACTTGTATTCAGTTTTATGGAAAGCAGTGTAAATCCTGGCTACAGATATCCCATAGGACGGGTCTGGGAATAGATGTGGGCACTGCTCGGCGCTCCGGAGCTGGGATATGGATTCCTGGCAGACAGACCTGAATGAGTAACAGATCAATACAGCCGCACCCAGCTGTCGCTGACCCAATTTCTAGATAAACAGAAGCGGTTGCAGCCTCGGTGGTACCCGGCAACTAAGTAAATAGCTGTACTGGCAGCCGCTCATTGCAGTAAATAGTATGTGACAGGGGCTGGACATAACCCCTTCACTGCCCCAGTGGGGACCAGACCCAGGAGGCAGACTGTATGTGGCGCTGACCGTTACCCACACAACCATAAGTGCTGATTTCCTTACTTCCTATTCTAAAGCTGTACGACATGCGGCGGCGATAGTGGAATATTTCAGGGCTGCAGGTTTACAATAATGGGCATGTCCTTTATGCTGGAATGTCATCCTGAAATTCCTAAAAACGTGCTGTTTACGTTGCAATATGACGGGTCTGAATGGAAAAAGAAATCAACAACTCATCCTCACTACAAGGCAAACGTTACACACATGTTATAGATGTAGATGAGTTCAGAAGATTGTACATAGTCTCCTGTCTGCAAAGAACATGTTATGGAGCAAAAGAAGCATATTATACATAGTGTCCTATCTGCAGGCAGCATGTTATAGAGCAGGACTAGCTCAGCAGATCCTACATAGTGTCCTATCTGCAGGCAGCATGTTATAGAGCCTGAACGAGCTCAGTAGTCACTGTGTCTGTGCTCCAATAACAGGATAGGAGTAGTAAGTACTAATGGTCTGTGGCCCCATCTATACAGATATGGAGTAGTGAAAAAAAAAAAAAAAGAAAAAATAATTGCTGTGGCCAGATATAGGCAAGGATGGGAGACTACGAGTAACTGGTATCGTGCCCATATATTCATGCTGCAAGGGACATCAGGAGTTTGTTGTGACTAGATCATAGGGAGTTGGGACGTGGGTGGTCTTGGTGCCGAAGTATAATAAACATATTCTCCGGATAGGTAGTAACATACTGAATTGTACCCATATTTACAGTTCGGCAGATAGTTATATTCCTGTGGCTGGTCAACATATACATATAGGATAGTATAACTAATGCTGTGCCCAAATACACAGGATAGGATTAGTAGTCTGGGGATCGAGCTGTTCACGCCATTATATACGCACAGGATAGAAGTAATAGTACTGTGCTGTGCTCAAATATACATGAAGAGGAGTAGTATTACTAAGCTGCCCATATATACAGGATAGGAGCATAATATTGACTGTACCCATAATACAGTATAAGAGTAGTAGCTGATGTGCTGTCCCATATCAACAGGCAGTGGCGTAACTAAAGCTGATGGCCCCAATGCAAGTCTGTGCCAGCCCCCGACTTAAAACTATGGTTTATGTAATAGTCTTCTCATATGGGAAGTGACACCAATAAGGGCCCCCTAAACCTCATGGCCGGTTACGACCGCACCCTCTGCACTCCCTCAAGTTATGCCCCTGTAAACGGGATAGGAGTAGTAGTGCTGTGCTGTGCCCATAATATACAGGGTGGGGTAGTAGTACTGTGCTGTGCCCTATATACGATAGGATGTAGTATCTTTTGCTGTGCCTATATATGCAGAACAGGATAGTAGCACTTTTCTGTGTAATCTTATACTGGATAGGGGAAGTAAAACTGATCAACCGCCTAAGTAGGTAGTATGATGTGCTATGCCAAAAGTAAGAAGTTACAATAGACAAAAACAAGACGACAGAAAACAGACAATGATACATGTAAAACTCATACTTACTTCACATGTGCTCAGTCTCTTCCTCCTTCTGCTGTGCTGATCAAAAAGGACCTTAGAGGACTGCAGGTCCTGGAGGGTCAATAGTAGTGATGGGAATTCCGTCCTTCTTAGTGAGCTGGCTCATTAGGCTCCGCTCACTAAGAAGAGCCGACTCTTCTGGCTTCTGAACGGCTCCCTATTAAATATATAATAAGAGGCCGACCAGCAGTCATCCTCCCACCGCCATTCCACTGTAACCCGATTGTATCAGGTTAAGGGGTGTGGTGAGCCGGTTATGGGCGGGGTTAAGTGAACCATTGGCTCACGTCATTCACTAACAAGACGCGCCTCTCCACCTAGGGCACTGATAGAGTTAAAAGCTTGTCAGTGGGCCCTTCAAAGTCCCAAGGCCCAGAGCCAGGACCCTTTTTGCGCCCCCCTGGTAGCTACCCTCTGCACTTTGAGTATAAAAAAATCTAACAGCTGTAAAAATACAATTTCAGGTTTTCATCCTCTCAATGCAAATATAAATATGTCCATTCACTGACAATAAAATTGACGTTTTTTACAAGGTTTATTAGAAAGTTACATTATTCCGAGGTGAATAGACAGAAATATTCATTTCTCCTGGTGACTTGTATTCAGTTTTATGGAAGGCAGTGTAAATCCTGGCTACAGATATCCCATAGGACGGTCGGGGAATAGATGTGGGCACTGCTCGCGCGCTCCGGAGCTGGATATGGATTCCTGGCCGAGACAGACCTAATGAGTAACAGATCAATACAGCCGCACCCCCGCTGTCGCTGACCCAATTTCTAATAAACAGAAGCGGTTGCAGCCTCGTGGTACCCGGCAACAAGTAAATAGCTGTACTGCTGGCAGCCGCTCATTGCAGTAAATAGTATGTGACAGGGCTGGACGTAACCCCTTCACTGCCCCAGTGGGGACCAACCCACGAGGCAGACTGTTGTGGCGCTAACCGTTACCCACACACACCATAAGTGCTGATTTCCTTACTTCCTATTCTAAAGCTGTACGACATGCTGCGGCAATAGTGGAATATTTCAGGGCTGCAGGTTTACAATAATGGGCATGTCCTTTATGCTGGAATGTCATCCTGAAATTCCTAAAAACGTGCTGTTTAGTTGCAATATAGACGGTCTGAATGGAAAAAAAATCAAATCACAACTCATCCTCACTACAAGGCAAAACGTTACCACATGTTATATAGTTAGATGAGTTCAGAAAGTTTACGTGTACATAGTCTCCTGTCTGCAAAGAACATGTTATGGAGCAAAAGAGCATATTATACATAGTGTCCTATCTGCAGGCAGCATGTTATAGAGCAGGACTAGCTCAGGCAAGATCCTACATAGTTTCCTAATAGTGTCCTATCTGCAGGCAGCATGTTATAGAGCAGGACGAGCTCAGCAGATCCTAAATAGTGTCCTATCTGCAGGCAGCATGTTATAGAGCAGGACGAGCTCAGTAGTGAGTGCAGCTCTGGAGTATAATGCAGGATGTAACTCAGGATCAGTACAGGATAAGTAATGTCATGTATGTACAGTGACTGCACCAGCAGCAGAATAGTGAGTGCAGCTCTGGGGTATAATACAGGATGTAACTCAGGATAAGTAATGTCATGTATGTACACAGTGACTGCACCAGCAGCAGAATAGTGAGTGCAGCTCTGGAGTATAATACAGGATGTAACTCAGGATCTGTACAGGATAAGTAATGTCATGTATGTACACAGTGGGGGTCATTTACTAAGGGCCCGATTCGCGTTTTCCCGACGTGTTACCCGAATATTTCCGTTTTGCGCCGATTGTACCTGAATTGCCCCGGGTTTTTGGCGCACGCGATCGGAATTTGGCGCATCGGCGCCGGGATGCGCGCGACGGAAATCGGGGGCGTGGCCGAACGAAAACCCGACGTATTCGGAAAAACCGCCGCATTTAAAAAAAAAATTGTGTCGCGAAAATTTCACTCACCTTCATCTTGGATAGGCCGGTGTCTCACCTTCATCCTGGGTAGGCCGGTGTATTTCGAGGCATTCCAGCGAACTTCAGCGCAGCAGCGCCACCTGGTGGACGGCGGAGGAACTGCATTGATGAATCCCGGCCGGACCCGAATCCAGCGCAGAGAATGCGCCGCTGGATCGCGAACGGACCAGGTAAGTAAATGTGCCCCATAAAGACACACATACAGACATAGCTTTATGCATTAGATAATAAACTCACATTCCTCTATGTGCATCAGATATGTGTGTAAATATATATATATATGTACCGAAAGGGCTCAGTCCTTGTGTACTCTTACATTCTTACGTTAACTGTCCAAAAAAGAGAAGAAGATTTGGTTCCCGTTAAGTGATGATCCAACAGATGACGAGTACAGGGGTCCACTGTACCTCCAAATAAATGGCACCGATTGAAATACCAAAAGCGCAGTAGTCAGCTACATCCGTCAGCCTGCAATAGTGTCCTATCTGCAGGCAGCATGTTATAGAGCAGGACGAGCTCAGCAGATCCTACATAGTGTCCTATCTGCAGACAGAATGATATAGAGCCGGAGGAGCTGAGCAGATTGTACATAGGGGGTCATTGTACATAGGGGGCTCAATTCTTGTTTTCCAGACGTGTTACCCGAATGTTTCCGATTTGCGCCGATTGTACCTGAATTGCCCTGGGAATTTGGCGCACGCGATCGGATTGTGGCGCATCGGCTCTGGCATGCACGCGACGGAAATCGGGGGGCGTGGCCGAACGAAAACCCGACGGATTCGGAAAAACTGCCGCATTTAAGACAAAAAATGTGTTGCGAAAATTACACTTACCTTCACCAGGTATAGGCCGGTGAATTTCAGGGCATTCCAGCGCGCCTCCGGGGAACTTCAGCGCAGCAGCGCCACCTGGTGGACGGCGGAGGAACTACCTTAGTGAATCCCGGCCGGACTCGAATCCAGCGCAGAGAACGCGCCGCTGGATCGCGAACAGACCGGGTAAGTAAATCTGCCCCATAGTGTCCTATCTGCAGGCAGAATGTTATAGAGCAGGACAAGCTCAGCAGATCCTGCATTGTGTTTTATCTGCAGGCAGCATGTTACAGAACAACAGCAGCTGAGCAGATTGTACACAGTATCATATCTTTAGGCAGCATGTTATAGCGCACGAGGAGCTGAGAAGATTGTAAGTAACATGTTAAGAAGAAGGAGGAGTTGAGCAGAAGCAGATTGTACATAGTGTCCTATCTGCAGGCAGCATGTTATAGAGCAGAAGGAGCTAAGCAGATTGTACATAGTGTCCTATCTGCAGGCAGCATGTTATAGAGCAGGAGGAGCTTAGCAGATTGTACATTGTGTCCTATCTGCAGGCAGCATGTTATAGTTTTCTGTCAGACTTTGCACTGAAAAGAACGTGTGCACATGTGTGTACAGAGGGTCACATTTATCAAAACTAGTGCAAACTTCACTATATGCAGTTTGCCTGTAGAGGGTGCAGTGTGCGACACATTCTTCATGTATCTGGCACCCCCTGCACTTCTCCGGTAGAATCCAACATTTTTTTTTCTGGTGCACTCGAGTTGTCAGGGAAAGAAGCAGATTGTACATAGTGTCCTATCTGCAGGCAGCTTCTTAAAAAGCAGGAGTTGAGAACAATATACGTAGTGTCCTATCTGCAGGCAACATGTTATAGAGCAAGTGGAGTTGAACAGATTGTGAATAGTCTTCTGTCTGCCTGCAGCATGTTATACAGCAAGAGGAGGGGAGCAGATTGTACATAGTGTCATAATTTGGGACCTTCAATTGTACGTACCCAAAATAAGCAAGGATTTTGTGTATCTCAATATTTACACTGAATCTATTTCTACAAAACTATGTCCCAGATTTATTAAAGTCCCTGCGCCAGTTTCAGTCGGACTTTGCACATTCTTTTCAGTGCAAACTACTTGCACAGGTATTTAAGAAGTGTCCAAGACACTATGCTGCACTGAAATGGGTGTTCCGGTGCACAGTCAGACCATGTGCCAAATTTTTCATGCGAAGTCCGTCAGAAATGTGTTGCACGCCCTATGTTAAAGGACCGAAAATAAGTGGTGCACTTTGTGGGGGCAGTGCAGGGGGCGCCAGATTCATGAAGAATGTGCGCCAGGAATACTGAATCTGGTGCCCCCTGCGCACTAAACAGGTAACTGCACATAGTACACACTGCACTGTTCTTAGTAAATGAGGGCCTATATATATATATATATCAGTCCGAACATGTCCTTTTCTCTAAAACATGAATTCTACAGCCAGGACACTGTTCTGTTGTCCGATAACATGCCCAATGGCACACATTAATCAGAAGTAGTACAAACGCCACTAAGTGCAGTTTACCTGTAGAGTGTGCAAAGTGCGGAAGATTAATCAAAACTGGCGCTTGGTCTTCATGAATCTGGCGCCCCTGGCATTGGTGGGCACCATTTTTTTGGGTGCACTTTGTTCATGCTGCAAACTCCCACTAAGCACTGAACATGCCCCTTTAAGTGCACATTTTTTCAGTTTTGTGGGCAGGGTCGGCTCCAGGTTCCAGTAGTCCGGCACTGCAAGTCGGACACAGTGCAGGAATACAAAAAAACGGCCCACTATGGCCCACTTTTATTAAAGTGTTTGCGCCAGTTTTCTGTCTCACTTTGCACTAGAAAGGAAGTGCAAACTGCTCGCACATGTATTTCTGAAGTGTTGGCGCCAATTTTGTGTCGCGGCTGCCCTGTCCGACCAGACAGAAAAATTAGCTCCTAAAGGGGCGTTCTGGTACACAGTTGGATAGTGCGCTACAATTGTGTCAGCGCCACAACTCTAAAGCATTAAGAGAGTGCACCAGAAAAAAAAATGGTGCATTCTATCGGACAAGTGCAGGGGGCGCCAGATACATGAAGACCGTGCGACACATGAATCTGTCGCACACTGCACCCTCTACAGGCAAACTGCATATAGTGCAGTTTGCACTAGTTTTGATAAATGTGGTCCTTTGTACATACATGTGCACACAGTTTGCACGTTCTTTGCAGTGCAAAGTCAGACAGAAAACTGGTACAAATGCTTTAATAAATGTGGGCCAATGTATGATCTGTAACCTGCTGCCTGCAGATAGGACACTATGTACAATCTGCTCAGCTCCTTCTTCTCTATAACATGCTGCCTGCAGATAGGACACTATGTACAATCTGCTCAGCTCTTCTTTCTCTATAACATGCTGCCTGCAGATAGGACACTATGCACAATCTGCACAGCTCCTCCTGCTCTATAACATGCTACCTGCAGATAGGACACTATGTACAATCTGCACAGCTCCCCCTGCTCTATAACATTCTGCCTGCAAATTGGGCTGCACTTTTTAAGTGTGCTAGAGGTCAATACATCACTGTAATAACATAACTTGTTGCTTTCAGAAATAAGGAAGATGACTAATACATGTTGTAGTGTAGACAAAGGGCAGGTAGATGAGAAGAAGCGCATTCCTCTTTCCTCAAGAATATTATTTTCCTGAAATAGGCAACCAACGCAGTCATCCACATGAGCGGCCCTGGTGCTATGCCAATCTATATTTCCCTTTAATACTCAAACAGGAGAGACTCTCTCACAGTGCAAGGAGCAAGGAAGCAGAATTCCTCTTTTTCCTTTATTATCAATGGTTCCTATTATTTAGCTTCTTTCTTTATGGCTCCGATAGTTCCTGACAAATAAAGACCATAACTGTGCAAACAGAGGGAGAAGCAGGGAGAGGGGGACAGGGGGAGGGGAGGGAGCGGAGAATTTGCTTCCTATCTGCCAGCGTTCATCTGAGGTTTCAGAAACAAAAAAAGTGCTTGGTTGGGATGGGGGGGGGGATTTTCGGGAAGTGGTTGTTAGGTCAGAAGCTGGCACTTCCACACTCAGACAGGCCTGCTGAGGCTGCAGGATGGCACGGCCGACGAACAAAGACCTTATTGAGGAGCCTTTCTGTAGCACAGAGAGAAGGCAGCTCTGGGCCTACTCCGGCTGGATGAGACTGCGAGGCTGCAGGACCCATGTGGGACACATATTCACTGACCCCAGCCATTCTGCAGATGGGCCCCACATTTTGGGATAATTCAACCTCCGAGCACACAAGGAACCCATTACTTTTCTAAGCAAGCATTTAACCCCCACAGTGCTTGGGGGTCTGGCGAACACAGTTTCCACATGAGTAGTAACGGCTGCAATTTCTGGAATACAATTAGCAGATCAGTCGTAGAAACAACGTTTACCCGTGATGGCGTGCGTAAGCCATATTCGCATTGTAGGCACCATATTCATTATGATATTGGTTATACAGAGCTAAATCCATTAATATCCATAAAGCAGCTAAAAATGGGTCAATAAACACATTTGCCCACATTTATTAAAAGTTGTGCAATCTGCAGTAGAAGCAGTTTGCCTGTGAAGTGTGCAGGGGGCGCCAAATTATGAAATATGGTGCAGATGCGACACAAATGTGTCACGCACACTGCTTAAATACATGTGCAAGCAGTTTGCATGTTCTTTCCAAACAAACAAGGACATACATTGGGGCGGATTTATAAACGCACTTGGACCACAATTCTGGTGGTTTTGCGCCAAAACACTAGCTCTGCCAGTCTCTAGCTGTTAAACACCAGTCTTTTGTTGTACCAGATTTATCCCTGTGATGATGAATTCTGGTGCAGTTACTACTTTGGACCTACTTTCAGCCACGCCCTTTTCTTCCGATACCATGCCCAGTTTCACATAGGCCATGCCCCCCTTTAGGACACATGCCTTGCCTGGAGTAATGATGCACAAAACAATTTCCCGACAGGATTAATAAAGTTTTATTCTATTCTATTCCAATCGGACAAGCCGGGGAAGTGCCAAAAAAAGGTCTAAACGCCTTGATAAATGTGGAGCAAGGCATTTTAGACTGTGTTTTTGGCGCAAAACCACCCGAATTGTGGCGAAAGTGTGTTTATAAATTCCCCCCATTGTCTAAAATGACTTGCAAGACTTGGACCTTTTTTGCCACTTTCCTGACTTGTCAGATAAAGGTGGCATGACCTTCTGAAGCTAGATGTGGCCTCGGGAGAAGGGGGCATGGATTTTGGGAAATCATCCGTGCGGCCAAAATTCTGGCACACAGTTTAGACCAATATGGCACCATACTTCAGTAATCTGGCGCAGAAAAAGTGTTTTCCAGCCAGAAACTGGGTGAACCAGGGCATCTGCTGGCCTAAGGTATCACAACTATTCCAGGGCTTGTACCCCATTAAATTGGCGCACAAGCTCTGATAAATCCCACTGTGTGTTTTGGACAAATTTTGTTCACTTTTACATTTACTTGTTGACTTCACTGAAATGGGGCATTGCCAATGCACCAAAATCTAAGTCAAGAAATCGTGGTCGGTGACATTTGACTAGACTGATTGCTCATTCAGTATTTGACACTTTGATAACCTGGCGCAATGTAAGATTTTGTAGTCTAAATTTAAACTGTTTAACCCCATGACATTCCCCAAGGTCACGGTGTGGCAGTGGAGGTTTGGAGTGGGCTCATGGGCTGAGCCTTCTTCATAAACACTAGATGTCTTCTGCATAATGCCTAAATCGCCACTTTTTGCCATTTTGCACAAAAATGGCACACGAAACACACAAAAACTTTAATAAAAAGTGATCAATAGGTCAAACATTCCCTAAAATAGTAGCAATGAAAATGTCATCTCATCCCACAAAAACGACACCTTACATAGGTCCATACACAAAAATATGTTATTAGCCGCGGATTATGGCATGATTAAGAAAGATTGCAAAAGATAAAAATATTTTAAATCTACTACAACATAACAAAACCTATATCAATGTGGTGTAAATGTACCAACCCAAAGAATAAAGTGTAGATGTCATTTGGCGCACACAGTTAGAGCCGTAAAAACAGAGCCCAAGAAGAAAATGGTGCAAATGTGTTTTTTCATCAATTTCACAGCACTTGGATTTTTTTTCCAGATTCTCAGTACACGGCATGGAACATTAAATACTATCACTAGGAAGTGCAATTGATTATGCAGAAAACAAGCATTGTACAGCACTGGAGACTAAAAATGTTATGGAGTTATAACGCAGAAACAAAAAGGGCTGTGTCTTTAAAGGGTTAAAAGTCCCCATAAATATGATAAAGCTGTTATCCCTAATAGAAATGTATGAGGCGCTTGACTCACGGGCCCACATCTATCAAAAATAGTGCCCATAGAGGGTGCAGTGTGCATCAGATTCATGAATAGTGGTGCGTTCTTCATGAATCTGGCGCCAATCTGGCGTAAAAAGAAGCCAAACATTTACCAGTCCCCAAGAATCCAGATTCCATTGACTTTCAGGTTACATCTTGCCACTGGAGAATTAGGCACCCCATACATATTAGACTGGGTAATAGTCAGAATATGATCATTTCATTGGGTTTGGCAAACCTCCCCCCCCCCCCCCATGGGTATTGTGCTTACCCACTATCCCCTGACTTTCCCCTTCGGGCAGAGATGAGGATCAGGCAGTTTACAATTAAACTGTTTGACATATTTGTTCTTAGGAACCAGAGATGCAATTGTGGAAATCTAAGAGAGAGTCAATAGAAATTACTCTTAGTTGAATGTTTAGCTATCTAATGTGTTTGGGAGGCCCTACATATTGACCATTTATGTGATACTTTGGTCATGCATTGAATGAACTGGAATATACCAGGTCGGATCTAGTGCATAGAAGACTACTTTGAGTGGGAACTGTCCCACCGGTGGTGGATAAGTATGTGATCATACACTTTAGTTATGAAATTTGGCACAAACCTACGTTAGTAGCCTGCAACCCCAAGAAATGCCCTGACTTGTTTTTTTGTGAGAGGTCTCTATTGCCTCTGCCTTGTTGATTTGGGGCTTTATTACTCTTTTTCCAATTACATATCCCAAGTACTTGGCTCCCTCTAACTCCAACAGTCACTTCTCGGGGTTGATTGTAATTCCTACTTCATTAATGGAGTACCTTAGAGAAGTGACTTCCCCAGTCCAGACTGTGAATTACCACATCATCCAGGTAGGCCGCTGCGTAGTCTCGATGTGGTCACAAGATCAAGCTCTGAAAGATAGCAGGAGCTCCATGAAACCCAAATGGCATCACTCTGTACTGGCACAGTCCTTCTGGCACAGCAAATGCAGTTTTCTCTTTGGCCTCCTCAGACAAAGGTATTTGCCAGTGACCTTTTCTGAGATCCAGTGTGGTTATGTACCTCGTATTGCCCATCTTCTCAATCAGCTCATCTAATTTGGGAAAAGGATATGCCTTAAACTCTCAAATTTCATTATACTTTCTGAAATTGTTACAAAACCTTGAAGTCCAATTGGGCTACAGTATCAGGACAATTGGATTAGAGCACTCATTGTTAGACTTTTCAATAACAGCTAACTCAAGTGTGCTTTTAATCTCAGTGGACACCCCCTCCCTACGTGCCTCTGTTATTCTATAGGGTTTGAGGTTTACTTTCCGCCTAGGTTGTCTCTATGCGGTGCATAGCCCTGGCAGCTCAGAGAACTTAGTAGTAACTCTTTTATCTCTAGTTGTTGGGGCGCTGACTGGGTCTCATTTATACGAACTGAAGGAATTGGTGAAGAAACCTTCTTCTGCATTTGAGTCCACCAAGGCTTCCCTCTGGTTACCGAGGTTGATCAAGTTTACATGGTAGACTTGAAATGTCTTCCTTCATCCAGGTTAGTACACTTTATAGTTTACAAGCCTTCGCTAAGAACTTGCTCTCCATTGTGGGCACAAAAATAAGGACTCTGCTTTGGGGGTTGTGCTTGTTTATGGGGTAGCCTCTGTTTCCTATGTTTCTTTGACTATATCACGACCATCTTTTTCCACTTCTTTTTTAAGCATATGTTTGAGAGTTTTGTCAAAGCGCTCCAGTAACCTATCTGTCTGGGAATGATACACTGAGGTCTGTATGTGGGCAATTTTAAACAGTTTGCAGAGCTCTTTCATCACCTTTGACATAAAAGGTGTACCCTGGTCAGTCAGTATTTCTTTTGGAATGCCTGTTTGTGAAAAAATACAGAACAACTCACAATACTCTTTGATGTAGAATTACGCAAGGGTACTGCCTCAGGATAGCGAGTAGCATAATCTAAGACAACTAGGATATATATTGGTGACCTGTAGCTGACTTGACTATTGGACCCACCAAATCCATAGCAATTCTTTCAAAAGGTACTTCAATGTTGGGTAGTGGAACCATGAAACTACGGACATCTTTCAGCCATGAGACACCTCTAAAGCTCTTTTGCCTTTATCTTTGCTCCCCCCCCCCCCTTCAAAATATGGAACAGTCTTACCAGGAGATGACCTTCATCGAATGGGCTGGGTAAGTAAATCTGCCCCATTGTATGTTGTCAGTGTGCAAAATGTATTTTATTGAAGAATAGTAAAAAATGATGTATAAAATAATCGCCACTTAAAGTGTTTGTGCAATCATAATGGGTGATCGAGGTGTAGAGACATCACAATGTTCAGCCTCAGTCGTCTGGACCCTTTCCACCAGGTTGACAAGTTGGTTGGCATCTTTGTGGTCTCCATGTCCTACCCAGCGCTGCACCTCAGGAGGAATAGCTCTGACGAACCAATCTAGGAGAACCTTCTCCACAATCTGCCCAGGGGTACAGGAGTCTTGTTCCAGCCATTTCTTTCTCAGGTGAATGAGATCATACATCTGGGACTTGGCAGGCTTGTCCATATAGTAACTCCAATTATAAGAGCCAAGCAAGAATAGCTGCTTTCAATTTGTCATAGTCTCTGACATCCTGCTAGGAGAGGTCATAATACGTTTTCTGGGGTTCACCTGTCAGATAAGGTGAGGAAACCAGCCCAGTCAGTAGGTGAGAGCCTTTTTTTGCTCAGCCACTCTTTTGAACATGGTGAGGTAGGCCTCTACATCAACACCTGGGGTCAACTTTTGCAAAGCTTATTGCACATTCTGCTTGGTTTCTTGGTTCTGCATATTGGACAGTACCAGATGCTTCAGCAGCATCTCCATATTGCGGGTCTGGACTTGTATGACAGCGGCAGCCTTCACCCAGGACATATATAATTCTTTCAGCAAGGAGTAGTCTTGCCATTGCCCCTAACAACCGCTGAGTTGTCCGCTTCCTCCACCAGTTGTCAGGATCTGGGGTAACAGTCCAAAATTTCCAATTTTATTTACTCCAACAAAGTATATACCGCACACGAACAAAACTTAAAATAAACACCTGTCCTTCTGGGTTTTAACTAAACACAAATTGATTGCCTCACCTACAATGTAGTGACAAATTCAGACCGTCAAGACAGTCTTTATGGATTACCAGCCAAGCTCTGCCATTGTCTGCTCTGCTAGCAGAGTTTTCATTCCTCCCTAAGGACAATCCCAGACACCTGAGTTTCCCCAGAAGTGTCCACAAGGTAAGTCCCACTACCAGCCTACCGGCCATTCCCTTAAAAGAAACCAGCCCAGTGCACAGCACTTAAACAATGCAATCTGTACATCCCCGCCAGTATCTTACCAGCCATCGGCTTACAATAAATAAATATATATGATTTTTGCTCACTGGTCGGTTTAACATGACAAATTTGATTTGGTTGTTGGACAGATTTCAGCCCGAGCCGACTACAACTGAACCGGATAGAGAGCACATCGGACCAACTTGTCCACGTCATATGCAATGGCCCTTACTTACATATTATTACTGGTTAACTTTTTATAGCTGACCACATTGGGAGTTACTGAAACTTTATACAAATTTCTTCAAAGGTACATATTCAGAAAAGCTGCGTTTTTGGCATATGTGCCTAACTTTACGAGGGACTTTCATGGCCTTCTACGTTCATGCGGGTGGCTTCATACAACCCCCATTGTTTGTTCCTATATGCATTCATGGAATTCTTCTTAGTAAGAAGTTATCTGTACCCACAGACTCTCATGAGACCCATGTGTAGATCATTAATTTAACACAGGCATTCCCTTCGCATTGTTCGTATGTAAAACGATGTTTACATTTTCATCTTTTCTTTATTTTTTTTTACTTCGTGCTATCGGCAACATTATAGTGTAGAGGTTCCTTCCTCTGGGATGTCACTGTGAGGGTATTGTGTACAAGGGGAAAATTACTTCTTGTTGATATAAGTTGTATCGATACGAAGCATGGTAGTACAAGGGTTAATTGAGCAGATTCACAGCCATTTGTAATTAGCCTTCTTGTTTAATGACATTCTTCTACAAATGTAACTCATTTCCTCTTCCTTAAACTTGACACCGGATTCTAGTGGAGCTATTCAAAAACACTGGGCCATTGTAAATAGATAGATCTAGATCATGAAAGAGAAGAAGCGGGAATCACATTGCACTTTACTTGACTTTTTTCACATACTTGCTAAAAAACAGTAGTGCGAAGGTAGAATGAGTAGTCAACATAATCTTTGTAGCAATTTCACTTAAAAGTTCTAGTAGATGCTTAGTAGATACATGACATACATACATATACATGACAATGGTCCACAACTATATCATGCACTGTGCTCGTTTGGATAGTAGTCAAATCATTGCACTTCGAGGGGATCTCCAGAACAGCAACATTATTACTTATGCTAAAGGTGAGCGTAAACTTTATAATAATGCAGCCAAACCTAAAGATAAGCAGGACCAGCCAACCTTCTTATGTATATAGTTCAGCCTCTTCCCTAACATGGCCCATAGTTTGGGTCTCAAAGGATATAAGCTTCTCCCAACACCTAACATTGTCCTAGAAAAGGAACAGACCACAAATGGAATATACTCCCCTTTCTCCATTTAACATAATGTTTTAAGCATATAAATAATCCCTCCAAGAGGTTGGATTTGTAGTAAAGACATGGAACGGACAACCAGGATCAAAAAGGAAGTTAAAGGGTTTGACCACTATCACAAAACTTTACCTGGGGTAGGTACTAGACCAGTGATGGCAAACCTTTTAGTGGCCGAGTGCCCAAACTGCAACCGGCTTATTTATCGCGAGGTGCCAAACAAAAATTAAAGCAGTAACTTATTGCTCCCTGTTCAACAACTTTCAATCATATTGGCCTCCTGAGGACAGAAACACAGTAGAAAGATAGAAAATTTTCATAATTTTAGCTTCTTCTTCCAGAGACTCGTGGGACCAGCAGGAGGTCCTCCAAAAATACAGTCCCAAGTAGCAAAGTAAGTATCAAAATATGACTGGAAGCAGCATCTTTTAAGTTGCTTGGAACTGCAGGAAGATTCTTAGAGTCCTGTCTGGTGTGCTGGGGCGACAGCCTCGGTGCCCACAAAAAGGGTTCTGAGTGCCGCCTCTGGCACCCGTGCCGTAGGTTCGCCACCACTGTACTAGATAGGGCATGTGTCCTGTGTCATGCTGACATTAGTGCCCCCTCCATCATAACTGCTCTTGTAGAAGTGATTGGAGGGGCAGGCCAAGTTCTGCTGCATATGGGCTTTATAGAAACTTAAGCAGTAAATAGTACATGGTTGACTCAATTAGGGTGTACTTATCTAGGTTAAGTTTTATTATAATGGCCAACCCTTTTAACCATACACCCTTCATAGCTCTGCGGCGGATATAATGCTGATTTTAAAAATGTCAGCATTCTAAATAATTTCAGTAGTTTATATAAGTTAAACTCACATTACCTGGCTCCCTGCCTGCAGCATATGGTGAGTCCTGGGATGGTGGGGCAACTGCAGCCTGTGTGTGCCTCCCTTACTCCTCCCCTCTTCCTATTATGTGCATTGAGCAGGAAGGGAAGGGAGGGAAATGTTGTGGAGTAGAGGAAGAATGCATGAGAAGACAAAGGCACACACAGGCTGCAGCTGCCCTTTTCCCCCAGGACTCACCAACACTCTGCTGGCAGGGAGCCAAGTAATGTGAATTAAACTTATGTAAAGTCCTGCAATGATTCAGAATGCTGACAAATCAGTATAGCGTAGCCCACTGGAATCTGTCATCAGCTAAAAATCACATTCCTGTGACAGGTTCGCTGTAACAAGGGTATAGGACTTGACACCTTTCTACTTCCTCCATTATTGTCCATTATGATTGGGGGGAATAACTTCTCAATCTTTATGGGCAATTCAGACTACTTTTCTAATAGAATTTAATGAATTGTAAGACTTATGCACAGACTAATAATAATTATTAGGTAGTTATAGTCATGTTATAATGCACCCTATGGTAAACCCCCAAAAAGTTTTGCACTTGGAAACCTAATTACGATTGTAGAAGACAAAGTACACAGTTTCTAAATGCACCTGTTTCCCATACGACCCACCATAACAATGATGTATGTCAACTTTGATCTATAAATATTTAGTCGCACATCCATTTTTTGTCTTGTTTATCTAGATTATTCATCTGATTTGGAAGCAAAGTTAATTTCAGTCACATGTGACCTACGGCAAATCACTTCAGGGTGCCTTGAGGTCATTCTTCCCCATTAACTTGACGGTTAAGACCTTCTGCATCATTTAATTAGTGAAATGTTTTCCGTACAAGGTAAATCTATAACTTTACAGGTTAAGAATATTTTATCCTGAAACAGTTATTCAGACAGTTCAGGAACCCAGGAAGGAATGAGTAAATGATTGTTCTGTAATGATGGCACGTAGACCAGATGGAGTATGCAGGCCTGCTGCCATTACATCTATTAGGAGAACTTGGAGCTGTTTATTAAAGGGGTTGTCCAGTAAAAAAACAAAAAAACAAACAGAAGGTCGAGTGCAGAGGATACTAGAAACATTGGTAATAGACATTACGTTACATGCATCACATTACATGCAATACATCACATGATTGGGCTGTGAGTCTAAATGTTTTACTCTTTTGGAAATAAGGGGCAAATAGGAAAGGTGGTGGTGTATGTCTATAAGTCAGAAGAGTGTGAAGGAGACAATGGGGCACATTTACTCACCCGTCCGCGCAGTTCACAGAAAGTGCATGGTCCGACGATAATGCACTGTGCCGCGATTCACTAAAATCATGCGCCCGATATCCTGCATGTATCGCTTCCCTGCTCAGGTCCGACAGAGTTCTTCTTCTTCTTCCTGGTGTATGTAAGTGCTTGGGCTTGCGACACAATTTGAAAGTTAAATCCCGCGCTCAGTCCGAATCTGGTGTAATCTATAAACCCCCCAATATCACTGAGGAAAAGGAGGGTCACCTATATAAACAGATGGTAGGGGCGTAACTAGAAGAGGTTGGGTCCAATGCAGTTTCTTTGTTGTACAGGGCAAACACCTAGGGTCATTAATATAGATACAATGCGCCCCGGTTGTAGCATAAAAAGCCCCCCACCAAATTAAAAATATTAGAGACATTGGGGGTCATTTACTAAGGGCCCGATTCGCGTTTTCCCGACGTGTTACCCGAATATTTCCGATTTGCGCTGATTTTCCCTGAATTGCTCCGGGATTGTGGTGCATCGGCGCTGGCATGCACGCGATGGAAATCGGGGGGCGTGGCCGAACGATAACCCGACGGCTTCGGAAAAACCGCCGCATTTAAAAAAAAAAAATTGGTCGCACGGGCCATACTCACATGCACCACGATGAAGACGATGAACTCCGGGGCACCTCGGCGGACTTCGGCGCAGCAGCGACACCTGGTGGACATCGGGCGCAGGACCTTCATGATTCGCCGGAAGACCCGAACGCTCGTCGGAGGAGCCGCCGCTGGAACGCGAATGGACCGGGTAAGTAAATGTGCCCCATTGCCTCAAAAAAACTGGGCAACTTATTGGGGGTCATTTACTAAGGGCCCGATTCGCGTTTTCCCAACGTGTTACCCGAATATTTCCGATTTGCGCCGATTGTACCTGAATTGCCCCGGGATTTTGGCGCACGCGATCGGATTGTGGCGCATCGGCGCCGGTTTGCGCGCAATGGAAATCGGGGGGCGTGGCCGAACGAAAACCCGACGTATTCGGAAAAACCGCCGCATTTAAAAACCGAAAAAGTGTCGCTTGGGGAGCGCTTACCTTCACCTGGTCCGAGGTGGTGCATTCCGGCGAGTTGAGATGATTTTCAGCGCAGCAGCGCCACCTGGTGGACGGCGGAGGAACTGCCTTCATAAATCCCGTCCGGACCCGAATCCTGTGCAGAGAATGCGCCGCTGGATCGCGAATGGTCCGGGTAAGTAAATCTGCCCCACTGACTTGAGTATAAGCCCAAAATAGGAAATACCTCTCCCGATAGTGAAATGCCCAGTAGCCAGCCCCCAGTATATATGTACCCAGCACACTGCCCACCAGTATATATGTATCCAGCACACTGCCCCCAGTATATATGTACCCAGCACACTGCCCCCAGTATATATGTATCCAGCACACTGCATAGTCAGAAACATCTGTTCTTTCTGGCGCAAAATCATTATAAATGAGCCGCAACAATTCTGCGCTAAAAAAACCTGTGAAATCACAGCATTTTTTGGGTGCAGATATGATAATACATGTCCCCCAGTGCTTTTGGCTCAAAACCACCCGAATTGTGGCAAAAGTGTGTTTATAAATTCCCCCCATTGTCTAAAATGACTTGCAAGGGTTGTAGACTTTTTTGGCACTTTTCCGACTTGTTCGATTAAGGAGGCATGACCTTCGGGAGCTAGATGTGACCTCGCCAAAATTCTGGCGCACAGTTTAGACTAAAAGTAGCTTTAAAGTAGGAACTGACAGACTTATGCTGCACCAGAATTCACAGTCAGAAATCTGGCGCAGCAAAAGTGTTTTCCAGCCAGAAAATGGGTAAACCCAAGACACATTGTTAAATCCCCCCCATTATGTGTGATATAAACCCTGCCCCATCCACCGTGCAGAATATACCTAGAGGCTGCGCCAGGGCATCTGCTGGCCCAAGGTATTGCAACTATTCCGGGACTTGTACCCCATTAAATTGGCGCACAAGCTCTGATAAATCCCACTGTGTGTTTTGGACAAATTTTGTTCACTTTTACATTTACTTGTTGACTTCACTGAAATGTTAGCATGGAGCCATCCGTAGGTAGGCGGAGCGCGGCCATGACGGGGCGGGCATGGGAGGGGACGGGGGGGGAGAAGGCGATTGGATTCTTGGGGGATGGAGTATAGAATTTTTTTTAATAACATCCAATTGAAGAAATGTTTATATATGGCAGATTAATGAAACTGAATGTGAATGCTGAGACGAGAATACCCCTTTAAAGTGTATCTCACCTTTGAAAATGTCGTTATATGATTTGTAATCTTGGATTTTTTAAATCTGTATCTGTAATTTACAGTTGTCTCTGAGTTGATAAGTAGAAACCTCCCCCTTCTCAATTTTCTATAGCCTCTGTCCATCTTGCTGTAGGGGGTATTCGCACGCTGGTGTGCTTGCCCGGACCTGATCCTGAGCAAGCACAGGGCCCAGTGCGGAGCGGCTGCCCAACTTGGTCACGGTGATGCACCGTGTGCTCACTGTGCCATGACCTGGAGCCAAAGAAATCTGACACTTGGATTTCTGCGTCATCCTTAATCCATCCAATTGCCCCATGAATATAGAGGGACAGTGACGTAGGTGGGACCCAAGGCAGAGCGAGAGGCAAGCCATGTGGCAAGCAGTCTCCCCCTACTACTCAGAAACTCAAAAAAAAATTGGGCTGCACAAACAGGGCACCATTGTTCAACCTTTCTTAAAAGGGTTTTCCCACAAAATAGAATAGGACCTAACTTGCTGATGGGTGGGAGTCTCAAGGATGAGACCCTCACAGATCACGAGAACTTGGCATCTAATGGGGTCCAATGTACTCCAGTCAGAACTCTCGTTGCTTCCCAAGATGAGCAGAGCAGCTGGTCGCTCATGACCGGGCTGCCTTGTTCATCTCTATGAAGCTAACAGAGATTGGCAAGTACGGCACTCAGCAATTTTTGTCATCTCCATTAAGATGAAGGGGACAGCCCGGCCATGCATGACTGGCTGCTACGCTCATCTCCGGGAGCAACGAGGGGTCCGACAGCAGTACCTCATACCCCCCGTTCTCATGATCTGTGGGGCACTCATCTCTGAGACCTTCACCGATCAGAAAGTTAGCTAGTTATGTGGGAAAAACCCCTTTGAGGCACGGAACAGGTCTTTCTTGAAGCCCCTGGATAACTCCTTTATATTTGGGTCCCACATGGGACCTATGTGGGCACCATAACCATAGCTAGATAGATTTTATCTGCTGAAAAGCAGTGAGATTGCAGGAGCTGTTTAGATATCATGGCAGACAGGTATTTTCTAAGGCTCTTAAGACTACCACTTCATCCTGCTATAGATCCACAAGCTTATAGGGTCCACAAGCTTAAAGTCCCACCTCTATTCCTAGCTCTGCTAATGTAAAAGAAAATATATGCATCACAGGGATTCTCAACTGTTCAAAACAAACATTTTATGTATTTTATATTTGATGTGTATATATAAAAAAAAAGTAAAATGATATTTTAAATAAATACAAAATCTAAAAATATTACCCCATACAATAAACATTGAAAATCAACATTTTTGAAACACAATTCTTGACCCAACAAATTTGTGATCACATCCTGCAAATTGCACCACAAAAGAAAAAGTTATTGAACTAAAGTTCCTCAGATATTCATAAATAAAACAAGTGTCAAAATTATTCAGTTTACCGGTAAATGTTTTTCTTTAAAACGCTATCAAATTATAATTAAAACAACAATAATTTGTGTACTACACTATTCATAATGACCCGCATAATAAAAATAATATGACATTTTTACCATACAGTGATTGCAGTAAAAACCAGAAAGGAAACAGCCCAACTCTTTTGAAAATCAACCCTACTCTGTTTTTTAAGAAGATCAAATAGATTATGAAATGGTGTCATTATGAAGTACAATATGTGCCACAAGCCCTAATGCAGCTCTGTGAACAGATATGGCTTTGAAAAGGTAGAAAGTATAAAATAAAAAATTGGAAATGGCTGCATAGTGTTTTACTGTTTTACTGTATTTGTGTTTTATTGCATCATTTTTATGTTTGCACTTTTGTACAGTTTTACGTATGTCATGAAATGTTTTAATTGTTTGCTTTAGTTGGTTGTAGTTCATGTTCAAGGGTTTCCTGGACAATCACGGTAGCAACACAAACTGTTTAAAAAATAACACATGTTAGATGGATAATAATGTGAAAAAATGTGATCTTTTACTGATCTATATCGTGCTCTATTTAATCCCTCCACCCATTATCAATGATGTATATAAGGGCGGACTGAGACTGCCATGGGCCCTGGGCTGTAGGAAAATTGTGAGGCTCCTTACTATCTATTTATTTAAATGTTATGTTATTAATGCCAAGCTAACTTCATGTATCAAAGTAAAGGAAGTGAAGTCCAGTAAACTACTGCCATTTAAAGCGAACCTGTCAGCAGAAATGTCATTTTTAGCTGCTGACAGGTTCCAATAGCCTATGCCATGCTGATTTTATAATGCCTTTGTCAGAATACTGTCACTACTTTATAAAACTTTGTTTCACCTTACCTGGCTCCCTACCAGCAGCATGTGGTAAGTCCCATGGGGGCAGCTACAGCAGCCTGTGTGTGTCCTGCCTCAATTTCCCCTCCTCTGCATTTATCCAGGAAAGGAAGAAGCTGCTGCAGCTGTCACCCCTTCTGACCCCTCCCCCGGACTCATCATGTGCGGCTGGCGGAAAGCCAGGTAATGTGACATAAAGATTTGTAAGGTAGTGACAGTATTGAGAATGTTGCTAAAGGTATTTTTAAAATCAGCATAGCATAGGCTATTGGAAACTGTCACCAGCTAAAAATGACATTTCTGCTGACAGGTTGACTTTAAGGACCTTTAAAAGGTCCTGGAAGAGCGCTTGTATGCATATGTGACAGGAATCGACATACATAGAATTGCACTGGAAACCCTTCTGCTTGTTATATCTGCATGGCAGTCAAACTTGACAGGTGATTTGGGAGGACCTTGGGAAACAAGAAGCTTTGGGCCTCAGACGGACGCCCAAATTTCCCATTTTTAACCTTCTACTGGTGATATACAGCTAGATATGATTTCAGAAACTATGTACAGGAGGTCCCCAACTTAAATACACCACTCTTGCAGACGACCCCTAGTTAAAGACGGACCACTCTGGATGCTTTACTTTAGTCCTAGGCTGCAATTATCAGTTGTATTTTAATGATAATCCAGCACAACATTTTGAAAAACAATTGTGAGAGGGACAAAAAAAATTTGGGATGCAATTACAATTGTAAAATGATTAACTTATGTCTTTAGTATTGGGGCAGATTTACTATGCAGCCTGCGCCAGAATGTTGCACATGTACAGTACAGACCAAAAGTTTGGACACACCTTCTCATTCAAAGAGTTTTCTGTATTTTCATGACAATAAAAATTGTAGATTCACCCTGAAGGCATCAAAACTATGAATTAACACATGTGGAATTATAAACTAAACAAAAATGTGAAAATATGCCTTATATTCTAGGTTCCTTTTGCTTTGATTACTGCTTTGCACACTCTTGGCATTCTATTCTCTTCATGAGCTTCAAGAGGTAGTTACCAGAAATGGTCTTCCAACAGTCTTGAAGGAGTTCCCAGAGATGCTTAGCACTTGTTGGTCCTCTTGTCTTCACTTTGCCGTCCAGCTCACCCCAAACCACCTCGATTGGGTTCAGGTCTGGTGACTGTGGAGGCAAAGGTCATCTTGTGTAGCACCCCTCACTCTCCTTCTTGGTCAAATAGCCCTTACACAGCCTGGAGGTCTGTTTGGGGTCATTGTCCTGTTGAAAAATAAATGATGGTCCAACTAAACGCATACTGGATGGAATAACATCCTGCTGCAAGATGCTGTGGTCACCATGCTGGTTCAGTGTACCTTCAATTTTGAATAAATCCCCAACAGAGCCACCAGCAAAGGCTCCCCTTTTCCCCACACCATCATACCTCCTCCTCCATTCTTCACGAGGGAACCAGGCATGTAGAGTCCATTTGTTCAAAGACACGGTGGTTGGAACCAAAGATCTCAATTTTGGACTCATCAGACCAAAGCACAGATTTCCCTGCACTAATGTCCATTCTTTGTGCTCTTTAGCCCAAACAAGTCTCTTGTGCTTGTTGCCGGTCCTTAGCAGTGGTTTCCTATCAGCTATTTTACCATATAGGCTGCTGCACACAGTCTCCTCTTACCAGTTGTTGTAGAGATGTGTCTGCTGCTAGACCTCTGTGCGGCATTGACCTCGTCTCTAATCTGAGCTGCTGTTAACCTGTGATTCCTGAGGCTCGGATGGCTCCTCTGCAGCAGAGATGACTCTTGGTCTTCCTTTCCTGGGGCGGTCCTCATGTGAGCCAGTTTCTTTGTAGTGCTTGATGGTTTTTGCAACTGCACTTGGGGATGATTTCAAAGTTTTCCCCATTTTTTTAGACTGACTGACCTTCATTTCTTAAAGTGATGATGGCCGCTCGTTTTTCTTAGCTGCTTTTTTCTAGCCATAATACAAATTATACCAGTCTATTCTGTAGGACTATCAGCTGTGTATCCGCCTGACTTCTGCACAACACAACTGATGGTCCCAACACCATTTATAAGGCAAGAAATCCCATTTATTAAACCTGACAGAGCACCTGTGATGTGAAAACCTTTCAGGTGACTACCACTTGAAGCTCATCAAAAGAAGCCAAGAGTGTGCAAAGCAGTAATCAAAGCAGAAGGGTGCTACTTTGAAAAACTTCAATCATAAGACATTTTTCAGTTGTTTAACACTTTTTTGTTTATAAGCATATAATTCCACATGTGTTAATTCATAGTCTTGATGCCTTCAGTGTGAATCTAAAATTTATATAGTCATAAAAATACAGAAAACTCTTTGAATGAGAAGGTATGTCCAAACTTATGGTCTGTACTGTACATGTATATGCACATGTATATATGAAGTGTCTGCGCTTGTATGGTGTAGCATCTGCACTGTGCACGGCGTGACACGCTTTCTGGTGCGTCCTTGCACCGGCCACCACATTTATGTCAGCAAGTCGGAATGAAATGTGGAGCACACAACTTATCTGGTGCACACAGTTTGTGCACTTCGGGTGTGTGCAGCACTCGCCACATTCATGAAGACCAGGATCTGGTCTTCATGAACAGGGCCGCCATTGAGGGGGGGGATTGATGTGACTGTGTTCAGGAGGCCCAAGGAGGAGAAGGTGCCCTAAGTCACAGAAAACCCTGTACACAGGGGTGGACGAGCATTCTGTCGGGGGCCAACAAAATTTTTCAGTCAGGTGCCCCGAACTTCCTAGTGCCAATCCTGTTCACGAATGTGTTGCCCGCTACACGATAGTAAATGTGGGCCGTTGTCTCTATTTCTGTCGAATGCACTTGATGTGTGGGTAAAGGGGATAGTCACAATAGTGTCAGTCCTATCAGAGTCACATGGTGGCAATGGGTCAAAAAGTATTTAGTGTAGGGCCAACTATAGGAGCATAGTAGCACTGAGTAAAGAGAACATTTTCATTATAACCATCTGTGACAGGGAACATAGAGGGATTTGGAAAGGAGACCATGGGGCACATTTACTCACCCGTCCTGCGGATTTCACAGAAAGTGCATTGTACGACGATCATGCACTGTGCCGCGATTCACTAAGATCATGCACCCGACATCTTGCATGTGTCGCTTCCCCGCTCAGGTCCGTCAGAGTTCACCTTCTTCTTCCTGGTGCATGTAAGTGCTTGATCTTGCGGCACAATTTGAAAGTTAAATCCCGCGCTCAGTCCGAATCAGACAGATCATCGGATGGCACCCCCCTGATTTCTGTCTCATGAAATCCAGCACAGCCGCGTCACAATCCAATCGCGTGCGACACAATCACCAGTTATATACCTGTCCCAGTGCCGCAAATCCCGAATACGTTGGAAAAACCAACGATAGTGTGGCCGCTGACCCTTGTGTCTTTTGTCCTCAAGGTTACAAAGAGCCTGGAGACCAAACACAACAGGACCTGGTTTCTTCGTGTCCAGCACAAAGTGTACAAGTAACCTTTACCTGTTGCATTATTTTTGACCCACGGTTCTTTGGTGGAAAATCCAGTGTTCTATGTAGACATTCCATAAATATTTGACCCTTTAAGTTGCATATTTTTTACAGCAGTTTGCAGCAATGTTTTGCTGAAGTCTTCACCCTCCTTTCTTTCACTAGGAAAGTTCTCACATAAAGTGATGAATATGTAAAAATGCATGGAGAATATAATTAAAGTGCAGAACTAACGTAGGACTCCACACAAATATCGCTCATTATTGTAGCAAAGGAAACCACAAAATCATGCCCTATGTAGTTGTACATGTTTTCAGACATATAAAACATAGACATATATTGTGTAAAAAGAAATGCACTCATCTGACCTTAAATACCACATCATTTCCCCCTTGAAAAATTAGAACAGATCAGGCAACTTATGCAATCTGCTTAGACCATATCTTCAATTGTCAAATGCCAAGCTTCTTTCCCATAAGTGGATATTCCTGTAAACAGAAAAACATACTTTTTCCCTTATGGGATTAACAATGTCCCATGACCAGTCAAGTGTTGTCGTGTGTTCAATCGTCCAGGCCAAACTATTTATTGAAAGAAAAAAATGTAAGTTTTTTATGAAATCGAATGAAATGGAAACACAACAAAAATTAAGATGAATTTGGTTCAGACAGAAGAAGGATTTGGAATTTGAAGGAAACCTACCATGAGGAATCTACCATCAGAAGTAGATGTGATGGTAGATTACTTCTCCTGCCTCTGCCCTAATCTGTAATTTAATAATCCTGGAACCTAACTTCTTAAAAACTTTATTTTAGTAATATCTCAAGTAACAGCAGATGCTACTGGGGCGTTTACTAGCCTGGGAGATACCACTCTACACCCAAGTAGCCTCTGCAGTTAATTTACATATTACTAAAATAAAGTTTTTAACAAGTTAGGATTATTAAATTACAGATTAGGGTAAAGGCAGGCAGGAGTAATCTACCATTGAATCTTCTTCTGAGTGTACATTCCTCATGGTAGCTTTCCTTTAAAGGAAATCTACCATCAAAATCAAGCATGATAAACCAGAGACACTCCTAGATCCAGCCACCGTATGGTAATCTTCTTGTCTTTGTTATCCATGGCCTCTTTCCTTCTAAAATGAACATTTAAAATATGCCAATGAGCCAAAGGACTTCTGGCACATTAGCATAATCTTAAAAGTTTCATTTTGATTTGAATTCAAGATTTCCTTTAAAGGACATCTACCATCAGAATGAAGGATTGTAAACCAAGCACATCAACCTACTAGTGTGCGTCCCCTCTGTCTACTCCAGCCATCTTGGGGATCGGCGAGGGGTCCAACTGGGGTACATTGGACTCCTTTGGACAACTTCAAGAGGTAGTCACTTGAAATGGTCTTGCAACAGTTTTGAAGGAGTTCCCAGAGATGCTTACCATTTGTTGGTCCTTTTGCCTTTACTCTACGGTCCAGCTCACCCCAAACCACCTCGATTGGGTTCAGGTCTGGTGACTCTGGAGGCCAGGTTGTATGGCATAGCACCCTGTCACTGTCTTTCTTGGTCAAATAGCCCTCACACAGCCTGGAGATGTGTTTGGGGTCATTGTCCTGTTGAAAATTAAATGATGGTCCAATTAAACGGAAAACTGATGGAATAGAAGCCGATGTAAGATGCTGTGGTAACCATGCTGGTTCAGTATACCTTCGATTTTGAATAAATCCCCAACAGTGTCACCAGCAAAGTACCCCCACACCATCACACCTCTTCCTCCATGCATAACATCGAGAACCAGGCATGTACAGTCCATTTATTCACCTTTTCTGCGTCGCACAAGGACACGATGGTTGGAACCTTCCAATTGGAAGATTTCAATTTTGGATTCATCAGACCGAAACACAGATGTCCATTCCTTGTGTTCTTTAGCCCAAACAAGTCTCTTCTGTGTGTTGCCTGTCCCATTTACTAAGGGCGTTTTCCCGACGTGTTACCCGAATATTTCCGATTTGCGCCGATTTTCCCTGTATTTCCCCGGGTTTTTGGCACACGCGATCGGATTTTGGTGTATCGGCGCTGGCATGCACGCGCCGGAAATCGGGGGGCGTGGCCGAGCGAACACCCGACGGATTCGGAAAAACCGCCGCATAAAACAATAAAAGTGTTGCTTGGGACGCGCTTACCTTCACTTGGTCCGGCCCGGTGAACTTGAGTGCGTTCAGATGCTTTTCGGCGCAGCAGCGCCACCTGGTGGACGGCGGAGGAACTACCTTGATGAATCCCGGCCAGACCCGAATCCACCGTAGAGAACGCACGGCTGGATCGCGAACGGACCTGGTAAGTAAATTTGCCCCATTATGTTGCAGTGACCTGGTCTCTAATCTGAGCTGCTGTTACCCTGTGATTAACCAACTGCACTTGGGGGCACTTTCAAAGTTTTTTAAAGTTTTCCCAATTTTTCGGACTGACTGACCTTCATTACCACAGTAATGCTGGCCACTCGTTTCTCTTAGCTGCTTTTTTCTAGCCATAATACAGGACCCGGCTGTAAGACACTGGGCATGCGCAGCATGCTCAGTGCCTTACATTACACAGTGCAATACATCTGTATTGCACTGTGTAAGCTGTAAAAGAGCTTGAACAAGTGATCAGAAGATCACTTGTTCAAGCTTAGATGTCATTACCTGTAAAAAAAGTAAAAAAAATAAATAAAGGTTTTTTTAAAATAAAAATAAATAATAAAAGAAAGTGAAAGTCCCCCCAAACACCACATTTCCCTGTACACAAGTAATAAAGTATAAAAAACACTTATACCACTTATTTGGTATCGCTGCGTCCGTAACAATCTGTACAATAAATCCTAAACATAATTGGACCCCCTCGGTGAACGTGGTAAAAAAAAAACCCCAAAAACTCGCCAAAAATGTAAACTTTTTATCAAATTGCTTTACAAAAAATGTTCTAAAAAGTTATCCGAAAAAGTTACAAGCACCAAAATGATACCAATGAAGACCTCAGTCCAAGCAATCCTGTCAAAAGCTTTGGAGATGTCAACCAAGCTGCCATCTCGGAGAGAGGAACGAAGGTAGAGGTGAGGCAAAGTGTGGCGTACTATGCCCAACTCTCCTGTCTTGAGGTTCTTCAAGGATAGAACCCCATTAAGTACTCTAGTCAATATGGCATATTAGATGTAATACTGGATAGCATATGTGTACTTTTGCTATTTATAAGGAAAGCCATACGTATGAAACTAGGCAGGCTCGGTGACCATTTCCTCGCGCATATTGCAGGGACCTAATAGCTCTATCCGAACCAGCAGTGCCTAATGTGGAATAGTATTCAGTGGACGTGATATACGATGTGCAAAGCATTTTCATTTTTCATTGACCTCCTGCTAGTGTTGTGGTTACACTGACGTGCGCACGTAGAGATCTCATACTACCTTCTTCCTGACCATTACATTTTAACCTTGTATTATGGTTTGAAGTAAAAATGTGTGACTTGTGCGCTGTAATCAATTTCTTTCTCTTTTATACCCGCATCTGCATAATCATTTTTTTGTCTGTTCCTTCATTTACTCGGGAAGTCTCTTAAATGTGATAGACTAAGTAAGTGATAGGGTAATAACTACTGTTATCGGGAGGATACCATGTGTCCTACAGCAACATTACTACTAATCCATTAGGCAGTATTGTATATCACAACCTAAACCTTTTGGTATTTTCTTTTTTGGCATATAGGGATCTATCTTTGTTAATAAAAAGCTATTATCTATGCATATAGTATTATGAAGAGTTAACCAATGGAATGACTTTGTTCTCTTCGTCAGACTCGAGGAGGAAATGAAAGAATCGTCGCCACCACTACCAAAGTTTCCTATATATGGTCAGATTTATCTGTACAAGTAGAATTTCATCTTTCAAATAAATTTGCAGATTTTATTTACCCTATTAGTGTGTCGATTATAGATTTATAGCTATGATCTCTAGTAGTTTATCCTTAAGGGTATCTCGCTTGGGCATTAACATTCAGTTTGATTAACTGCGCATTAATAACATTTCTTCTATTACATGTTATTAAAATAATGTCTCCTGGTGGAAGATATTCTCATAAAATGTAGTCATTATGGTCCCTTAGAAACATGATAGCTTTCCCCGGATACGGCCACCTCTACTGGAGAGATTTTGCCAAATAACAAAAGGTTATTGTATCTAAATGTCCTGGAGTTACTGACAGGTCGGCACCAGCCACCCCCCTTGGTAATATCTGCGATCCTGGTAGTGCCGGCAGTACCTATGCCGCAATTCTGGCCACCGCTGCCAAGTGCGATGTGGCTCGTAATCCGAGGAAGCTATCTCGTTCTAAGACAACATGCATAAGATTTATGGGAAATTATCTTCCCAGGATTATTTTAAGAACATACATATTGAAGAAATGTTTATATATGTGCAGATAATGAAACTGAATGTGAATGCTGAACGAGAATACCCCTTTAAGTGTATCTCACTTGTGTGAAAAATGTCGTTATATGATTTGTAATCTTGGATTTTTTAATCTGTATCTGTAATTTAACAGTTGTCCTCTGAGTTATAATCGAAAACCTCCCCCTTCTCATTTTCATAGCCTTCTGTCCATCTTGCTGTAGGGGGTATTCGCAACGGCTGGTGTGCTTGCCCGGACCTGATCCTGACAAGCACAGGGCCCAGTTGCGGAGCGGCCTGCCCAACTTGGTCACGGTGATGCACCGTGTGCTCACTGTGCCATGACACTGAGCCAAGAAATCTGACACTTGGATTTCGTTCGCGTCAGTCCTTAATCATCCATGGCCCCTGAATATAGAGGGACAGTGACTGTAGGTGGGACCCACGGCATAATGCGACGGCAAGCCATGTGGCAAGCAAGTCCCTCCCCTACTACTCAGAAACTCAAAAAAAAATTGGGCTGCACAAACGGCCCCATTGTTGTCAACCTTTCTTAAAAGGGTTTTTCCCAAAAATGAATAGGACCATTAACTTTCTGATCTGGGAGTCTCAGGATTGAGAACCCTCACAGATCACAATACTCTTGCATCTAGGGTGTCCACATTAGTACTCCAGTCAAACTCCTCGTTGCTTCCCAAGATGACAGAGCATCTCTGGTCGCTCATTACCGGGCTGCCTTGTTCTACTCTATGAACTAACAGAGATTGCCAAGTACTGACTCAGCATCATTTTGTCTCTCCATTAGTGAAGGTGGACAGCCCGGCCAATGTGCAATGACTGGCTTGCTACCTCATTCTTCCGGAGAGCAACGAGGGGTCCCGACAGCAGTACCTCAAACTACCCCCCGTTCTCTGAATCTGTGGGCACTCATCTCTGAGACTTCACGATCAGAAAGTTAGCTAGTTATGTGGGAAAAACCCCTTTGGAGGCACGTGAACGTCTTGCTCTTGAAGTCCCCTGAAACCCTTTATATTTTGGGTCCCACATGGGACCTATGTGGTCACCAATAACCACATATGCTGATAGATTTTATCCTGCTGAAAAGCGTGAGTTGCAGGATCTGTTAGATATCATGGCGACAGTATTTTCTAAGGCCTTAAGACTAACCACTTCATTCTCCTGCTATAGATCCACAAGCTGTATAGGGTCCCAAGCTTAAGTCCCACCTCTATCCTTACTAGCTCTGGCTAATGTAACGAAAGAAAAATATATGCCTCATCAGCACAGGGATTCTCCACACTGTTCAAAACAAACATTCTAATGGTTTTATATTTGATGTGTATATATAAAAAAAAGTAAATGAAATATTAATAAATACAAAATCTCAAAATATTACCACCCCTACAATAAACATTGAAAATCAACATTTTTGAAACACAATTCTTGACCCACAAATTGGGATCACACCTGCAAATTGCATGCTACAAACGCAAAAGTTATTGAACTACAGTTTCCTCAGTCATATGTCATAAATAAAACAAGTGTCAAAATTATTCTTTACCGGTAATCGTTTTTCTTTAAACGCTATCAAATTATAATTAAAACACAATAATTTGTGTACCTACCTATCATAACAATGACCCGCACTCGATAAAAATAAATATGACAGTTTTTACATACAGTGGATGCAGTAAAAACAGAAAGGAAACAGCCCCAACTCTTTTGAAATCACCCCTACTCTTTTTTAAGAA
The DNA here is from genome assembly GCA_019512145.1 of Engystomops pustulosus. Taxonomy (NCBI): domain Eukaryota; kingdom Metazoa; phylum Chordata; class Amphibia; order Anura; family Leptodactylidae; genus Engystomops; species Engystomops pustulosus. The sequence goes on from CM033647.1 coordinate 21,901,543, forward strand.
GATTCAAATAGATTGACATGTGTCTTATGAAGTAAATATGTGCCACAATAAGCCCCTAGCAGCTCTGGTGACAGATATGGCCTTTGAAAAGGTAGAAGTATAAAATAACAAATTGAATGGCTGTCAATAGTGTTTTACTGTTTTACTGTATTTGTGTTTTATTGCAATCATTTTTATGTTTGCACTTTTGTACAGTTTTACATGTCAGTGACATGTTTTAACTGTTTGCTTTACGTTGGTTGTAGTTTCATGTTCACGGGTTTTCCTGGACAATCACGGTAGCACACAAACTGTTTTAAAAAAAACAGGTGTTTGATGATAATATGTGAAAAAATTGATATTTTTACTGATGTATCGTGGCTCTATTTATCCCTCCAACCATTATCAATGATGAATAAGACTGGCCCACGCCCTGGGCTGTAGGAAAAATTGCGAGGCTCCTTCCTATCTATTTATTTTGTAGTTATTATGCCGCTAACTTCATGTAAAAGTAAGGAACTGAAGTTCCAGTAAAACTACTGCCGTGTTAAAGCGAACCTGTCATCAGAAATGTCATTTTTAGCTGGTAACAGGGGCCTCAATGCCTATGCCATGCTGATTTTTATATGCCTTTGTCAGCATACTGTCACTACTTTATAAACTTTGTTTCACATTAACCTGCTTCCCCTACAGCAGCAGTGGTAATTCCCATGGGGGCAAGCTACAGCAGCCTTTGTGTGTCCTGCCTCAATTTCCCCTCCTCCGCACTCATCCGGCCGATGCGAAGAGGAGAATCTTCTGCAGCTGTCCACCCCCTCTCTTACCCCTCCTCCAGACTCATCATGTGCGAACTGGCAGAAAGTCAGGTAATGGTGACATAAAGATGTGTAAGGTAGTGACGTATGATGAATGTTGGTAAAGGTCTTTTTCAAAATCACGTAGTATAGCTATTGGAAACTGTCCCGCGCTACAAAATGAAATTTTTTGACAGTTTCCATTTAGGACCTTTAAAAGGCCCTGAATAGCGTCTTGTATGCATATGTGACAAGAATCGTGTACATCTTCTGAGTAGAATTGCACTGGAAACCCTTCTGCTTGTTATATTACAGGCATCAAACTTGATAGTTGATTTGAGGACCGGGGCAACAAGAAGTTTGGGGCCCAAGGCGACGCCCAAAAAATTTCCGCATTTATACCCTCAAGTTGATATACAGCTAGACAGATTTCAGAAAATTGTTGTCCCCCAAACTTTAAGGAACAACCAACTTTAAGACAACACCCTATTACAGACCCGGACCCCTCTGCCCCCTGTGACCTCTGATGACCTCTCGGATGCTTTACTTTCAGTCCAGGCTGAATTATCAGCTGATTAATAATGATAATCCAGCACCAATTTTGCAAACAATTGTGAGAGGACAAAAATTTTTTGCATGGAGTTACAATTATAAAATAATACCAGTTCCGAGTCTACAATTCAATTCAGTGCTTTAGCAATCATTGCAGATTTTACTATGCAGGCCTGCCTCAGAAATGTTGCTACATGGTTCATCATGTCTAAGTACATATCAAAGATTTTTGTCACATACCTTCTCTTCATAAAAATTGTGTAATTCACACTGAGGCCATCAAAACTATGATTAACACATGTGGATCATATACTTAGCATTGGTGACACACTAAAAATAGTCTTATAATTCTAGGTTTCTTTTGCCTTTGCTCTGCCGCTTGCACACTCTTGCATTCTCTTGATGACGCTTCAAGAAGGTATTGTACCAAAAATGGTCCTTCCAACAGTCTTAAGATTCCTAAGATCTTTAGCAAACTTCACGGACCTTGCTTGTCTTCATCTCTGCGGTCCGCTCAACCCCAACCAACCTCGATTGGGTTCAGGTCTTGGTGACTCTGGCAGGCCCAGGTTGTATGGCATAGCACCCTGTCCTGTCTTTCTTGTCAAATAGCCCTCACAGCACCTGGAGAATGGTGTTTGGGGTCATTGTCCTGTTGAAATTTCAATGATGAGTGCCATTAAACGAAAACTGAATGAATAACAAAGCCGATGTAAGATGCTGTTGGTAACCATGCTGGCGTTCAGTATAACCTTATTTGAATAAATCCCCCACATATTCCACCATCAAGTACCCTCCCACACCATCACACACCCTCTTCCTCATGCATACATCGAGAACCAGGCATGTTACGGTCCATTGATTAATCACCTTTTCTTTGGCGTCGCACAAGGCACGATGGTGGACCTTCAAATTGGAAAGATTTCAATTTTTGGATTCATCAGACCGAAACCCGCAATGTTCCATTCCTTGTGTTCTTTAGCCCAACAGTCTCTTCGTGTGTTTGCGTCCCATTTCTAAGGGCGTTTTCCAGACGTGTTACCCCACGAATACTTTCCGATTTGCGCACTGATTTTCCCTGTATTTCCCCGGGTTTTTGGCACGACGTGTCGCCGATCGATTTTTGGTGTATCTGCGCGGCATGCACGCGCCGAATCGGGGGGCGTGTGCCGACGGTCGAACACCGCGAAGTATTCTGAAAAACGCCGCTAAAAAATAAAAGTTGATTGCTTGGGACGCGCTTTCCTTCACTTTGGTCCGCCCGGTGGAACTTGAGTGCGTTTCAGTGCTATTTCCGGCGCATGCAGCGCCACACGTGGTGTGAGCGGCGTGAGGAACTACCTTGACGAATCCCGGTCCATACCCGAATCCACCGTAGATGAACGCAGACGCTGGATCGCGAACGGTACCTGAGTACGTAATTTGCCCCATTATGTTGCAGTAGACCCTGGTCTTTACTTCTGAGCTTCTGGTTACCCTTGATTTAACACAACTGCCACTGTCGGGGGCACTTTCAAAGTTTTTTAAAGTTTTTCCCCATTTTTATCGGACTGACACTGACCTCAGTTACCACTAGTACATGCTGGGCCACGTCGTTATCTCTTACGCTTTTTTTCATAGCCATTAAGTACCACATTTACCCAGTCCCTAATTCTTTAGTACTATCAGCTGTGTATCCCCTGAACTCTGCACAACACAACTAAGTGGTCCCACGTACATTTATAAGGCAAGAAATCCCATTTATTAAACCGACAGAGCACCTGTGAGGTTGAAAACCTTTCAGGTGACTACCACTGGAAGTCTCATCAACAAGAAGCCAAGAGTGGTGCAAAGCAGTAATCAAAGCAGCAAGGTGCTACTCTTTTGAAAACCTTCATATCATAAACATTTTTCAGTTGTTTAACACTTCTTTTTTGTATTATAAGCACTTAATTCCACCATGTGTTATTCATAGTCCTTGATGCCTTCGTGTGCATCGTAAATTTGCTATACGTCATAAATACAATACAGAAACTCTTTATGAATGAAGTTATGCCCAAACTTATGGTCTGTACACTGTGACAATTTATAATGCAACATGTATAGTAGTGAAGTGTCTGCCTTGTTCGTGTCCGCTCTGCATGGCACGGCTGACAACGCTTTTCTGGTGCTTCCTTTGCACCGGCCACCACAGTTTATGTCAGCAAGTCCGGATGAATTGTGGAGCACCAAGCTTACTGGTGCACCAGTTTGTGCACTCGGGTGTGTGCACACTCGCCACAATTCATGAAGACCATAGCTCTCGGTCTTCATGAACAGGGCCGCCATTGATGGGGGGGATTATGTGACTGTGTTCAGGAGGCCCAAGGAGGAGAAGGTGCCCTAAGTCACATCGAAACCCTTTACCAGGGGTGGACGAGCATTCTGTCGGGGGCCACCAAAATTTTTTCAGTTTTCCCGGTGCCCCGAACTTCCTAGTGCCACATCCTGTACTGAATGTGTTGCCCCGCTACACGATAGTAAATGTTGGGCTCGTTGTCTCCTATTTCTGTCGAAGTGCACTTGACTGGTGTGTTGTAAAGGGATAGTCACATAGTAACGTCAGTCCCTATCAGAGGTCACATGGTGGCTAGGGTCAAAAAAGTATTTAGTTGTAAGGGCACAACTATATGGACAGTAGCACTGATCAAAGGACGAACATCCATTATACCATCTGTGACAGGTGAAACATAGAGGGATTTGGAAAACGGAGACCAGGGTCGACATTATCCACCCGTCCTTGCGGATTTCACAAAGTGCATTGTACGAACGATCATGCACTGTGCCCTATTCCACTAAGATCGTGCTCCCTGATATCCTGGCATGTGGTCGCTCGTCCCCGCGTCAGTGTCCGCCAGAGTTCACCTTCTTCTTCCTGTGCATTGTAAGTGCTTGATCTTGCGGCAACAATTTGAAAGTTAAATCCCGCCGCTCAGTCCAATCACAGATCATCGATGGCCCGCCCCTGATTTCGTCTCATGAATCCAGCACAGCCGCCTCACAATTCCTATCGCGTGCAACACAATCACCAGTTATATACCTGTCCCAGTGGCGCAAATCCGAAAACTGCAGAAAAACAACGATATAGTGTGGCCGCGACCCTTGTGTCTTTTGTCCTCAGTTTTAAAAGAGCCTGGAGCAAAGAGCCTAAGACCAAACAAGAACAACATACCTGGTTCTCTTCGTGTCCAGCACCAAATTGTACAGTACCTTAGCCGTTGCATTATTTTTGGCCACGTTTCTTCTTTTTGGTGAAAATCCATTGGTTCTATGTGGACATCCATAAATATTTACCCTTTAAGTTGCACTTTTTTTTACAGCAGTTTGCACATGTTTTTGCTGAGTCTTCACCCTCCTTTCTTCACAGGAAAATTCTCACATAAAGTGATGAATACTGAAAAAATGTCATGGAGAATTACTTAAAGTGCAGAACTATACGTAGCTACTCCCACAAAATCTCGCTCATTTATTGTAGCAAAGGAAAACCACAAAATCCTGCCCTAGTAGTTGTACCATGTTTCAGACATTAAAACATAGACAATATTGTTACAAAGAAATCAACTCATCTGAACCTTAATACACATCATTTCCTCCCCCTTGAAAAATTAGAACAGATCAGGCAACTTTGCAATCGCTTAGCCATAATCTTCATTGTCAATGCAAGCTTCGTTCCCATAGTGGATATTCCTGTAAACGAAAAAACAATCTTTTCCCTTTATGGATTAACAATGTCCCATGACCAGCAAGTGTTCGTGTGTTCAAATCGTCCAGGCCCAAACTATTTTATTGTGACAAAGAAAAAATTGTAGTTATTTTTAGAAATCAACTCAAATGTGACACCAAGTTACAAAATTCAAAGATAATTTGGTTCATGACATGAAGCAAGTGATTTGGGAATTTGTAAAGAAACCTACTAGAGGAATCTACCTATCATAGATAATTGATGGTAGATTACTCCTGCCTGCCTCTGCCCTAATCTGTAATGTAATAATCCTGGAACCTAACTTCTTTAAAAACTTTATTTTAGTAATATCTCATAACAGCAGAGCCTCTGGCAGTTACTTTACATATTACTAAATAAAGTTTTTTTAACAAGTTAGTTCCAGGATTATTAAATTACAGCAGGCAGTAAGGCAGGCAGTAGAGGCAGGCATGAGTACACTACCATGAATCTCTTCGTCGAGGGTACATTCCTCATGGTAGCTGTCCTTTAAAGGAATCTCCATCAAAATCAGCATGATAAACCAGAGACTCCTAATCCAGCCACCGTAGGTAACTTCTTGTCTTTGTTAATCCATGGCCTCTTTCCTTCTAAATTAACATTTAAACTATGGGCCAATGCAGTCAAAGACTTCTGGCACATTTAGCATCTCTTAAAAGTTTCATTTTGATTTGAACAAGATTTTCTTTAAGGGTTATCTCGGGTTTAAAAAAATTTTTATGGCCGGGCTGAGGGAAGTCTAGTTAAACAAATAAACTGGTACTTACCTCCTCGGCGCCACCGATGTCCCGCGCCGCGTCCCTTCGATCCGTGCCCCCTGTTTTGTTTACAGGGCACGGAACCGCGCACAGTGTGAGCTTTCCGTTCCACGATGTGGACGGCTCCTCCCCATCCGTCCCTATCTCCCAGCGTGTTAAGCGCTGGGATAATGGTCGCATGGGAGCATCTCCGGCCGTACTTGACTGAACCGGGCGCATGGATGAAGACCGGCCGCGGCGGCGGGACATCGGCAGCACTGGAGGAGGTAAGTACATTTTTTTTTGTTTAAAAATAGCCTCCCAGCCCGGCCATAAGAAATTTTTTTAACCGTAAACCCTTTTAACCCCTTCCCGACATTTTAGACGTAATAGTACTGAGCATGGCGGGAGGTGCGTTCCGCGCAAAATGCATATTATTACTCAAGCGCTTTCTGGCCCGCACGCTCTGAACGAGCCGGCGTCCGAACTGCGTGGTGTCAGCTATAATTTATAGCCGACACATGCCTCTAACACCCAAGCCGCGATCGGAGATTTCTCCGTGATCGCGGTGGTTAACTCCCTAACACGCCGCGTCCGCCTGACCGCGGCGTGTTAGAGGCTTTAAGTTTTGTAAGAGGTGAATCGGACCCCCCCCGGCTCTTACCGGGGGGTCCGCTGCGCCGATCGCAGCCCCGGACTGGCCGTGCCCGGGGCTGCGCGATCTTCATTCCGGAGCCGGGTCCCCTGCCTTCTTCGGCAGGACCCGGCTTAAGACCTGGCATCGCGCATCACCTGCTCAGTGCCTTACATTACACCAGTGGCAATACATCTGTATGCACTGTGTAAGGCTGTAAACAGATTGCAACAAGTGATCACGAAGATCACTTGTCAAGCTTAGTGTCATTACCTGTAAACAAAGTAAAACAAAAATAAATAAAGGCTTTTTTTAAT